>OZ017740.1:136093595-136693595 GCA_963969285.1 Odontomyia ornata
ATAATAATTAATATTGTATTTCAAATACAAGCCCACTAAACCATTCTAAGTTCTATTGAAACCAAGATTAAAAGATGACTTGTAGATTTTCAAAATGGCTAAGGTGCGATACAACAAATATATATCAAACAGATAGAACATCCATGAATCATGAAGTAACTAAATAAATGAGTATTGTTAAGCTACAAAGCTAAATATCTACTAAATAGTATTTTAAATTATGCGTAAATACAGAACAAGACGGTTTGTTAGAGCAACTAATGATTGAGCCCCGTTTTGTATTTAAATTAAGACAAAAAACTCCTTACTAAAATATTAGCACATGACAAGCAACCACAACACGATAATGTGCCTTTTCTTAGATTACTTTGCTTTAGCTAAGTTGTACTACATTAATTTCATATCCTCCTAACCTTTAGATTATTAAAGAGAAAAACAGTTTCAGCTAATCTCAACTCAAAGACATATAAATATATGGACGAGCAACGAGAATCTGTGTACTTGTCCATGTGAGAAGCAAATTTGCCACATAAATAAGTTATAAATAACTTATGCTCTCGAAACTATATGATTCCCTCTGCTTCTCCTTCCCCTTTGTTTTCAGACAGGTTTTTCTTTCGTCTCTTCAGAAGAATCACTTCCCCCACTGACACCCGCGCACACCGACAAAACTTCATTTCACGTACACACGATCGCGCCTTCGTTAGCATTCGGAAAACAGTTTGAGTACAACACAACAAACGACTCTCACAGAAAACTCGAACGTCAACGCAAAAGAAAAAGAAAGAGGCGCGAAACACGCGGGAAAACTCATGTGTCAAAGCGGATGAAAAATTCGTAAATTTTTAATGAAAACAGTGAACTAAAGTGCCGATTTCGTACACGCGATCTTCAAAATTACAAACTTTTTAAACGTGAACGTGTTTCGGAGTGAAGAAAGTGCAAAAATAAAAGCACATCACTTCAAACCTCAACTTCACACAACTTTAGCGAAGGTTGCTTATTGCTTCGGCTCTCACGACCGGTTGCGGATCCAGTACTCTCTATATCTATGTCTCAACTAGTATTAGTAAGATGGGCATTAACGGTATTTCAATAATCATGGAATAGTAAACACTAAGGATTAATTGTATAAGAGTCACATATAGACTACGAACAAATAGGATGTTTAATTAAAAGTAATTGCAATATCCATATTCAAATTTAAACTTGATATAGAAAACAGGCAACTGTCTAGAATAGTTCCTTAAGAATAATCACTTCAAACTACATATAATATTGAAAATAAAAAAATTTAGTAAGCAATATCTTCCATCTACATAGAACTAAGTCAAAAATTTGTTCAACGGATGTATCGACAAAACCTGCTTGTAGAAACGAATGTAAATTGCGTGAAGCTTAAAGAAACGAAAACGTGAGAATAAGCAATATTTGCTTTAAATTTTTATAGTCTCTCCATCTTTTATCGGTTTTTGGGAAAACTAGTTTTTGTTTCTCACGATTAAATGATTGACTGCAGTTTTGTCTCTAGGACGAATTACAAAATATAGGTAAATAAATAAATTAATAGTATGTAGAAATTGTTGTAGTAAGTTTGTCTAAGATCCTTTGTTATACATTTCTTTTGTGACGAATGTCCATTGCTTATATTTGAATGAAATTAAATAAACTGATTATAAATTGCTAAGTTTAAACTGGACTTTCCTTTCCAGCTTGCCCTTCTTTTTTTCCAGCGGGAAGGAGAGTGAATGGTAAGTATGCCGTCGAGAGGATAGGGTTTTAAAAATCCGCGGATGGTCAGTTTCGCGTCACGTGCGAGGCGCGGTACCTTAGTTTGTCTTGTTTTTTTTTTCTTAGCGTAGAGTTCTTCGGGATTGAGTTAACGTAGTGTATTTTTCGGTACCGCATCGGTAAAATTCGGGAACGCGAAATAGAAATTAGATTTTTGTAATTGGCTGAAAGGGTGAATAAATACGGAATAAAGTAACGTAGGTTCTTCTTCCGTATGTTTGTGTTTTCGACGCGTTTGAAACGGGCATTTAATGGTGGCTGAAATACGTAATTGAACTTAATCCATTTTAAGACCTGCGACCGAAATCCTCTCCGTTCTAGCTGGCCGACAAGCAGTCACCGCGAAATGGATTACAGGTGCACGAACTGGTTGACTGATTGGTACCATTCGTTGGTACGACTCAGATTTCACGTCTAAAACCGATGAGAGGTCGATTCCGACTTCGTACGCACAATTTAGACAGGAAAAATTCATTACAATATACAGTGAAAGCTCCACTTACGGACAGCGCCCATAAGCGGACATCTCTCTACACCGGACCCATTTTTTGGAACCATATTTTTTATGTGACTCTTCATGTAAAATACGCTCTCATAAGCGTACGCTCTGTCGGACGGACACGGACACCATGAATTGTTACCGAAAGACTCGAAACGTTTTGAAGAGCGGACTCGAAGCTCCAACAACGGACAACAATTTCTTTTGATAGCGCGGTAATTCCCCGTAATAATGTGTGATTTCCCTTTACATGCATGCACATAAGTGCCAGGCGTCGCATGTGATCATTTTGAAACTTTAATTTGTGCCTTGAGGTATACTGTTTTTTATCAGTGCAGTGCAGCAATGGCACCAACCAAACGCTTTCTGAATTTAAGACAGAAAATGGAGGTGGTTAATGTTGCAGAACAAGAACATTTAAGTGTTCGCGAATTGGGGGAGAGGTATGTTTTCAAAATCGGCTTTAGAAAAATTATAATACATAAAATTAAATTTATCGATTTTATGTTTAAAATCAGTAAAACTCAAGCGGCAGAAATATTAAAGCAGAAGGAAATCATTCGTAGACAATGGCAATCAAGCGATAATTTAGATAAAAAAACAAAAAAATCAAAAGGTGATGCAGCACAGATTGACAATACTTGTTTCGAGTGGTTTGCTCGAGCCAGAAACCAGCATGTTCCCGTATCAGGGCCGTGAGTAAAAACAAAGGCCAAAGAAGTAGCTAAAGCCTTGGGATATGACAAGTTTAGTGCATCGGATGGATAGTTACTAAAATGGAGAAAAAGGCATAACATTAGCTTCAATTGTATCTCTGGTTAGTCAGCTGACGTTAATATGGAAGATGTGGATCGATTTCGACAAAAATTGCCAGCGATGCTATTAGGATACCAACCACGAGATATCTTCAACGCAGATGAAAGTGGTTTATATTTTAAAACTTTGCCAGATAAAACATAAACTTTTAAAGCTGAAAAGTGCGTAGGTGGCAAAATGGCAAAAGAAACATTGACCATAATGTTGTGCGCAAATATGATAGGAGAAAAAGAAAAGCTTTTGGTTATTGGGAAAGCTGCTCGACCACGGGTAATGAAAAATGTTGCAGTTAATAGTTTGCCTGCTACGTGGACTTTTAATAAGAAGGCGTGGATGACAAAGAATATAATGACAGACTGGCTTCAAGATATGGACAAGAGAATGGGACTTCAAAAACGTAAAATTTTGCTTTTTCTGGACAGCGCTGAGTTGCATCCTACAGATCTGAATTTGGAAAACATTAAAATAATATTTTTACCACCTAACACCACATCTGTTTGTCAGCCCATGAACCAGGGAATTATTCAGAATTTCAAGTTCTTCTATCGTGGTTTAATTCTGAAACATGTTCTTTCAAAAATTGATAACGTTTCCTCCACCTCACAACTTTCAAAATCCATAAACTTTTGGGAAGCTATCTACTTTATCAAAAATGCATGGGACAAGGTAACTCCAGATACCGTAGAAAAATGCTTCACCAAAGCAGGTTTTAAAAAATCTGTAGTTCAACAAGTTGACCTGATGGAATATGATGATCTCCCATTAGCAACCCTAGAAGAGTTTTGGAGGAACTTTAAAGAAATTGAATCATCTGATCAACTGGATGAAGACTTTATAAATGTGGATCACACTTTATCAATTGAAGAGGCAGCAAATGAAAATGAAGAAGTCGGAATTAACATAGCGAGTACAGAAGTAGATGATACTTTAGATATAGTATCAGATGACAGTGACGAAGAGGAAAATGAAGATCGTGGTCCAATCACCTCTTACGCCAGTTCCTTAGAGGCCATTGGAAACGTAAAAAAGTTTTCAAAGGAAGATTTTGTTGCGTTCGAATATTTAAAAATGTTGTATCACATTTTCAAAATTGTTTTTTGCGAGAAAAACGTGAAGAAAACAAAGCAGTCAAAAATACTTGATTTTTTTTAAAAATAATTTTTTTGTATTTCTAAATGACAATATGATGTACACGTATATATTTTTATAAAATAAAAGTAAGAGCACGTTAGTCGTTTAATTACGTTTTCTTTTACATTGCTTTATGTTAGGTACTTTCTCTTATACGGACACCTCCCATAAGCGGACAAAATTCTTGGAACCGTGAGTGTCCGCTTATGAGAGCTTGTACTGTATATATATATATATATATATATATATATATATATATATATATATATATATATATATATATATATATATATATATATATATATATATATATATATATATATATATATTTATAAATATATACATATATAAACACAATCAATCTCAAAGAATTCAATTAAAAAGACCCTTTTTAACCGTATCACTCGGTCACGTTTCTTCAATACCATTCGCCTTTGTTTTCAGTAAACTATAGCATATACTCGTAATTTTCATGAAAGCTTCATGAAAATGATATCCTAGGGTTAAATGAAATCTCGACTGTGCATTTTCATGTTCATCTTTAAAGTAATGATCATTTATAGAAGGAAAAGTATTGTCTTTTTGGGTCGCGATTCTCATCGGTCTTGAGTATGGAAATCACTAATTTTAGATTTATGGGCATATAATGTATAATATTAACTAACATAGAAAGTAACGAATCAATTTTCGAATGGTGATTAACTTTACAATTTGCAATCACTCAATCCTTATTATTTCTTAGGGGAATTTCGCAAATCCTATGTTCAACGTTTACGTCTAAGTTTAATTAAGTTCATCAGTAGGCGAAGAATGAATGCGGAAGAGAAAAGCATCATTAAATTTCCCCCAATTAAATTGCTCTAAATCATGTTGAATTGTATTTCTGCTGCATATAAAATTAATTTATTGGTTATTTTCGGTAGAAATGCTTCACTAAAATGTGCCGAAGAAAATTAAGGATACTGATCATTTTTATCATCCGTCATTAAAGGTTTGGTATATCCATCAAATCCTTGAAGAATGCTAAAAAATTGGCATTTTTCAACGAAAGATCATTAAAATTCAATTTCTCGACATCAATATACCATATTGAGCTGTTAATATCTACAGAGTCCTTGAAAGGGCTACTATTCTAAATTGATACATTTTATTCCAATATGTTGTCTTTCATTTGAAACCTCTTAAAATCAAAATCCTTACACGCGTCGATTAGTTATGCTGAAAAATCGGGGTAAAAGTCGAAAATTTTTTAGTTCTAACAGTAAAGGTCCTTTTCCTTTGAATGGGACCTAATAGAAAGAAAGACGTAACATTTGCCGAAAACAAGCCTCATCTATCTATCTCCGTTCAAAAGTTATGATAAACTGATAACCTTCTTTCCTTTGGAAGCCGGTTAAAAATCACATTCCCTGATTGCCGAATAGTGTAAATTCTACAAACGAAAAGGCTGCAAGGAAGGAGATGGTAGGAACACATCAGGGAAGCAGAACAAGAAGGGACAACGTTGCACAAAATTTTCATTCTTTTCCATTTTGTTTAGCCATTACTACAAACCGTTTCTTCGAATAGGACAATTTTGTGAGTGTACCAAAGATTTTAGTAAAGGCAGCAATCAATCAGAAGCTTTGTACGAACGTACATTTCAAAAATATACATTTCGAGTTAGAAATCCTTCCTTTTTGAAATATGAATGTTCATCAAAGTTCATGGACCTTAAAAATGTCGCCAATTCTAAATTAAAGCTGAGCTCCTTTCGACTCAAAAAATTACTTTAACAATTATTTAGCAGATAAAATATAACACTACTGCAAAAGTCTAACAACGTATGGTCGTTATCGTAATTAGTTAGAGCACATTTTGATTATTTTTATTTGTTTTTCGTCCTCCTTTTCCCATGTAGAATTCAAATTGATTTGAATTTTAATTTAAGTGCACTTTATTTCGATTGATGAAAATCGTTACGTTTTCAACAGCAACAACCTAAAAAGCACCATTTAAGGATGTACCCCAGATGGGACTCGAACCCACAATCCCCGGCTTAGGAGGCCGATGCCTTATCCATTAGGCCACTGGGGCTACACAATTGGTTAAATTTAATTATAAATTCCACAATCTAATCTTAAATTTTGATAACAACAAATTAGTATAACAACACTATCAGTTATTCAAATATTAATGTTTTGTAGACTTACGTGAACAAATTTGGAAGATATTTATTTTCAAATTCATTATTTATAACGACTTTAAATGAATTAAGATTATTTCGGTAGCGGCTCAAAATGCACTTCTGTTTTCCAACTGTATCAACAGTCAAATATGAATTAATAAAGATTGTTGGATAATCTGATGTAATGAGGATACTTTTATAAAAAATCTTGTTTCATTTTGTTTCGATGAATAATAAGTTTGCTGACGCGAGGTAAACTTATATAAAATGAATTACACCTGTTTTGAATCATAAATTCTTATTAACGTAACCGCATATTGCTTTGCGTACATTGCTACAAGATAGATAACTTTCAAGAGCACGGTGCAATCAAACTTTGTAGTGCTAAAGCTTGATTATTTAATTTGATTATCTTTTAATAAAGATCTCTTTTATTTGAACTCAAGAAGACTTACCAATTAAACTCACTCAAAAGCACAAAATCTGCAAATAATAGCCCATGGGACGAATTTAAAACATAATTGTAAAAAAATATAAAAAGTTACGTTTACTCTTTAGGTTAAGTTACATTTACAAACGTAGGTGTAGAAACAAAAGTCTCCAAATAATGTTTGATTGCCTCATTCGCCATATGTAACTGCACTAAACTACCTTCTAACCAAATTGTAATATGTACATAAATATATTAAAACAACTTATTTAATCCGTTAAAACCTTCAAAATGCTCTTTTGCTACGCTAATGTAAAATAATTTTGAACTTTCCCCGATCCAAAAACAAAGGATATGCTAGGATCATATAAGCTCATTTCAGTCGATGTAATTGTTGTCCTTTCAAGGTAGTGTAATGATTTTCAACCTCAGATCGCTTCGTCGATGGACGGATCAACCTTGCAAGACCCTAAGACGTAAAGTCTAGAAAGCGTGACAACGAACCGGACCATAATAGTCAGTAATTCGGACCCTCGACAATCTACTAAATTGGCAGCTGCTTGTTGACCAGGTAGTTCGGCGAGGAGTTCGGGCGTAGGCCGGACGATTAGTAGGCTTGTTGTTCATTGTATTTTTATTAGCCACCGGAAAAGTTCCCTGAATTACAAACTCCTTTTCTTTATTCATTACATGCTACTCTAAAACTTAACTTGATCAAGCTCAAACGAAACCACTAAACAATCCTTATTCACCTACGTCATCTAATTCTGAAACCGCGTGATATCAGAAACTGCTCTATTTTAATCCGATATCACACAATCTACGCTAATAAAATGAACAATCCCAAGCAAACAACACTGCGAACCAGACCCGAATGAGTTTGAAATAATCCATACGCACTTTTGGGAAACCCTAACGTTTTGCAATATTCCCCGATGCCATATTCACTTCCTAAAAGAGCCTAGCCTACTAAAAGGAAAGGCACGCAGTTACTAGTAACTATGCATTTTAATTAATTCTTCTAACTTATTTTTGATTCCTCTTTACTGTTACACTACGATTTATTTATTTTATTATTAATTAAGCATTGATTAGTTTTTAATCGTTAGGTTCGTAGATAAGTTTAATGACAGTCATCACCGATACGCTTTAGCGAGTTATCGCTTAGGCACAATAGGTCCCAGGACACGACCTTTGAAATTTGAAACCCACTCTGTGCTCTTAACAAACTGAGTGATATTCCTTAAATTCACCGATGATACTTCGGCCAGGTTGGGGGAAAATTAGGGGCCGAGAGACTGCATTCCTGTCCTTACAAGGGCTGAACATTTACATAAGAGGTGAAGCACTATTTCTTTCTCCTCGTAACTACAGCCATAACAGAAGTCGTTGTATGAGCTTCTGCAAGGGACTTTATAGCAGCTTGGTTGTCATTGAAAATACAAATATCTGATTACATAACAGCTAGTTGGCCGCTTCGAGAATTGCCGACAATTTCACCTAAAAGACACTACAGTGATACGCAAAGCGTAGTGAAAGCTTTAGTATCACCAGGAAATACGCCACTTCTCACTCTGTTGTCCAATTTGGAGTCACCAGCGCATAATTCTACTGCATCTGTGAATATTCCATTAGCCCATTCACCTCTGGTAGAGATTTGAATTTCAAACTCGTTAACAAAAGATGTTTGGGCGATAACATAATCGATGTCTGCAGGAATTGACATATCCTGAATCGACATTTTAGAATGGCACAGATTCGTCCTATTCCATGAGTCACCGCAATGTAGTATTACTGCTGTCCACTTGGCCCGCTGCAAGACAACTGAATTGCTGGGTAGCCAATGAAATAGAACTATGAGTGCTTTTGCAGTGGTAGTACGGAGTGCCTCTGCGATAAGCAGGGCTGCTAACCTACATTTTTTTCTATCACCTTTTGATTTACTGCCTTAGGGCTAGCAGGAAACCAGAATACTGCTTCGTACAGCAGATTTGGTTTTACTACGGCCGTGTAAATCCAGGTGACCACACGAGGTTGTAGCCCCCCAAGTTGCTCTTATGGCAATTTTGCAGCTATGCAGAGCACACAATTCCTTGCGTACCCTCCTCGCAATATTATCTTGCCATAGAAGCTTCGAGTCCAGGATAAGTTCCAGGTACTTTACTTTGTAATTGAAGCTTATAGGAGTTCCATTTAGTTTCGGTAAGTCGATTCTTGGAACTTTATATTTCCTCCTGAAAAGCAATAGTTCAGTTTTGTGTGAGTTGACGCTTAGGTGGTGCTCTCGATACCATTTCGAAAGAAAATATAAGAAGTAACTTAATCTCTCCGATAAGGTTAAGATAAATTTCCCTGATTTCACGATAGCAATGTCTTCCGCATATGCTACAGTCTGTAAAGAAAGAGCGTGTCCAGCATAGTTTACGACCGGTAAGTGATATCGACTTCAATTTATTGATCGGTTGAGAGAACCTCTGTCTTTGCCGCTTTGAAAAAAAAATTTCAGTCGAAGTCAATCTTCCGTCGGGAAAACACTAAGATCGCGATGAGTGCCATTTACGCAAAGCGCTTCGGGGCCGTGTTCCTTTGCACACACCGGTTAAATACATTAAAAAGCCTGTATCGTTTGTCAAGAAGTGGGTTCAACGATTTAAAGAGTCAAAAACCGTCGATGACCTTCCAGATCGTGGTTCGGTAGGAAAAGTGACCGAAAAGGACGAAAAGCGAATCGTGGCTTTATTTTCGCGCAATGCTGGCTTGTCCTTACGTTAAGGACAAGCGAAATTGAAGCAAAAAGGTCTCAAATTATCACACGTCACCATTCGGGAACATCTGTGCGTGAACGAGACCTGGATCTTGCAAGAATATGATGATCCCAAACACCGGAGCCGGCTGTGTACTGAATGGACACGGGAAACTTGCATTGTGACATTTTATTGGCCTTCGCAATCGCCTGATGCAAATCCTATCGAAAACGTCTGGGCCTACATCAAGCAGAAGCTCTGTGGAAAACGTGTTTACACTTTGAAGCAGCTCTCCCCACAAATTCGACTCATTTGGAAGGCGCTTCCCCTCGAAAAATTAGTGGAAAGCATGCCTCGGAGATGCCAAGCAATAATTGACGCTGGTGTTGATTGGACTCACTATTAAACTGAAAGCGCGTTACCTCAGAATGTATTGAATGTATGTATATGTCAAAAACTGTTGTTAAATAAACTATTTCAAAATTACGCTGGACACACTTTTACTTAACAGACTGTATCACTTTGTATCCGGCTTGGTCTAGCTTCCTGTAGTAATCGAGCAGTCTGCCTTGGCAAACTGCTCGAAGAAACTTTATGAAAAGGACAATAGGAGTAGAGGAGAAAAGAAAAGAGGCGAAAATGTGATCATTGTGAAATCGTCTTCTATTCTGTGTAGTTCACTGTTTCGAGTTCTAGTGTTTTAATTGTTGGGAACTAGCAGAAATGACTATTGTGGCCGATTGTAGCCTTACATCAGAAAACTCTGTAAATAGTTTATCAGCTGATCAAATTCCGTTTGATGCAATTATTCGCAGTATTATCACTTCGCAAGCTAAGCATGGAGCCACAATAGAGGATATTCGTAATGATTATTACAAATATACCGGTGAAAAATGTTTAGTAATCGAGCAGTCACACAAGCAAACTGCTCGAAAACCTTCCCATCTCCTTTTCGAAATTTTAAAGGCAGATTTAGAAAAATATTTAATTATTTACATTCCTAATCGTAATTTGTAAAATAGTTTTCTTTCTTCTTACTATTATTAAATGTAATTTTTATATCAATTTCCCCTTATATTAAATTTAAATATGTCCCTTTAATTATATGAGTCATGAGATTTAGCTTTTATTACTATTTAAAATCTTCTTCATTTTCTTTACTTCAGTTAAATTTTATTTATTTCAGTTAAATTTTGTTTTTTAAAATTTTAAATCTTGGAATGAAATTTCGAATATGAGAACGCTGATTTAGTACAGCCATCGGTGTATTACACGACGCAGTGTAAGTGAACCCGGCTGAGCTAGCGAGTTAGCGGTACCCCAAAAGAAGGAAAAAAAGGAAGAAAAGAGGAAGTTTGGTTTGAGATGTGGAATGGTGCGATACAAATATTTAAGTGAATAGTCTTTTTGTATTATTTTCAAATAGTCAAATGTTACAAATCGTCAAAGATTTTTTAAATTTTGCTGGGTACATTTTTACAAGTGTAACTCTTTAACACTTGGAAGTGGTGAGTAGCTATTTGAAAGATTTTGATAAACAAGTTTTAAACTTAATTGTTTTATGGAATGTCTCGAAACGACATATTCAGGGCATTAAGTATAAACTCACGAAGGACCGTTTTCATAAATACTTTTATCTTCATGGCAGGAAGGATGGAGGAATGTTAATGTTTACCAATACCAGTGAAGTGCAATTAAAAACTCGTGAAAATCATTTGTAGGATTCAGATGTGGAGAATTCAACATATGAAATCAACAAAGCATTTACTAAATTAAATAACAAGTGTAATGATATGCAGGATCGCCATGTAATAAAACGCAGGATCGCTATGTAATAATATAAGAATCGCCATGTAATTAAAACGCGTTGAAACGCTTTCTGACTTAAAGAAACAAGCACAAGCGTTGGACGCCTTCCAGCTTGTTCCCTGTAACGAGGATTCTTGTAAACTGTACAACACAATATAAAATTTGTAGAATGCAGACACAAGCGTGGAACGCCTTCTAGTCTGCATCTACCCTAATAAGTTAATCCCATGCGAGCGTTTGCACGCCCTTAGCAAAGGATATTCCCACGCAAGTAAAACCACCGGCGTATCGAGAATGAAAGAGAGTTTTATTAAATTCGCTTCCACTTAAATACTACCAAACTGTACATATAGAACTTAATATTACCTAATTGCTTACAAACTATACTTAATATTTATATTCCTTGTAAAAAAGGACATTGCCAGATGTTAAATCTACTAGAACGAAAAATGTAATAGAGTCGGCTATATTCGTATATATTTGCTAACTTTACATCATTGTTTGAACTATGAATATGGAGATCACTACACAAGTATGAAAACGAGTCCACTTGAAATCGCCCATGAGTCGCGTTGTTTTGGGGTTAGTATGAATGAGTGAGGCCAGAAAATAAAAGCAATAAAAACTAAATTCAATTTCATCATCCCAATTCATTGTGAGTGAAATTTGATGAATAAGTGCCTCCAGTCCAATATCTATTGTTGTGTGTAGCGACGTTCTTTCCGAAGGGTCGATTTCGAGGAAAGTAGCATGAATCGCCATGGCAGGTTAGTCTGAAATTCATTTGCGTCACATTATCAAACAGTGAAGATCTTTCTTTGTCGTGTTAATTATAAATTCTATCGATTATCACAGCTCGTTGATTGAAACTGGCGAGATAAGCTTTTGAAGGGGCAGAGCACCTAACCACGAATTGCAGTTTATGGAGGAAGCAATTTAGGCCTTCTTGAGTCTGATTAAATTATAGTTTGGTTAAATTATACGCTCTGTTGTTGTCAAAAGCGCCAATTCCAATTTGATAATGCACATTTAGTGTGTTGAGTAAAATGCAAATCATCATTCATAAGATTCTTCCAATATCGTGTGATATTACAACGTATAAAATTTCAAGTGCACGGCCATCATCAAAGCAATCAGCGAATAACTCGTGGAACTGGTCGGAAAGGCACTACCCTGGATGGTGATCTGTTGGCACGTTCTAAAGAATACTCCGAACTACTATTACAAGCAGAGAAACGCAATGGCAATATCGTTCAAGATAAGTAGTAATAATATTATAGATCAGAAAAGCCAGACAAGCGATAATATCGTCGTTCTAACCCCTAGATAATTTTAATCTTTCGTTATTTCAAATGCACACTTTTAACATTTGCCAAATTAATTACATTCATTCATTTATTGTTCCGTCTCTCCAGTCGGTATTTTTATAGTGTTCATAAAAATTAGATGAATCGAAATTGGTCCCCGTTGTAGGGAAACGACCCCACCTTTAGGCTGCCCGTGTTTTATTTTAAAAGTTTATTTTTCAAACACTTTCATTCCCCTATATTCAGAGGAAAAGGGCAAAGTCAAGGTTGAGAAGTTATTTTAGTTTTTATTGAAACGTTTCTCAAGAATGTATGCTGGCTTCTTGCCAATTTCATTTGCATTCAAAAAGTAATGACGAAAATAAAACAAATAATGCATTTCCTATTTTTTTATATTAATTTAAAAATAAAATTGACTTCCCCAGAAAATCCCTTTAAAAATTGACCAACATGATTTAAAAGAAAAAATTCTTCTACATAGTCATAAACAGCTTAAACTACTACATAATGCAAATAATTTTTCTACTTAAAACTTCTCTTTAAAATTCACATAATTGACTTTTTCAAAAAAAACCAATTGAATAACTGATACTTAAATAAATGCATTTATTCTTCCATAGAATATATACTTTGAAATGATTGAACAAAATTGTGATTAATCAATGATAGAATATGATTTAAATCATTCAAATTGAATTATTTTAAATTATTTTAAAAATCATAAATTATTAATGAAATTTATTGAAAATAGTGTAAGTTGTACCAAAAGAAATTTACACTATATAAATATTTAATATTTGCGAAAGAAACATTTTTTTGGATGTTAATAATTAGAAAAAAAAATATTTTTTAAGGTTTTTGAGTGTTTCATGAGTTAAAAAAATTTTTTTTGGTAAATTTTAATAAGATATTCAATATTTCTAAATATTTAATGACTTATTACTGCTCTGATATTAATTCAGTAAAATATGTTGCAGCTCTTTATATTTTTCAAAGAAAATTAGAATAATCTCAATAGAAGTGAAATTTTCTAACAATCTGTTATTTAAATTTAAAGATATTAATAATCAATTTTCGTTCAACATTTTTTTCTTGATAAATATGACATATTTAAAATCCTGTAGATCTTAAAAAAAACAAAAGACAAGAAAAGAAAACAGATCGCATGAAATACAATTTGGACATATTTTTTCTTCGTAAATATATACACATACACAATAATATTTTTGCCGTAGTAAAACTTAAAATTAGTAAAAATATAAAAACAAATAAGTAGGTTTCTGAACCTAGAAGGGTAACAACATTGAAGACAAAAAACAAAGAACACGAAGAACACGCTTACGTTTTATTGTTTAACTTAAAGTCCTAAAGAAACACAATGAACTGTTAAACATACAAAAAAAATCGGTCTTTCCATTTCGTTTTATCTGACCGGGTGTAGGACCCGCAACGATGCCAGGCTCCTCCTCTAATATTTTTTTTGTGGTAGGAAGGTGAATGCCATTTATGCACAGAGTGTGGGACTCCCATGCGCTATTGGACTACTCACTAAACACCTCCCCTGTCAACCTGAGAACCCAGCCTGGAACCGTTTGACACATTACTTCGGGCCAGGTCTCGTTTTGTTACGCCGTGAGGCGCCTTCAAGCTGGGGAGTCCCTTTCCTAGCGGGAGGGGAGAGGGGAAGAGGAAGTGCCAGACAAGCGATCCCCCAGCCCCAGCGCCCCCGGCTGCTGTGAGTCCCTTTTATCTTTTAGGACTGCCCGAGCATAATGTGCCACCTGGTTCCATTTGTCAACCGATTCGAGCATCACCGCAACTATATTATCCGGGGTGAGCTCTCCCGTCTCCCTGTAGAGTTCCCTTCGCAGCCTGACCCATTTTGTATACGCAAAAAATGTGTGACAGGCATTGTTCTCCTCTCCTGGGCAAAACCGACAATCGGGGGATCGTGACTTACCGATCTTATGCAGGTAAGACTGAAAACACCCGTGCCCGCTCAAAAGCTGGGTCAGGTGGAAGTCAGTCTCACCATGCCTTCGATTTAGCCACGGTCTCACATCCGGGATGAGGCGCGCAGTCCACCTTCCCTTCGTGCAATTGACCCAAGACTGCTGCCAATCGTTGAGTGAGCACTGTCCCTCCTCGCGGTCAACCATCTCCCTCGTATCCTCGTTTCGGCGCAGGTAAATAGCGCGGCGCTCTCTAGCAAGGAGGGCGACAGGTATCATGCCTGCAATAACTCTCACCGCCGAGCTCCTCTAATATTAGCTAGCCATTTTGTTTTTAACAAGGGCTCTTGCCGGGTAGAGTGGCCTTCTGCTCGCGTGCCCTTTTATGGTATAGAGTTATGTGATTCGATGACATAATTCTATAACATAAATTAGCCTCGTCTATATTTCTCATTTGATGGGAAAATTCATGCAAATTATGTTTGTATGAGTTTTCTACTCAAACGGGAAATATATGGCCACGTCTACGTTTGGATCTTGATCCGGTTGGGAGGGTTGGAGGTGGCACCACTTCCATCTGGATGCCCCACTCTTATTTGTGGGCCATAAGGATCGTCGGTAACGACGAAGTCTCCGCCAAGGGATCTTAACATCCCTTTCCGCTGAGGCAGCAGACCATCGCTGCAGTCCTACACGGACATGTCCAACCTACTTTCACTACAAATTTCCTTCCGTCGAAGACATTCACATTGATGAAAATTCCGTGCGTTGCAGGTTACAAAAACCAAAATGGCACATTTATATTCAACATATTTTACATCCACCCCAAATCCCAGCATATTATCAATATGGTACGAAATCAAAACCCTAGCCAAAAAGGAGAACACCAAAGAAGCATGATTTCATATTATTCGTACAAACACATTACTCGAACAATTATGATAAGAAATATTGAAAAATATTGAAAAAGTCGAATTCAAAAGCTTTAAATCTCTTGAAGTGTCCGTTATCAAAATCTCACTGCCAGGTGGGGATAACCTCTTCGTTATCTCTGCCTATCCAACCGGTGGAAGGAGGAGGAGGAACTCAATTCCTTGTTTGAAATACTCGAATTGAACAGGCTGCATAACTATTATATTCTTGCTGGTGACCTGAACTCCAAGCATATATCATGGCTGAACGCCACCAATAATCCAAGAGGTGTTTTCCTGAAATCGTGGATAACAGAGAACCAAATTGAATACAGGTGCAATCTATATGGGTCGGAGTTCCCAACATAACCTAGGACAAATTCATATTTGGACCTCTGCATTGCCGACGCAAGATTTGATTCAGCTTTAATAGTCCTCAACGAAAACTGCAGGTGCTTCCTTTAGCGACCATAATGCAATCGTAATGGAAATCAATTATCAAAGCGATGATTTCTTCCTCATTCCAGTTCAACACGAAAATCGTCGGTTGAATTTTAAAACAACAGACTGGGGAAGTTTCAAAAGAAGTTTAATCAGGAGTACCAGAAGCAACGTCCTCCTTCTGATGATGGCAACTCTTGCTCAATGGTTCCTAATGACAGGAATCTAACTATCGTTGAAATAGATCTCTATTTGTCGAAGTTAGAGAAGCTGACGTTGGAAACGATTGAGAAAGTAGTTCCCAAGATTAAATATCGAAAAAATATGGAAGGATATAAAAAAAACAACCATCGCAAGGTTGAAAAGATTGAAAAGCCTTCTTCTCACACGCGTCAATATTTATCGACGATTTTTGGACTACAACCACCCCTCGTTGGCTTTGTTGAAATCACACCTGAAGAATGTCCGAAACTTGATCCGTCCATACTTCAGGAGTGAGGTCAGCAATCAATGGGTGGAAAAATCGAGGGGTATTAGCCCACAGGACCCAGACGCTGTTTTCGCGAAAGTGAATAGCATATTCCGCAAGAAGTCTGTAGTAATCGAGGAGGTAAGGTTCATAATGAACGGAAACGATCCGTACATTGTTTGCAAATGAATCAACGTTTTTTTATAGTCCCACATTTGCAGTTGTTTGGTATCTCGCAATGCTCGCCAACCACGTTCTAATCGCAAAACTCTTGTAAATTGAATGATTTGAATGCAAGAATACAAAATAAATATATATATTTACATGTATTTATATACAAAAAAAAGAAAGAAAGAAAGCAAAAGCATACACCTGAAATCTAAAAAAAAAAAAACAAAAAATGTTGACCACTAGTAATTGTTACTACATTCTATGCGTTAAGGAACTTACAAAAACAATGAATTTGTTTAAATGCCAATTAAATGTTGTTATCAAAAGCTAAGCATATGATGATCACTTTTTGCGCTAAGCACCAATACCAAAATACTTCTTAGATTTGTTCTTTTATGGAGGGAACAGTCAACTGTTTTATAGTTTCTGTACGTTACATATCTGACTCTGAACAAATGGCTCCAATAATAATTAGGCACTTCATCGGCCTAGAGCTTAAATTCCCTTTGATTATTAAAAAACATATACTCTGTTTCTCACGCAGAAACCTATCCCTCCATAACATTCTTTATTATTTCGTATTTATTAAAAACACCCAACAAACACACTAGATGCAAACGCAAACATAAAACAGGACTTCAAAATACGAAATAGTAGGAATAAAAAGAAACAACCAAACTACCAAAATCATTCTACAATTTATTAATAAATATGACATTTAAGATAAGATAAATTCAGATATTTATTCTACAGTTATACAATACAATTACAAATACGAAATATGTTTTTTCCTTCTAGTTAGATATTTGAAATCTACTTTTTGTTTTTTCTCTCCTCGTTTTGTTTTAAACCGGTTACGCGTCACTGTTCGCGCTATCATCTCACGAATTCATTTTGGGTTTGCACGTTTGTTTTCGCACCTTAAGAACTTGCTCGAGGGGTGGTCTGCTCGAAACCGCCACGCAGCGCGGACGCCGTGAGTTGAATTCCCGCGCGCCAGCGACAAGAAAATAGTAGTCTGTAATGTTGAAGGGAGGAACGCGGAAAATTATTCGATATATTTGCTTGAAATACTTCGAAAAGGAGTGTGTGTGACATTCTCATTTGTAGAATCACTATGGTGAACGGGTGTTTCGCGAAGCGGTTTCTATTTTCCCGTTATCAACTGTGAGAAAAGCAAGAAAGCATTCACCTACTGATACTGCTCGGACAGAAGCTCTTGCCTAATTTACGGTTAAAACAATTTAACGCGTTAAATTTACGCAATAAAGGCAGTGCCAAGCTTTTCATATTTTTGCAATTAGTTGTCTATCAAGCGGTTCCGCGATTTACGGCACGTCCTAACTTTCCCTCATCTCCACTCGAAGAAAAGCATCGTATCTGATTCCTGAAGAGGAAAAGATCCAATTGCAATAGGAAAATTCTTGGATTCGAATGCGTTCGGGTCTTAATTACGAGGAAATGCGCGATTGCAACTTTGTCGGAGTTTTACGTTTCCGAGTGTGCGAAGCTTGTGAAAGCGATCATTTTTGTTTGTGGGTGTGTGTAACAACTGGTTGATTGTTTTGTTCAAGTCGAGGAGCAGCGAAACTGAAAGTGATTTGACTAGTTTGTATTTTGTGGAATATTTGCGGAAGGAAATTCTTTTAATTTGCGATACAAGAATATTCGGAAAGAGACGCAATAATCAGTGAATTTTCCCCTTTAATGAACGGAATATGGTACTGCGGTTGCTGCAATTGAGAGAGGGATACGCGAGTAAAGTTTGATTTGAAGAGGGAGTCTTTGTGACAGCGGCAACAAGAAAAGAGATACATAGTACGCAAAAAGCGCAACAATAAGATACCATCCAGACATACAGTTCAAGTGAACTCTGGAAAGAGTGCTAAAAACAAATAAAATATTCATAGAATAAGAGATTGTGAAGCATCAAGTGTGTTAGATTTGTTTTATTATTTCCGTTTTAAGCGTTGGCTTCGTTCTTTTGTTCGTTCCAAAGAGAGTTCAGAGAGAAAAGAGGAAGAACTTCGACGCCGATCTTTTTAAAATCGAGTTTGGTGCAGTGTTTCAAACTGACGAAAGTCACTCAGAAAAAAAAAGAATTGCCATAATAATTTTGACCATTTTGATCGCGAACGTGTGCATAGTTTAATATTGTGCAATTTAAGAGCAAAGTAAAAAGTTCCTATGAATATATCTAGTAGATAATCAATTGAAGAAGAATAATTCAGTTATTACAGTTACAGGCCTTACCCGCCCCGAACACGAGCGCTCGTAGGAGGAGGTTTGGGGTAAGTACCCTTTCTTTTGATCAAAATTTTTTCTTGGCATATTTGCATTACATAATATATACATATAAAAATATATCACTATATTATCAAGGAAAGTCAAAATATGTTGATGAAGTCCCTTTGATTATATTCTACACACGATTATAAATCAATTAAAAGAAAACGTAAAGTAATAAAAATGGCGAATTAAAATATACTTTTCGGTCTTTCCTTTCCCAAAATTCTGACCGGGTATAGGACCCGGTACGGTGGCAGGCTGCCCCCAAAAAAAATGAGCCAGCCGCCGGGTACGTGATAATTCTTCTTTGTTTCAGGTGACTTCGCGGGTTGAGTGGCCCAAGCAGAGTGCCTTTTTATGGCATAGAGTTATGCAATCGAATTGTATAATTCTATGGCATAAATTGGTCACCGGGGTACTCCCTTTCTGATGGGAAAGTTTATACAAGTCAAGTTGTATGAGTTTTCCACTCAGAAGAGGAATACCTGGCCACTGCAACAAAATATGGATTAAATCCAGTTGGGCGGGTGCGAAGGGGCTCCATCACCACCCGGTAGTCCTCTTTCATTTGTGGGCCATGAGCTTCGTCGGGTAACGACGAGGTTACCCCAAGTCCGCCCCTTTTTTCAGGTTCCACTTGTTCTCGGAACAAGTACTTTTTCTCTCGGTGTAGTTACCTACACTTTTTGCGACTTCGGTCGCCTCGTGTTAGACTGACCACAAAAATTCGTGAGTGCGAAATTTTTTGTAGTGGGTCCTCGCGCTGGGGAAATGAACCCACCCCACGACACCGCAATGCTAGATGTGGGCATTCTCGGCAGATATCTTCATCTTCTTCTGCCGAGGCAGCAGAACATCGCTGCAGTCCTTTACGGACTTTTGAAACTATTGAAATTACTACAAGTCTCGAGTGAAGATATCGAATCTTGAAGTCACTAGTGATGAGATCAATCTTCTCGATAGGGCTGGTATCGAAATTGATGGTACGACTCCGGATAGAAATGGAAACAAGATTATATGTGAGGGATTGGATAAACTTGCTCTGATTGGAACACATTTTGAATTGGTTCATCTACCAAACCCTGAGAGAGGGAATGAAATATTTTCAGAGGTCGTTGAAGCAAAAGTTTCCGACTTCAAATCAAGCCTGAATGGCCAATCAATTCTTCATTTCAATGAAACATTAACATCTAACCTCATACCGAACTTTAATCTTATTGATTATTTTGTCAGCTATGAAGATTTGTGTTTCATATTTCGCAGAATAAACAACAAGACATCATGTGGTACTGATGGTACTCCAAATGTAGTTCTCCGACATTTGCCTGAGGTCGCTATTAGGAATTATTGCATATTGTTCAACAACATGTTGAGCAATTCATATTTCCCAAATCAGTGGAAAAAGGCTAAGGTATTTCCGATCTTGAAGAAAGGAAAAGAATCTTCATGCCCTAAAAGCTATCGCCCAATCAGCTTGCTGCCTAACATCAGCAAGGTGTTTGAAGTGATACTCAACAGAGCATTAAACGCCCACATTGAGAAATATGAGTTGATGCCGAATTGCCAATTTGGTTTTCGTGCCAGGCATTCGACCACACATGCAATAACGAAAGTAACCTCAGACATCTGTTGGAAACTAAACAACAAAGAATGTGTTGGAGCATGTCTCATTGATATGGAGAAAGCCTTCGATACGGTGTGGTTAGATGGACTAATTTTTAAACTCCTTCAGGACAAGTTCCCCAGACACCTTTTTGCCATGATGTGTAATATGTTGTACGGGAAATTTTTTGTTGTAACTGATGGAAATCTGACAACAAGGCGGGAATTCAAGGTCTTGAATGGTCTACAACAGGGAACAGTTACTGCGCCTCTGCTCTTCTCAATATTCATTCGCAAGCTATCGAATGGCTTTGATTTTAACGTCTCGCCAACGCGATGATTGGTAGCGTTTGCTGATGATCTGGTCATCTATACGGCAGGTCGAAAAGCTACAATAGTTCAGAGCAATCTCCAAAAAATATTCAATGATGTACAGCTATACTGTAGTGAATAGCTATTTCAAATGTCCGTAAAGGACTGCAGCGATGGTCTGCTGCCTCGGCAGAAGAAGGTGTCAGTATCTGCCGAGAATGCCCTTGTCTGGGGACGCGTGAATGCGCTGGCAGGCTAGCATTGCGGTGTCGTGGGGCGGGTTCATTCCCCCAGCACAAGGACCCACTACAAAGAATTTCGTATTCACGAATTTCTGGGGTCGAGAAATGCAAGGCGACCGAAGCCGCAAAAATCGTAGGCAACTGCACCAGGGCAACTGACTTGTTCATGGAACAAGAGAAACTAGTAAAAGGAAGTGGAAGCAGGGTAACCTCGTCCTTACCCGGAGAGGCTCATGGCCCACAAATGAGAGAGGGGCAACCGGGTGGTGATGGAGCCCCCGCGCACCCACGCAACCGGATTAAAATCCATAATTGTTGCAGTGGCCAGGTATTCCTCTTCTGAGTGGAAAACTCATACAATTTAACTTGCATAAGCCTTTCCATCAGAAGAGAAGTACCCCGGTGACCAATTTATGCCATAGAATCATGCAATTCGATTACATAATCATATGTCATAAAGAGGCATCTTGCTCGGGCCACTCAACCCGCGAAGTCACCTGAAACAAGAAGATTATTATGTACCCGGCGGCTGGCTCATGTTTTATGGGGAAAGCCTGCCACTGTACCGGGTCCCATACCCGGTCAGAACCAAAGGAAAGGAAAGACCGAAAGTTACGGGGTATTAATTCATTTTATATCCCCCATATATATGGCAAATATCACTTTCCTTTTTCCTGTATAGAATTTATAATTGAAACAATCTTTAAAATTAAATCGACAAAAAATTAATATTTTTGTATTATGATAATAATATTTAAAATTAAATCGACAAAAAATTAATATTTTTGTATTATGATAATAATATTTAACATTAAATCGACAAAAATTAATATTTTTGTATTAGGATAATAATATTTCTAATAGATTTCCCCTTTTTTATAAAAATAGAATAAAATATTAATTTAAAAAACAAATTTAGAAAAATAACAACAAATAAAAAGGTACTTACACCCTTGTCCGACAACGAGCGCTCGTTGACGACGCAGGTGCCCTTATTGTAATTATGCTTCCTGCCAATGGAATATGATACGAATCAATCAGCAATGTAAGTGCATGTGTTATATGACTTAGAAATAATTGGATTGTAAAGTAACATATTGATAACGTGAGTATAACGTATAGTTGTACTGGTTGCAATTGATAAATTCACTCTTTCATCGGCATTTTACCATCGATAGTATTTTAAATCTTTTTGGTGGTGAATATGTAACGCTAGAATTGAGGTTTGTTGCGCCCGTTTTATCGTAGTCGGAGTTGCAAGATAATGCAATGGTTCAAATTTACATGAAAGTGAACTCCTAATCCAGTAAACTAGATATGCTGTTTTGTTACTAGCTTTGATGTTGTTCTCCCTATTCAGACAACGGAACAAAAGCATAAAGTAATAGTTTCGTGACCATATTTGATGGGTGTGCAGATTCAGATCGCGGTAGTATTGTATGAAAGATACACAACAAATTTAATCCAAATAACAAAAGCTGTCAAACGAACCGTATTAGAAATTAGAATTAAGCGTACAAACAAAACACTAATATTTTAGTTTTACGCGGACGAGGTTATGCTGATAGTTAATTCAGTTAATTCACTCCACCAAAGTCCGATCCAAATAAAAGCGACAATTGTCGTTTGTTGCACGGGAACTGGATTTAGCGCGCGACACTTCACTTCTATAATGCTATACAATTATTCTGTATTTATATTATTGCAACGAAGCCAGATATCGCACCATTGAAAATATGTCCACGAAAAACGCAACCGTTTCTATTTATCGTTGTCGTCGCTGCACCTTACATTAACCAGGAAAAACACGTTGTCCGCGATATGAATTTTCAGTTAGAATTAAAACTAATAAATGACAATATATCTTAGCGCTTTTCCTCAGTATGAATGATTTTTCTTGAAAACACGGATCAAATGTACTCTAAACAAAACTGCAGGTTGATCAACACGATCGACGACAAGTACATATAAGTGAGTGAATTAAGAATAATTGTTTGAAGAATTGCGCGCAAACATTCAAGTACACTACTCCAGCATCACCCCTCAATGTCTCCCGGCAGACTCCCCTTCCCGAGCTCTTTACAGTTCAATTCGTTACTTTCCTACACTTTTTCGCGAACAATGCCGTAAACGTGCATTTTGACCTAGGGACATTATCTCACAGTACGGAACATTCCCACGATTGCGCTAAACTTTAGGTGCTGTAAATCTTCACTCTCCTCCACACACCACACATTCCAGCTGATGTGGGAACGCTTTAAGATTCCACTCTGCAATCATTTTATTCTTCTTGACGAAAGTTCATGTTCTTACAGCAACAACTCGAAAAGCCACAAACAGAAACCGCAAGACAAGTCGTCTTCTCTCACCAGAAACACTCCACTTCTTCAACCACACACCTCCACCCTCTCTCGTGTTTTCCGCAGGAAATCTAGTCTGGTTAGCTCTTCACAAAAAAAAACAGTTTATTTGGAAATGTACGCTTTGCTTTGAGGTTTTCTCATTACTTTCTCTCACTGCGTTCGACCTAAACGCGTCCCGTAAAATTTCCTACGACCCGTTATGGCGGCCAAGTTCGGAATTGAATTAAATTCTGATCACGCAAATGTATTCGTTGATGGCGATTCCGTAATTGTTCGTTATCTTCTAATTTCGATTTTAATTATTTCGTACTCAAAGGTCCACCTTACACAAAGAGAAGAAATCTTTTCTTTCAATTCTATATAGACTCTCGCAAACCAGGCAAGTCCTACATCCTTTGCATCCACAAGGTCTAGTTGATCCCATGATCTGCGAACGAAATTTTAAATTCTCAGCCTCTGACCACTATATCTATCCACTGTTTCTCGCCACTCACCGTCCATATTATTGCTTATAGTTTGCATATCTGCTTGCGACGCGTCTGTTTTCACTATCAGCGTTAATACTTGATCACTCTCTCTTTTTACATCACCAAAACGATGCTTTGTAAAATGTGTCAAATCCGCGATGCACAATGAAATGACGGCCATCCTTCTGTCCGCGCCTGTCAGATTGTTGAATTGTACCAGAATAATGTTAATGGGCTGCGTTCATTGTGATGAAATTGGAGGGAAATTGATATCCCATACAATTTGTACAAAGCAGCTGGTTTTTAGTTTGATTTGCAAAGCGGATTTCATGGGAATCAGAACAATCACAGCTGCTGTATGTATTGAAATTTGAGGATATTTCAATTAAAGTCCACATTAATTTGCTGTGAATCACGTAAAAATTAATCGGTACCTGACGAAACTGAAACTAGTTCACGACCACTTTCGTGGTGCATAATCAGTTGGAGACAAGTTCTTGGAGAAATCGTACCCATAGCGACTCTTGTTTTAAAATGCATCTTATTTTCATAACTATCTTCTACATTACTGCAATTATGGAACGCGGTTTAAGTGGACCTGTCTATTTAAAAAAAATCCAATGGTGTTCCAGCTTCTACGAGGGTTTTCATTTGGAGATCATTAAAAATAATTTTTTTGTAACTTAATAACTCAATCAACGGGGAGAACAGTTTACGTTCTTCCTCATATTTAGCATCATTTGATTGTAAAGCGGCCATTACTTCATAACCCGATTTCTTAGGATGTAAGCAATTTTGTTCATGTTCTGGAACTTCATGAACTGGTCCCTTTCATTGGCATCCAATACGATGGTATTTGCAAATTAGAAATTTCTTTTACACCGAGAACGGAAAGAAAAACTACGTGAAAAATCCTTTTTTTTCTCTCGGGGCGAACGAAGGCCGCCACAACCGTACCTGCTTGTTTACTACAATTGGCGAATGAAAATCAATGCGCAGAAGTTCGAAACTATTTTGTTTCGGACAACGCTGCAGGGGGTCATTCAACACCTGAAACGTAATTGGAAGTATTTCAACATCATGGCCGGCGAAGGTAGTTCAGAAAGGGTCCCACATAAATTCGGTGCTCGATACCTCGGTGTTCATCTCGATCAGTATCTGTACTATACTGAACATGTGAAAATCATGCTCAGTAAGGCACTAAAAGTAGTCATGGCCCTACGAAGACTCTTTCATTCCAAATACATTGATCAAAAGGTCAAAATTGTCTGTTACAAGACTCTAGTTAGACCAGTTTTGACATATGGATGTCAGATCTGGTACAACCAGAGTGCTAGTACTATGGGAAGATTAAGAGTTTTCGAAAGGAAATGTCTTCGTGCATGTACTGGTTTGTACAGAAAGCCTGAGACGGATTGGAAACATTATATATCGAATAGAAGAATTTATCAAACTGCTAAAGTGACAAGAGTCGATATCTTTATATTGAAACTTCTTCGGAATCATATCGCAAGATCTGTAACTGTGAGTGAAAACTCTTGATTTCACAGCCGTTCCACCCTATAGACGGGTATATTGCGACTTGCCTCGCTACTGACTTTGTTCCTCCAGAAGCATTCGTGTATTTGGACATGAATAGATATGTTTTTGATTCTGACGGCTTCCCAGTCATATATCATATGTATAGACGGGCCACCGATAAGAAGATAAATATCCTCCGAATTTGAGTTCACGAGACCAACAATTCTAATGGAGATACTCATTTGCTAGATACGTTGAAGCTGATTAAGCTGAGATGGGGCAATCTAGGTATTGGTGGCTGAATGACAATGTCTAAATTATTCGTGTTTATTATCAGTTTCGGTGTTTTTCGTCACTTGGTTTTTGAGTTTCAGCTCATTATTGCTACATTTAGTGTTGTTGCTTATTTATGTTAAAAATTAGGTATAGGTTAGGTATATGTTATGTTTATTATATTAGGTTAGAAATAAGATTAAACGCGTAGGTTAGGAATATTGTGATAGAATTTTTTTAGTGTAAGATAAAGTTTTTGATTAAATTTATTAGAATTAGGTTATAACATTTTAGGTGAAGGATCAAAGTTCACTTTTGTGTTTGAATTATAAATAATTTTTGAATAGTGTAGGTTGGTTTTATCTCCTTTTTCCAATCAACTCATAAAATATGTAATAATATTAATTAATTTGAATTTGCTATAGTTTTTTTTTGCTAAAATGTGTTCAATGATAACGTATAAATTTAAAGAGCCATTTGGGCCATCAAGTTTTTGTATTGTTATTGTTTGGAATTTGCTTTTTATTCTTTTAAAATTTATAACGATTAGTATTGAATAAAGCAATTTTGACTTTGAAGACCTGCGCACTTACCAAAGAATTTTAATTTAGATTTAAAATTGATTTTTTTTAAAAAACATAACTACACCCTGGCATACAAAAACCTTTGCCTCAACTAATACTATCTACGGAAATGAAAATGTAGATCTGATAATATTTATAAAGTCTCATAATAAAACTTCATAATTTCAACTAAACCTCACGGAAATCTTGCGACTTCCAACCACAACCTCAATCTTCTGATGGGTTTTATTTTTGGAAAAGTGGATTATGGTATTTTATCGACGTGTCTTCCAGTGGAAAAGCCAAACACAAAACTATACTTCTCAAGCAAAATATTAAATTAACTTACAAGATCCTTGATGATTTGATTGATGTTCTTCAGAACTAGACAATTATCTTCAGTTCAGTTGATCACTTCGAGGAGATCTTAAAGTGTCCCTAAATAAATAAATAGTGTCCCTAAATAAATAAATAGGTTGTACAACACAGTAAGATGCCTTTACCGTATTGAAATTCATGTAAATCGATTGCGTTAATAATATCTGTCCTTGATGACGGTAATTCCCAAAGCTGAATAGGATTAGTTGTGATATTAAAGAATTTAACGCCACGTAATTCAGCAAAAAAGCATTTCATTTCTTGAAATTTCCTCAAACGATTTCTGCGTTTGCATCCAGGCGTTCGAAAATTCCAAACTGTCCAGTATGTTCCGAACGAGATTCAATTTGTGAATCTGGTGTATGCGACTGATTAGATCTATTTGTCAGGGAGAATCTTCAGGATCAACAGATATAACAGGCGCTATGACGCGTCTCCTTCCAATAAAAGAGTTAATATAGTTATCCAATCTTGTATGAAGGCATTTGTGCCTTGTCGGCGATCACCAGTTAGAGGTGTTTAAAGTTTTCCTTATATATGCATCCATCCACAAGTTTGCCTAATATTTTTAGGGTTTTGTAAAATAATTTTACAAAACCCTACTAGTTTCGCGACCAGTCTGTCCGTCCGTCCGTCCGTGTGTCACAGCAGTTTTCCTCGGAAACTACTTAAGCTAGAAACATCAAATTTTGTGTGTAGGTGTAAAGTGGTGATCTCTTCAAAGTTCAACTACAAAAAAATTTTATAAGGTGTAATGATTTTCAACCTTTTAATTCGAACGCGGAACCGACCTCTCATCGGTTCTAGACGTTAAGTCTGAGTAGTGCCAACGGATGGTACCAACAGGTCAACCAATCCGTGCACCGTAACCCATTCACGCGGTGACTGCTTGTCGGCCAGCTAGTTCGGAGAGGATTTCGGTCGCGGGTCTCCGAATGGGTTACGTTCAATTACAATATTTCAGCCACCTGAACATGCCCGTTTTCCAAAACGCGTTATCAAAACAAACCATACGGAGAAGGAACCTACGTTACGTTACTCCGTATTTCTTCTTATCACCAGTCAAGAATACCAAAATCTAATTTCTATTTCACGTTCCCGAAGTTCCGACGCGGTACCGAAAAATATGCTACTCGAAGTTAACCCGACGAAAACTACTCTAATAAAATGTCAAAACTATTAAGGTACCGCGTACCACGCACGACGCGAAACCGACCTCAGCGGATTTGGCGAAACCCTACCCTCGCGACGGCATACTTACCCTGCACTCACTTTTCCCACTGAAAAAGAAAAACCGCTGAAAAGGAAAGTCGTGGTTATCTTTAGCAATTCATGTTGTATTTATAAAATTCCTTGGTTCTTTAAAATATAGCTACAATATTTTTAAATTTCATTTTCATTCGTCCATCATCTTGTTTCTATTTTTTTTCTCTCTCAAAATCTACATATAGAGTTAAGGTGTATTCGCATATAATGATAAAACTAGTTAGAAAGAGGAGAAAGTTGATTTCATGCAATTAAGATGTAGTGTGTGTGGGTTTGTTGTGTTTCCTATCGTAAATTACTCTTACAATAATCATGTTCACATAAAATACATACTGCGCGAATCAGTAGCAATAATAAACAATGACCAAAATGTAACGTTAGCGCTATATCTGTAGAACGTTTTAATATTAATAAAATTATGCAAAATACAACTAATTATGTATATATGAATTCGCTTGTAACTTGCTTTTGTCCCTCCGTAGACTCTAAATATTTATATATATATCGTAAAACTAGTATAATATATTAACAATGTTTTTCCTTTCTCTAAGCAAGATTTTTTCTGATCATTTAGAATGTTTCACAAATGTATAAATTGCTAATTCAATTGATATAATTTTATATAATTCACATCTCATATGTGCTTAAGTTTAATATTATAATGATTAATGTAAGGCGTTGCTACAATCAAGTATAATGATAAGCATACTAAAAGCTCAATATAATTCACTTGGTATATATTTTCATTGTATAAAAAAAATAAACATAAATTCCTAACTACTGTAAAAATAGGAATTAAACAAAATTTTAAATTATATTGGGATACACAAATCAGGAATGTTTCAACATGTTTCACTAATTGTAAGTACTACTTTAAGTAGTTTTACCAGTTACTACGCTCTTGCGCTAAGTTATTACAACTTCTAATACTACTACAATATGTATTCCAATGCACATTTTTCTCACAGATATATTTTGTATAGGCTGCTTTCGAAAAGACTAGTATACAGTAGTGAATAAGGATTAAGGATAAAGTATAATATTACACAACGCTTAGGATTATAGGAGGTATATTATAAAAATATTTCTCATATCAAATATGTTTGTATGAAGTGTGCGAAAGGTTGATATATGTATTTGGAATGTTTCTTACTTTTACTGTTCGATCCCAAGGTGTCTTGTTGGATTTGTATAAAAATATAGAAAAACCTACAATTCTTTCTCATTAATTGGTTTCAAACGTTTTTCGCTGAATAAAGCTACTAAAATTAAGCCTCTAAGATTCAAGTCTCATCAGTTTGTTTAATTTCGATACTGCTTTTCGATTCAGATTTCAATCACGAGATTCGTCGATAAAATGAAGTAGTCGACTATATCTTTTGCAACCGAATCTAAATAAAATTAGACGGCATTTATCAGTCTGAATAATTGTTTCATAGCCAACATTTTGAAATGATTGTTGGTCTTTTCTATTTTATAGTAGATTGCGAATGTTTTTATGTAATCTGAATTGAATTCACTTATTCTACTCAGCCTACTATCATAAATTGGTTCCCTACCGAAATGACTAATTATTAATTTCGTATCTAATTAGGCAATGGGAAGAAAATTAGCAAGAGAAACGTTACAATAAAGTGCAAGATAAAATAATACTAAGAATCTTAGAGTTATGAGAAAGCAACTTCTCAGAATCACACGATTTCTTGCTAATCAGGCTACTACCGGCCTTAACATTTATACCTAACTCCCCTTTGTTCGCTTGTATGTTTTCCTCGAAAAATTCAATGCGTTTTGTAGTTATCTTTTGTGGAATATTACAATCAGTATTAACATCATTCATATCTCTTTCAAATCCTAACGAGTTGCCTACTTTACTGTACTTCATAACAATTAAGTCGTTCACACCTGAACTACCATTTTTGTAACTAGCTTCATCATTCATTTCGTTACAATTTACATATGTCGAGCAATCAAAACCGTTTATTTTACAATTAGCTTCACCACCACTATTACATCCTCTTCATGTTCCACTTCCTCTTCAATGTTGTTCAAATAGAAATTTATTTCTTTGGTACTACCATTATTGAAAAAGTACAAACTCCTCTCAATGATTTAGTGCACAACAGTGCGCCAAACTATTTGCCTGAACTTAGCTTGCCATCGCATGAATGTAAATTGCAATTTTCACGCGACAATTTACACCACCGCAACGCCACTATGCAATTTTCGTTCGATTTACCTTCTTTGACGTTTCCCAATTGACATAAACACCAAGAAGCCAAATGACTTGACAGTTTACTTGCGAGAGTGACACATTCCACGAGAGCGAGGCAAATTCTCGTTTCCACTCGTGGCTTCTTCCTTCATGACTTTTGCTTTTTCTATATCGCACTATGAATGCGGGGCATTAGGGAGCGCCAGTGCAAGTGCAATCGATTTCTTCAGCGCTATCATGCACTTGTTCCGCTCAATGCAAACATGCACAATGCAATAACACTCACGACGCCAATCATGCACTTTTCTCGATCATACTTCAACGAATCCCACACCATGTAGCGTTAAAGTTCATCGAGCGATGGAAAAATAAACAGAAGCCTTGCACAGAAACGCGCGAAATATTCACGATTCTTCACTCGGGATTAGTCCGATTGGAATCGAGGGCAATGCGCCTTGCCTTGGGCAGATTAACCACGTCAGTTTACCAGCAGCTAACGGTTAGAGGTTAATGTATAACTCCCGGTTTATTTCACTAAGAGTTACACTCTGGATATTGGCCCCTTCCGTTCCCATTCCCGTACGAAACAGTTATGTAACACATTAATATGATGTTCAGTAATGCAATTGATCTGCACTTCCTAATGATACTTAGCTGGGCAATTAGGATCCTCCACAGCCTCCTACAACGGTAGATTAGGTGCATTGGCTTCCACAGTCGTCGAGTTTTCCCGCGATTCTCCACTTTGAAGGTTAGGTCCGCAATTTATGGAGCGATTCTCTGCAAGCAAACATGGTAATGCATTCGTCGATGTAAGCCGAACGAAAAAAAATTACCTCTTAATTAGTTTTATTCCCCTTTAGTACCGCGCCAACATGCTGCTACCGCCACCTTCCTTTTTACTGCAGCCAAACCTCTTTCCACTCCATGTGGCTGTCAAATTCGACCGGTTGTCACATCGGACAAAACAGATGTGTGTGGAATGGCACGCCACATGGCGGCAATGTGCCTCTCCATTCGTCGCCAGTGGCATAGTTTTTCGATGGCCACGGTGGAGGGGCATTTCCAGATGGATATGTCTCGAAATGTCGGGATTTGGAGTAATTTTATATTTCGAATATTTATATCCACAGATCTAAATATTTGGACAGAAAAGAAATATTTTCTGCGCAACGATATCCGCACGACAGATGAAGTCCGCTGGCACTTCGAGGACATACCCATCTGGCCGGTTGCAAGGGTTCGGGATCGGAATCACTTCGATTCCCGGGCGTAGGCGTCACATTACACATTCCCCCCCCCCCCCAAAATCGAAGTAATTACGATCCCGCCTCCTATGTAAAAGGTCTTGGTTAGGGCCGTGGCGGGTCGAAGGTCGGTTTCGAGGAATAGGCTACAACCATGTTCGTGAAGACTCGACAGTGACTATACCGTAGGGAGTCAGGGGTTACTCGGAGGTCTTCGTCCAGGCAGAGATTTGGGTAAGCCAAGGTTTTTCGTGGGAAATAGTTGCACTTCATCGTCTAAGGTCTTTTGCGTGGTAAATTCCCAGGGTTTTACCAGTCATGTCCGCGATGAGGTATCGGGTGGGGCTTATTACTTGTAGGACTCGACATTTCACGAATTTCTTGTCTAGTTTGGCATTGTAATGTCGGGTGGCATCGCTCTGCCGGAAGTTTCGACGATATATTTCGTCGCCTGCCTTAAAGCCAGAAGGATGAGATCGCAAGTTGTACCGCTCCTCTCCCATCCGTCGACTTTCTTCAATCTTCTCCCGCAGTTGCTCTCGCAGAAGTTGGAGCTTTTCGTGCGGTTCCAGAACCACGATTGGGTCCTCTAGCGATTTCAGTTGCCGCAATAGCCGGTAAGCGCTCCCATGACAGATCATGTACTGGCCGAACAATGCGAAATACGGCGAAATGCCGGTAGTGGCGTGGTACGACGAGCGCAGCGCACTAGTGATGGCGGACAATTTGCGATCCCAGTCCTTCTGATTCGGGTGGACATAGGCGCGGATGGCCGCTATGAGCGTACGATTCAGTCGTTCGGATGCGTTGGCTTGTGGTGAGTAGACGGCAGTTCGTTGGTGGATGATGCCGTATTTGGACATTAGGTCTCGGAACTTGCTGGAGGTGAACTGGACCCCATTGTCGGAGACAAGTTTCTCCGGAACTCCAAACATGTGAAAGACTCGGTTCTCCAAGAAGCTGATTATAGGTCCAGTGTGCATGTTACGTAGTGGTTCTATGATAGGGAATTTAGAGAGCTGGTCCAGGACCACGACAGCTCCCGTGTGACCAGAAGCAGATCGAGGGTAAGGACCGATAAGATCAATGTACAAGCGCTGGAACACGCGTTCGGGGACCTCCACCTTACCCATGGGAGGCCGAAGAATGGTGTTGGGCGCTTTAGTGCACTTGCATAGCTCACAGGAGGCTACGTACGCTTTTATCTGTTGTGCCATCTTAGGCCAAAAGAAGCAGGTTTTCAACCGCCTAAGTGTACGACCGTATCCGCCGTGCGCACTTGATGGGTGGTCATGGGCCCGTCTGATAAGATCAGCGGTTAATTCTTCGGGCACCCACAACTTCCACTGTTCTTCTTCTTGTAAGGGGTCTCCGGATGCGTGTCCCATCCGCTTATAAATAAATCCATCCGTCAACCGCAGTTCAGGAAGCTGGGGCAGTTGATTCTGGATAGTGTGAATCAGTTGTGTGTAGGTTGCTGACTTGAAGGCAGGATGATCCAGATCGATCAATTGGGGGCTGTCGTCCTCTTGGACCAACTCGGCTCCTTCAGGGGCGAGCATTCTGGATAAGGTGTCGGGGACTACATGCTGGCTTCCTTTTCGGTGGCGAATAGTGAAGTCAAATGCCTGTAGTTTCAGTGCCCACCTGGCCAATCTGCCGTTGAGATCAGTCTGGCTCATTAGCCATTTCAGTGAAGCGTGGTCCGTAACGATTTCAAAGGTGTGTCCCTCCACATAGGCTCGGAAGCGTTTCACTGCCAACACCGCAGCTAGACATTCCTGCTCGGAGACCGTGTAATTTCGCTGGGCTGGGTTCAACTTGTGAGACATGAAGGCTATAGGTCTCTCCTCGCCGTCTTGTGCAACCTGGACTAAGACTGCTCCCACCCCATGTTGACTCGCGTCACAATGGATTGAGAACGGTTTGTCAAAGTCCGGGCTGTGCAGTACGGGGGCTGTAGTCAGACTCTTCTTTAGCTCTTCAAAGGCTCGCAAGCTGGGCTCTTCCCAGACGAATTTACCTCCCTTACGCAGCATGTCGGTCAAAGGAGTGGTTATGGTGGCATAGTCACGTACAAAACGCTGGTACCATCCGCATAAGCCTAAGAATCGTCGTAATTGTTTGGTGGTCTTGGGTAATGGAAAAACGTCAATCGCTTGAGTCTTTTCCGGATCGGTCTTGATATGGCCGTGCCCAATGATGTGCCCTAAATATTTCACCTCCGTCATCACAAACTGACTCTTCCGTATGTTGATGGTTAATCTTGCCCTCCGGATGTGTAGCGCAAGAGAAGCAGGTCGATGTGTTCGTCAAAGGTCTCGGTTATGAGCAACAGATCGTCCAAGTACACGAAAACTTGGTGCCGCAAATGAGGTGGTATCACCTTATCCATAAGGCGCGTCATTGTTTGGGGGGCATTACACAATCCGAATGGCATGGTCACGAATTGATATAAGGGCCGACCTGGGACTGTGAAGGCTGTCTTCTCCTTTGAACCGGGGTCTAAAGGAATTTGCCAGAAGGCGTCCTTGAGATCTAAGCTCGTGATGAAGTGGGCTTTAGGCAACCGACTCAAAATGCCTTCAATCAACGGTAGAGGGTATGCGTCCTTGACTGTGACGGCGTTCAAGTGTCTGGCATCTAAGCATAACCGGACCTTGTTCGGCTTGACAACTAAGGTGACTGGGGAAGCCCACGCGCTCTGTGATTCTTCGATTACGCCTAATGCTAGCATTCGATCCACTTCGGCATATAACAATTTTTCCTTCGCCGGAGATATGGCGAAATGTCTCTGTTTTATGGGTTTAGCATCCCCCACATCTATAGTGTGGAACACCAGGGCAGTCCGCCCGAGACCTTCTTTCTCATGCGATGGAAAAGCCGATATAGCCGAGTCGAGACGCAGTTGCTGATTTACATCCAGTGTATGTCGTAATAAGTTAGTGGGTTGAGATTGGTCAGGAGCCGTGGTGACGGACTCCAGGGTCGTACCGGAAAATAGTGCCGGGGCCAAGTTAAATTTTCGAACGAAATCCACTCCTAGGTAAAGATTCTGGGTTAATTGAGGTATGATGAAAAATTCCAGAGGTTTAGTTACTCCTTTAAAGGTGACATCCGTCCAAATTTTTCCAACTACAGAGTGACGAGTTCCATCCACCGTGCTTAACCAGGAGGTGAAATGACGGATTTGGTCCGCGTGCATTGCCAGTACCTCCCCTGCAAAATCGGCGGATATGCAATTCACACTGGCTCCCGTATCGACTAAGCCTGACACTCGTTTCTGCAGGAGGTGTACTGACGCATATGGCCGAACGTCGTCCCTCAATAATTCATCTAAGTGTATGTCCTTCAGCACCTTCCTTGACTGCCTGACTTTTCTCCAGAAGATCCGCATCCGACGCGTGGCTCGCTTTCTTCGCGGTGGGACAGTTGTAGCCAACTCCTCATGGAAGATGCGCTGTCGAGTAGCCAAATAATTCCGCAGCCTGACGTGGAAAGGTTTTACATGCCAAGGAACTTTCGCCTCGCTATCATTTCCCTGCGCGTTGGCCTCGGCGAAGGATGGCGTCGGTTGTGGAACTTCGGGAGAACTGTGTTTAGCGGTGCGGGTCAGCAGAATTGGAGTCATGTTGGGAGCTGGGTCATAGCTAGTGATGGGGTCTGGATTGGTTCGTCCGGGGTTTAGGAGTGCCGACGGGTGGTCGCGGCACTCGGTGGCAAGTTTTTTCGCCCTTTGCAATTTGCACAGTCAGGTGCGTATGTGTCGGCCTTCCCGCAGCAGTAGCAGAAAAGCGTCGGCTCCGCTGGACATGCATAGAACCGATGCCCCGGTTGTCGGCAGTTCCAACAGACCGTCGGGCTTGTAATTGCTTCAAGGGAGGGTCGATCAATCAATGCTGGGTCCTCAAGCTCCGGTGGTGCTCCGCTCCTCGGTACTGGTACTGTTATGCGAGGTTGTGAACGGAAGGTACCTCGCCGCTCATCCAAGTGTTCTTGTCTACGGGCATGGAGGCGCAGTCCCTGTATGGTGTTGATGGGAAAATGTAGAAGGCTGTTCTGGAGATCCCAGCGCATGTTCTCTCTGATAATTTCTACCAGTTCGTCCTCGGGCATGGTAGTTCGCAAACGAGTGCTCAATCTCACTATACTTGTGTAGTACTGGTCGAACGGTTCGTGAGCGCCTTGTTTCCGTTTCTTTATTTGCTCCTTTAGCTCTCTCTCAGTGAAGCCATCCTCAAATCGATTGCGGAAGGCTGCACTGAAAGAGTGCCAAGTGGGACGTGGCGTTGATTCTTTAAATCTCCAGTATCAGTCAGGCGCCAACTCTCCATGATACGAGGCGTCGGGTCTCGAAAAAGATTCAATACGTTCCCGGGGGGAATCACATCCTCGATTGACCTGTTGTACTGAACGGCCTCGGGGGCTAGAGGTACCAACGGAGGTCCGGTACTGTGTCGTGGTCTATATTCGGGAGCTCTGGGATCCATTCCCGAGTTCCTTGGAGGTGGGACCCATTGCTCGGATTGTCGGGAGGGGGGCATCGCCACACTGGGATTGGGCTCCCATCCAAGCGGAGTTCTCACGCGACTGGGTGGTTGGCTCATAGGGAGATTCTGGAGCTTTCCCTCCAGGTTGCCAATTCTCTCCGACATATCCCTCATCAACGCCACGAGGGTGTCAATGGAGTGGGCGGAAAGCATGGGTGTCACCTCGGACACGACACTTGCGGCCGGAACTTCACCGCCTACGGCTCCTTGCAGGTCTAAAAGTGGTTGTGACGGTTCGGCTTCTGGAACTCCTTTCGCCACTGCTCCACACGTTGGTAGGGGCGTTCCGAGGGGGACGTCTAGGGCGGTCCGCTCGATGGGTCGCCGGCATAAGGGACACAGCTCGGACGTGAGGAGGAGCTGTTGGACACAGGCACGGTGGAAAAGATGTCCACAATCCAATCGCACGCTGTGTACCCCCTCCACTACGTCCTCGAAACAGATCCCACAGTTTGCGGGTTGGACCGTTTTGGACCGGGTCCGCCGCTTATCGGGAGTCCGCTTCGTTGCTATTTCGTGTGGGTTTATTATGGGTGGTTGCTAGTATGAAACGAAAAAAAAATATAAAATATAAAATATACTTATTCCTACTAAAAAATGTATGAAATATACTTATTCCTACTATATAAGTAAAAAAAAGAATTCAGTACTAATTGAGTGGCCGATAGTGGCGAGCTATTAATATTAAATAGTGAAAGAAAAAAAATTTATTTGATACACTTTCCTTTTCAGCAGTCGACTCCTTCAACGGGAAAAGAGAGTGCGTGGTAATCTGCCGGAGAAAGGGTGCTTTCGGTCGATTTACAAAATTTATCCCCTAAACCCACATACATTACAAAAAACCGTCTCTAAACTACGTTAAAGTGACTCGACGAGACAAGTGGTAGAGCTACCGTAACGATTTTGTACGCGGTCAAAATTCCCGACGCGTGGAAGCATTCCGGGCTCCGCAACTCCAGCATACGCCACCGATACCACTTGTCTATCACGCATACGAAATAATTAGAATCCTTCCGCGACATAAAGGCAAGGTAGCCTTCTATTTTCTTGAGAGTCCATGCTGATAGGTAAACCCATCAGGCTGGCAGTTCCATCAAGAAAATAGAAGGTCCTTACAGGGTTTAGCCTGGGACAACACATCGGAAGGATTCTGTCGCGAAAACAAAATCAAACAAAGGAGAGCGGAAGCTACAACTCACGTGAAGCGACTGCTAGTGTGTATCACACAACTCCACTGCTCCTGATAATGGGACTCGAGTACCAGAGTACCTTACATCCTCCGTAAAGGACCAACTCGTCAGAAGACGCGAAGTTCTTTCCCCCTTAGGATGTTTTAGGCCCCACGTTGGGCGCCATTTGTAATGATTTTCAACCTTTTAATTCGAACGCGGAACCGACCTCTCATCGGTTCTAGACGTTAAGTCTGAGTAGTGCCAACGGATGGTACCAACAGGTCAACCAATCCGTGCACCGTAACCCATTCACGCGGTGACTGCTTGTCGGCCAGCTAGTTCGGAGAGGATTTCGGTCGCGGGTCTCCGAATGGGTTACGTTCAATTACAATATTTCAGCCACCTGAACATGCCCGTTTTCCAAAACGCGTTATCAAAACAAACCATACGGAGAAGGAACCTACGTTACGTTACTCCGTATTTCTTCTTATCACCAGTCAAAAATACCAAAATCTAATTTCTATTTCACGTTCCCGAAGTTCCGACGCGGTACCGAAAAATATGCTACTCGAAGTTAACCCGACGAAAACTACTCTAATAAAATGTCAAAACTATAAAGGTACCGCGTACCACGCACGACGCGAAACCGACCTCAGCGGATTTGGCGAAACCCTACCCTCGCGACGGCATACTTACCCTGCACTCACTTTTCCCACTGAAAAAGAAAAACCGCTGAAAAGGAAAGTCGTGGTTATCTTTAGCAATTCATGTTGTATTTATAAAATTCCTTGGTTCTTTAAAATATAGCTACAATATTTTTAAATTTCATTTTCATTCGTCCATCATCTTGTTTCTATTTTTTTTCTCTCTCAAAATCTACATATAGAGTTAAGGTGTATTCGCATATAATGATAAAACTAGTTAGAAAGAGGAGAAAGTTGATTTCATGCAATTAAGATGTAGTGTGTGTGGGTTTGTTGTGTTTCCTATCGTAAATTACTCTTACAATAATCATGTTCACATAAAATACATACTGCGCGAATCAGTAGCAATAATAAACAATGACCAAAATGTAACGTTAGCGCTATATCTGTAGAACGTTTTAATATTAATAAAATTATGCAAAATACAACTAATTATGTATATATGAATTCGCTTGTAACTTGCTTTTGTCCCTCCGTAGACTCTAAATATTTATATATATATCGTAAAACTAGTATAATATATTAACAATGTTTTTCCTTTCTCTAAGCAAGATTTTTTCTGATCATTTAGAATGTTTCACAAATGTATAAATTGCTAATTCAATTGATATAATTTTATATAATTCACATCTCATATGTGCTTAAGTTTAATATTATAATGATTAATGTAAGGCGTTGCTACAATCAAGTATAATGATAAGCATACTAAAAGCTCAATATAATTCACTTGGTATATATTTTCATTGTATAAAAAAAATAAACATAAATTCCTAACTACTGTAAAAATAGGAATTAAACAAAATTTTAAATTATATTGGGATACACAAATCAGGAATGTTTCAACATGTTTCACTAATTGTAAGTACTACTTTAAGTAGTTTTACCAGTTACTACGCTCTTGCGCTAAGTTATTACAACTTCTAATACTACTACAATATGTATTCCAATGCACATTTTTCTCACAGATATATTTTGTATAGGCTGCTTTCGAAAAGACTAGTATACAGTAGTGAATAAGGATTAAGGATAAAGTATAATATTACACAACGCTTAGGATTATAGGAGGTATATTATAAAAATATTTCTCATATCAAATATGTTTGTATGAAGTGTGCGAAAGGTTGATATATGTATTTGGAATGTTTCTTACTTTTACTGTTCGATCCCAAGGTGTCTTGTTGGATTTGTATAAAAATATAGAAAAACCTACAATTCTATCTCATTAATTGGTTTCAAACGTTTTTCGCTGAATAAAGCTACTAAAATTAAGCCTCTAAGATTCAAGTCTCATCAGTTTGTTTAATTTCGATACTGCTTTTCGATTCAGATTTCAATCACGAGATTCGTCGATAAAATGAAGTAGTCGACTATATCTTTTGCAACCGAATCTAAATAAAATTAGACGGCATTTATCAGTCTGAATAATTGTTTCATAGCCAACATTTTGAAATGATTGTTGGTCTTTTCTATTTTATAGTAGATTGCGAATGTTTTTATGTAATCTGAATTGAATTCACTTATTCTACTCAGCCTACTATCATAAATTGGTTCCCTACCGAAATGACTAATTATTAATTTCGTATCTAATTAGGCAATGGGAAGAAAATTAGCAAGAGAAACGTTACAATAAAGTGCAAGATAAAATAATACTAAGAATCTTAGAGTTATGAGAAAGCAACTTCTCAGAATCACACGATTTCTTGCTAATCAGGCTACTACCGGCCTTAACATTTATACCTAACTCCCCTTTGTTCGCTTGTATGTTTTCCTCGAAAAATTCAATGCGTTTTGTAGTTATCTTTTGTGGAATATTACAATCAGTATTAACATCATTCATATCTCTTTCAAATCCTAACGAGTTGCCTACTTTACTGTACTTCATAACAATTAAGTCGTTCACACCTGAACTACCATTTTTGTAACTAGCTTCATCATTCATTTCGTTACAATTTACATATGTCGAGCAATCAAAACCGTTTATTTTACAATTAGCTTCACCACCACTATTACATCCTCTTCATGTTCCACTTCCTCTTCAATGTTGTTCAAATAGAAATTTATTTCTTTGGTACTACCATTATTGAAAAAGTACAAACTCCTCTCAATGATTTAGTGCACAACAGTGCGCCAAACTATTTGCCTGAACTTAGCTTGCCATCGCATGAATGTAAATTGCAATTTTCACGCGACAATTTACACCACCGCAACGCCACTATGCAATTTTCGTTCGATTTACCTTCTTTGACGTTTCCCAATTGACATAAACACCAAGAAGCCAAATGACTTGACAGTTTACTTGCGAGAGTGACACATTCCACGAGAGCGAGGCAAATTCTCGTTTCCACTCGTGGCTTCTTCCTTCATGACTTTTGCTTTTTCTATATCGCACTATGAATGCGGGGCATTAGGGAGCGCCAGTGCAAGTGCAATCGATTTCTTCAGCGCTATCATGCACTTGTTCCGCTCAATGCAAACATGCACAATGCAATAACACTCACGACGCCAATCATGCACTTTTCTCGATCATACTTCAACGAATCCCACACCATGTAGCGTTAAAGTTCATCGAGCGATGGAAAAATAAACAGAAGCCTTGCACAGAAACGCGCGAAATATTCACGATTCTTCACTCGGGATTAGTCCGATTGGAATCGAGGGCAATGCGCCTTGCCTTGGGCAGATTAACCACGTCAGTTTACCAGCAGCTAACGGTTAGAGGTTAATGTATAACTCCCGGTTTATTTCACTAAGAGTTACACTCTGGATATTGGCCCCTTCCGTTCCCATTCCCGTACGAAACAGTTATGTAACACATTAATATGATGTTCAGTAATGCAATTGATCTGCACTTCCTAATGATACTTAGCTGGGCAATTAGGATCCTCCACAGCCTCCTACAACGGTAGATTAGGTGCATTGGCTTCCACAGTCGTCGAGTTTTCCCGCGATTCTCCACTTTGAAGGTTAGGTCCGCAATTTATGGAGCGATTCTCTGCAAGCAAACATGGTAATGCATTCGTCGATGTAAGCCGAACGAAAAAAAATTACCTCTTAATTAGTTTTATTCCCCTTTAGTACCGCGCCAACATGCTGCTACCGCCACCTTCCTTTTTACTGCAGCCAAACCTCTTTCCACTCCATGTGGCTGTCAAATTCGACCGGTTGTCACATCGGACAAAACAGATGTGTGTGGAATGGCACGCCACATGGCGGCAATGTGCCTCTCCATTCGTCGCCAGTGGCATAGTTTTTCGATGGCCACGGTGGAGGGGCATTTCCAGATGGATATGTCTCGAAATGTCGGGATTTGGAGTAATTTTATATTTCGAATATTTGTATCCACATATCTAAATATTTGGACAGAAAAGAAATATTTTCTGCGCAACGATATCCGCACGACAGATGAAGTCCGCTGGCACTTCGAGGACATACCCATCTGGCCGGTTGCAAGGGTTCGGGATCGGAATCACTTCGATTCCCGGGCGTAGGCGTCACATTACAAAGGTATTTAAGGGGTGTCTCCCCATATAGGAGAGTGACCCCCCGAAAAAAAATTTCATTGAAGGTAGCCGATATGGGTATCAAATGAAAGGTCTTGATGAGAACTTTTCAAAACAGGTCTTAGTTTGGCAAAATTTGCTTCGAGGGGCGCACAGGGAGGGGAAATACACGAAAAATTTGTGTCCCCCCCACCCCCTCGCGATTGGACACCTGTGATTCGAAAAATCTGAAAAAAATCAGGAATGTAGGCCTTGGTGAGTACAACAAGAACAAGAAGAAGTCACAATTCACTCAACTTTGTTAGTAGTAGTATGATTTATCGATTTTATGTTTTCTTGAATAAAATCTTAAAGGTACCCTTAAATTCAATGAGTACGTAAATGTCTATTTATAAGATTGATCAATCCTAAAAGTTTCATAAAGATTGAATCATATTTAGCGAAGTTATAGCGGTTTGAATTTTCCTGTATTACTATGGGACAATATGCGCTGCATTTATTACTATGGCAACATATGGCTATGGAACAACATGCGCTTTTTACCTTTTTACCGACTCAGACACTACAGTTTTGCTAGAATTTGCATGAAAATTTCAAGAATGATAGGTGTCATGTATATCTTTGAGAATCGGTTCAGCTAGTGGTATCAGTAATCGTAAAACAAAATAGTGGCTGTTTTAAATGCGAGGATTAAATAATTTAGAGTTATTTTTTCCCAACTTCAACGTTTAAGGTGCATGCTTTGAATACTTGATTGAATTTAATGAATGACTGAAGATGAGTACCTACAATTAATGCTCATAAGTGAAACAAGTCAAGGAGGTGGGAGAGAGCTCCTAGCTAAAGGGTTTTGTAACCATTCTAGGATTCGAAAAAATTGGCCATGAATCGATGATAACAGTAGAGGAGAGTGGCCCCTGAAAAAAAAAATTCATCAAACGTAGCCGATATGAGTATGAAATATAAGTTTTCATGGGAACTTTTCAAAACAGTTGTTAAACTGTCAGTTTTTGCATCAGTGGGGGCACAGGGGGGAAATACATGAAAAATGTGTTTCCTCCGTCGCGGATGGACATCTGAAATAATTATCAAGTGAGATATTTATCAGTATAACAATACCAAAAACCTCAGAAGTCGAAATTCGTTCAACTTTGTTAATAATAGTATGATCTTCGTATTTCATATTTTCTCCAATAAAATCGTCTTCGACATGTTTCTTGATTTGATTCGATCTGATGACTGCATTTTGTAAATTGAATACAAAACCCTTCTGACATGAGCGTAGGTCTGTTTACCCAACTTGTTTTATCTTTGTAAAATGAATTAAATAATTCTGATTCAGACTTTAATAGTTTAATTCAATGTTAAAGTACTTTTAATTCGAACCTTACAGTCTGATAGTTACATATCAAGTCAAAATTCAAAATTGGATCGTAGTAGTCTTTGCGTATAGACGTCTTTTAAATAGCTCCTGTCAAAAGTTTTCAAAAATTAAATTAATTTTTTAAAAACGTTAATCCGAAGTTAATTTTTATCGGAAAAAATCTTATATTGTCGAAGTAATCGACTCAGGAAATTTCTATCGAATATTTTTACTTCGATTGGTAACGAAAAACAAATTCACAAAGAAAATTTCGCAGCTGGTATGGAGGAGCCCGACGGCTTCCCACCGTTGGGGCAACCTGGGGAAACGACGAATACGAAACTGGCGACAATCACTAAAAGAAAACATAACGAAGAAAACTCCATAGATGGAGGGTGCAAGCTGCAAATAATAGCGGATAATCAACAAATGGCCAAATTGCAGAAAGAAAATGATGAACTAAGGCAAGAAATACAGTCTCTCAAGGATCTTTTTAAGAAAGGGATGAAGCCTCAAAAGACGGTGCTCAAGGAGGCTGCACCAGATATTGATTTTGTTTCAGTCAAAGCCTTTGCGACAAGAAGGTCGACCATAGAAAGGAAGAATTTACCACTTTACCTGGTACAAATTGCAAATAAGAGCAGTCCAAGTGCCCTTCAACAAATAAGGTACTTAAATTTCAGAGTGGTGAGGTGGGAACGCCTCCAGAAAAGAGAAGTCAACCAGTGTTACCGGTGTCAAAGATTTGGACATTCGGCTGCCAATTGTGCCATGCACTATCGTTGCGTTAAATGCAAAGACGTTCATGCTCCCGGTGAGTGCAAATTGGCTCAGACGGAGCCTAAAGAAAAATTATACTGCGTTAACTGCGATGTTTTTGGTCACCCAGCATCATATCGAGAATGCTCCCGATATCAAGATGCAAAAGTTAAATTTGCTCCAAAGCAAACACAAGTACACCGTAATATCATACCTTCCAACTTCGTCAAGCCCGGAGTATTATTTGCACTCGCCACTAGAGGACCAGCAGAAAATGCTGGAGATAATGTAAATAATGTAAGTGGCAATAATGAGCTGCTTCTCAAAATTTACCAGCAACTTAATTCTTTATCGGAGAGAATCGACAAACAAGATTCAAAAATTAACTTTGCTTTTCAGCTTTTAGGTCTTTCAAATGCCTAATAATAACTTGTCATCCAGTCATATTCCCATGGATAGGCTTCGCCTCATATCGATCAACGTCAACTCTATCGTTGCTATACATCGACGTGATTATCTCCTTGAATTTGTTGTTAAGCAAAAGCCTGACATCATACTTCTCACTGAAACCCACCTCAATTCATGGCATTCCATGGAATTCAAAGATTTTGCTTTCGTAAGAAACGATAGGGTAATAGGTGATGGGGGAGGTGGCACTGGGATATTGGTTAGAAGACCCTATTGTTTCCAAAATATTGAAAAAGTCGAATTCAAAAGCTTTGAATTTCTTGAATTGTCCGTCATCAAAATTTCACTGCCAGGTGGGGATAACCTCTTCGTTATCTCTGCCTATGCAACTGGTCAAAATGTCCTCAAGTTCAAGGAGGAACTCAATTTCTTGTTTGAAATACTCGAATTGAACAGGCTGCATAGTTATTATATTTTTGCCGGTGACCTGAATGCCAAGCATACATCATGGCTAAACGCCACCAATAATCCAAGAGGTGTATTCCTGAAATCATGGATAACAGAGAACCAAATTGAATACAGGTGCAACCTATATGGGTCGGAGTTCCCAACATACCCTAGGACAAATTCATATTTGGACCTTTGCATTGCTGACGCAAGACTTGAATTCAGCTTTAATAGTCCTCAACGGAAACTGCAGGTGCTTCCTTACGATAGCGACCATAACGCAATCGTAATGGAAATCAATCATCAAAGGGATGATTTCTTCCTCATTCCAGTTCAACATGAAAACCATCGGTTGAATTTCAAAAAAACAGACTGGGGAAAGTTTCAAAAGAAGTTTAATCGGGAGTACCAGAAGCAATGTCCTCCTTCTGATGATGGCAACGCTTGCTCAATGGTTCCTAATAACAGAAATCTAACTGACGATGAAATAGATGTCTATTTGTCGAAGTTAGAGAAGCTGACGTTGGAAACGATTAAGAAAGTAGTTCCCAAGATTAAACATCGAAACAATATGGAAGGATATGAAACACCAACCATCACAAGGTTGAAAAGATTGAAAAGCCTTCTTCTCACACGCGTCAACAATATTTATCGACGATTTTTGGACTACAACCATCCCTCGTTGGCTTTGTTGAAATTACACCTGAAGAATGTCCGGAACTTAATCCGTTCATACTTCAGGAGTGAGGTCAGCAATCAATGGGCGGAAAAACTGAGGGGTATTAGCCCACAGGACCCAGATGGCGTTTTCGCGAAAGTGAATAGCTTATTCCGCAGGAAGTCTCGAGTGAAGGTATCGAATCTTGAAGTCACTAGTGATGAGATAAATCTTCTCGATAGAGCTGGTATCGAAATTGATAGTACGACTCCGGATAGAAATGGAAACAAGATTATATGTGAGGGATTGCAGAAACTTGCCCTGATTGGAACACATTTAGAATTGGTTCATCTGCCAAACCCAGAGAGAAGGAATGAAATATTTTCGGAGGTCGTTGAAGCAAAAGTTTCCGACTTCAAATCAAGCCTGAACGGCCAATCAATTCTTCATTTCGATGAAACATTAACATCTGACCTCATACCGAACTTGAATCTTATTGATTATTTTGTCAGCTATGAAGACTTGTGTTTCATATTTCGCAGAATAAACAACAAAAAATCATGTGGTACTGACGGTATTCCAAATATAGCTCTCCGACATTTGCCTGAGGTTGCTATTAGGAATTATTGCATATTGTTCAACAACATGTTGAACAATTCATATTTCCCAAATGAGTGGGAAAAGGCTAAGGTATTTCCAATCTTGAAGAAAGGAAAAGAATCTTCATGCCCTAAAAGCTATCGCCCAATCAGCTTGCTGCCTAACATCAGCAAGGTGTTTGAAGTGATACTCAACAGAGCATTAAACGCCCACATTGAGAAATATGAGTTGATGCCGAATTGCCAATTTGGTTTTCGTGCCAGGCATTCGACCACACATGCAATAACGAAAGTAACCTCAGACATCTGTTGGAAACTAAACAACAAAGAATGTGTTGGAGCATGTCTCATTGATATGGAGAAAGCCTTCGATACGGTGTGGTTAGATGGACTAGTTTTCAAACTTCTTCAGGACAGGTTCCCCAGACACCTTGTCGCCATGATGTGTAATATGTTATATGCGGAAATCGTTTGTTGTAACTGATGGAAATCTGATATTAAGCCGCGAATTCAAGGTCTTGAATGGTCTACAGCAGGGAACAGTTACTGCGCCCCTGCTTTTCTCAATATTCATTCACAAGCTATTGAACAGCTTTGATTTTAATGTCTCGCCAACGCGATCATTGGTAGCGTTTGCTGATGATCTGATCATCTATACGGCAGACCGAAAAGCTACAATAGTTCAGAGCAATCTTCAAAAAATGTTCAATGATGTACAGCTCTACACCGACAATTGGCGAATGAAAATCAATGCGCAGAAGTGCGAAACAATCTTGTTTCGGACAACGCTGCAGGGGGCCAGTCAAGACCTGAAACGTAATTGGAAGGATTTCCACATTATGGCTGGTGAGGGTAGTTCAGAACGGGTTCCACATAAATCCTGTGTTCGATACCTCGGTGTTCATCTCGATCAGTATGTGTACTACACTGAACATGTCAAAATCATGCTCAGTAAGGCACTAAAAGTAGTCATGGCTCTTTGGCGACTCTTTCATTCCAGATACATTGATCAAAAAGTCAAAGTTATTTGTTACAAGACCCTGGTTAGGCCAGTTTTGACATACGGATGCCAGATCTGGTACAACCAGAGTGCTAGTACTATGGAAAGATTAAGAGTTTTCGAAAGGAAATGTCTTCGTGCATGTACTGGTTTGTACAGAAAGCCTGAGACGGATTAGAAGCACTATATATCGAATAGAAAAATTTATCAAACCGCTCAAGTAACAAGAGTCGATATCTTCATATTGAAACTTCTTCGGAATCATATCGCAAGATCTGTAACTGTGAGTGAAAACCCTTGGATTTCACAGCCGTTCCACCCTACAGACGGGTATATTGTGACTTGCCTCACTACTGGCTTCGTTCCTCCAGAAGCATTCGTGTATTTGGACATGAATCGATATATTTTTGATTCTGACGGCGTCCCAATCATATATCACATATACCGACGGGCCACCGATAAGAAGATAAAATATCCTCCGAATCTGAGTTCACGAGACCAACAATTCCAATGGAGATACTCCTTTGCTAGATTCGTTGAGGCTGGTCGAGCTGAGATGGAGCAATCTAGGTATTGGTGGCTGAATGACAATGTCTAAATTATTCGTGTTTATTTTCTGTTTTTGTGCTTTTTCTCGTTACTTAGTTTTTTAGATTCATCTCATTATTGCTACATCTAGTGTTGTTGTTTATTTGTATTATAATTTAGGTATAGGTTTCAATATAAGGTAACGTTTTTTTGTTTTTTTTTTTTTTAATTGAACTTATTTAGAATTAGGGTGTAACATATTAGGTATAGGATATAAGTTCATTGTTGTGTTAGTAATATAAGTAATTTTTGAATAATGCTGGTTGGTTTTTTCTCCTTTTTCCAATTGAATCAAAAAATATGAAATAATCTTAATTAATTTAAATTTGCAAGTGTATTTTTTTCATTAAATGTGTTTAACTGATAACGAATAAATTTAGAGAGCCATTCGGGCCATTAAGTTTTTTATAGTTTTATTGTTTGGAATTTGCTTTATGTTCTTTTAAAAATTTATAACGATTAGTATTAAATAAAGCGCTTTTGACTTTGACAAGTCAAAATTCACTAAAAATAATTTTTTTATGAAAATGACATTACGAACTAATGAAAAAAATGTTTGCTTCAAAAATTATTTACACTTTCTTTTTCGCATATAAATTTGACAAAGTAATTAATTTTAATAAAGTAATAATTATTAAGAATAATTCATAAAAGCAATAAAACAAAAAAATAATAATTATTAGTTGTAATTGAGAATTCCCCAAAAATATAAATAAAATTACTTTTGACACTTTTATGTGTCTTTCAAAATGAATCAAATAGAGAAAAAAATCAATAGATGATGCGAAGGTTTGATTTTAGAGTTACTGTAATTTGGATGATTTCAAATACTAGTTCAAAAAAACAAGGCCGGAAAATTTTAGAGAAAAAGTTTTAGTTGTTTTACAGGACTTTAAATATAAAAAAGAAAACGAATTGTTTGAGTTTCACCCTTCGGTCTTTCACACACGTATGAGACACACCACGATGACTGTCTCGTTCCGCTCACTCAGCCATCGGATTATAGTTCATTTTTTGCGTTTGACTCGCGCCATCGAACCCTAGGTCCGGTAGGTAGGAGGCCGCGCACCTGATCACGCGCGGTGGCAATAAGAAAAGTTAGGACTTAGGAGTAGCTTCCCTTTAGTTCTGACCTCGGGTTTTTCTTAATCGTGCGCGTGAAATATGTTGTAGTGGACCCTTGTACTGGCCAACATACGTACGCAACACTACAAATGCTCAAACTCGGTTGATGAAATCGACGAAAGTAGTTCATCGCTATTTGTATTTCGGAATTGGATGACGAGTTCAGTGGACGAGAAAATTGGAGGCGCTATTTGTAGGAATTTAAGGCCTGGGAGGGGCTGTAGTGCTACGAAACAGAAGATAAAGAAAAATTAGTTTTTAGTAATTATGTATGAAAACGAGTTATTAATATGTTGCCCAGTCTGGTTGTATCTTTTTTATGGCCTAAAAGGCTCACCCTCACATGTTGTGATTCCAATGGAGTTTTGTATATCAACACAAAACCCTACAACAGGGTTCCAAAATGCTACTTGTAGATCAGGGAAAAATCGATTTTTTCTTCTTTACGTATTAGTCACTAAATTTAAAGCAATTTTTCAGGGGGAAAAGCGATCGCGGTGATAGTGAATCATACTATTCTAAAAAAGCATCCCATTTTTTTACAAATTTAAACTTCAACTTTAAATTCTTCACTATAATCACTCAAATAATGTTTAGAAAACAGATGAATTGTGTGATTAGGTTTGCGCGTATGTATCTTCACTGTTCGTTGATAAAGAACTTTGCTGAAAATCACTTCGCATCATTTTGCGTGTAGCTACTAAGCAATTCACGTTTTAAAAACTGAAAATTTACAATCATTCAACTCATACCTGCAATCGTAATTTCACTGGGATATTCGACTGATATATAGTTTAGTTTCTGAAATTGCATGCGAATTCCACCAAGCGAGTATACTTTCTGTATTGAAACATGGTCATTTATATAATTTGATGCATAAAGCATATTTATTGAGTCTTGAAGATGTCTCATGAACACCAATATTATACATGATATCTACGAAATTGGTAAAGTAGCAAAAAACAACCATTTAAAGCTGAAAAATATGCATATTAACCGATGCAAAAAATTTGCTTCTGTAAAGATTTTCATATTATTGTGTATGATGTATTTGGTTTGATAATATATAGCTTATCTTAAAGGAATTTGGTAAATTTAATGATTTTGCTATTGCACATCCGAAAAGTTGTTACCCTCTAACGATAAAATCTTTAAATTTGGTAGATGCGGTATCAATGCAGGGGACGATAGTTTATTATAAGACACATTTAAATCCTGAAATCGAATTGAAAATTATTAACTTCATAATTTCAAACGTAGATAAAAGATATACTTTGCAAAACTGGAATGCATTAAACTTGGTTGTAGTTCTATCCAAAATACAGTTATTGCCTAAACTTATTATATCGGCTATGCACATATATTGTTCATAGAAAAGTGACGTAAGTTTTAGGTTCGATAAATCAATTGGTGCTGTAACATCTTTGCGTTCGATCCACTCCTCAAGGCGCTTTTCAATGGCCCACTTGCTTGATAAATCTTCATAATAGCCTTTTCTCAAGTAGTCAATCTTTTCTAATTTTTTGAGATACTCTAATGATTTTTCATAATAACCATTTCGATCAATAGCTCGCATCAAAAGCGATGCTGTAAGAAGAGTCCCTGGAAATATTTGTGATATTTTATACAGAAACGGATATAGATCAGTTGATTCAGTCAAACCGTTAACAAGACAGAAGCATACTTTCAATAAAAATGTGAATGGATTGTAAGAACTTACATTTGCTATCAGGCTCATACTCCAGAAGTTGGTTACAAGATTCCAGTTGATTCTTAAGTTCTTCAATTACGGCGGCGCCAAACTCATATTCAAATGCAGGACATTTTACACCATAGACTCCATCGTAACATTTATTTAGTTCTATCACATATTCTGCGTTGTCATTAGTTACACATGTAACTAGAAGTTTTTGATCTGATGCGGTGAAGTTAAAAGTGGTTGATGCAATCCATGTCATATCATATATTTGATTTTTTTGCGTTGAATGCCATTTTTCAGATTTAAATTCAATCCCAAAATTAGTTTCGATCCGAAATGTCCTTATATCTATAGGTTTACTGAATGAAATAGTTACTAGATTTTTTGATATTCGCATGGCTGCAATATCGAGTGCTGGCTGAGAATAGCCGAGCAGCCACCGTTGATAAAACCAGGCACTACTATCGTTTGGATCCGTAAAAGCAGCAGTTAGTACCATTTCCAATTCTTCTTTCAATTTTGATTCGCTAATAGGTCGTGAAGGATTTGTTTCATGTGGGTAAAGTATTGGTAGTAATTTGCTACGACTATGCCATGAAGAGTAATTTGAAAAGTTATTTTGGATCTTCTCTGTGCTAAATTTTAACTCTTCTTCAGCAGGCACTTTAGCCTTCTCCACAATAAAACGTCGATAATCCCAACAATGAACTGAAATATGAGAAAACAATGTAATTTTAAATGGATTCAAGATGGTCGCTTAATCGATTTAAAAATGTAGAAACTAATAAACAATGGGGAACACCAATCTAATGCCGGTATTGTATTAATTCGACGTCTAGCAGTCGTTGTGTGTAGACGTGTTTTTAATCGCTCCTGTCATTAATTTTAAAAATTAATTAATTTTTCACAAAAGTCAATTGAAATTATTTTTTTTTTTTTTGAAAACCATCTCCGTCGAATTATTCGAACATTTATCGAATACCTGAAATTTCTTTCCTGAAGAAGTATCAAAAAGCGGAAATACATTCAAGTTAAGCCCCGGTTTATGAACATCCCCTCTAATTTCGCTGCAAAAGCAACGAGATGGAGGAGCCCGATCGCGTCCATCGCCAATGATGACGGACGAAAAAGAGCTAACATAAACAACAACGAAGAAAAATCGAAAGTTTTATCAGTCATCGAGATCGAGCAATTGATCAAAGCTAACGAGAAAGCTGAGAAGGTTGAGAGAGAAAACGAAGAACTCAGACTTCGGAAATATGCGGAAGTCCTTTTAGTTACGTTTCAGGTTTTGACTGGCTTTGTTAGAAACAAAAAATTTTTGTGTATTGACTTTCATTTGCCTAATTCATGTAGAACTGGATTTCGTTGAACATTTTTTGAAGATTCTTTTAAACTACTAATGCTTTGCTGGCTGCCATATAATCAGATCATCAACGAACACTACAAACAATCGCGATGGAGACACGTTAAAATAAAGGGGCACAGTTACTGTTAAATTTGAGGCATTTTCTCAGGGTTTGGTAGATGAACTATTTCAAAATGAGTTTCAATAAGGGCAAGTTCATGTAAAGCAACACTTATCATCCTATTACCCTTTGTACCTGGGGTCGCATTGTTGCGGTCAATAGCTCCGTTATATAGGTTTATCTCGTCACTTGTCAATTTGAGATTCGACACATTCACTTGAGATTTTTCGCGTAACAAACAATTCATTGTGAGCTAATACCCCTAAGCGTTTTCCGCCCATTGGTTGTTGATTTCATTCCTATACTATGTACGGAATATGTTCCGAACATTCTTTAGGGAAAATTTCAACATGTTCGACGTGGGATGGTTGTAGTCCCGACATTGGCCATAAATATTCTTCACTCGTGAGAGGTTTTTCAATTGTTTCAACCTTATAATGGTTGGTGTCTAATATTCTTCCATATTGTTTGTGCATTTAAGCTTTTCTAACTGTAACAAATAGAAATCTATTTGATCGTTGGTTAGATTCTTGTCACTACGTACTACTAAAGAAACATTCCCATTATCAAAAGTTGGATGCTTCCAGTAGTTTTGATTAAACTTTCTTTGAAACTTTTGCCAATCCGTCGCTTGGAAATTCATCCTGTGGTTTTTAATTGCGGACTAGAACGAGAAAAACATCATCTCTTTTTTGATTAATAACCATACCAATAGCATCATGGTCACTATCATAGGAAAGTAGTTGCAGTTTACGTGAGGTATTATTAAATTTGAATTCTAGTTGAACATCAGCAATGCACATATCCAAATATGAATTCGTCCTTGGATATGTTTGAAACTCCAAACCGTATAATGTACATTTAAACTCAAAACTGGGTTTTTGTTCTCTACAATTTCAGGAAAACACATCATAGATTATTTTTGGCGTTAAGGCACGATGGATGCCATACATTGGATCTCCAGAAATAATGTAATAACTATGCAGCCTATTTCATTTGTATATTTCAAATAGAGAATCAAACTTCTCCATAAATTGAGGCTATTGATGCAATGATACTTTCATGATTTTTTAGATCAGCTCATAGGAATCCAATCGCGAGGGGGTGTAGGCACAAATTTCCGTTTATTTGGCTGCTCCTCTCAGCAATTTAAAATATTGATCTTTAGAATTATCAGACCTTTCTTTTATATCTGTCAACTCTCTTTTGCATTAAAAAATTGTAAAGGTCACTTCCATAGTTGAGAGACCCCCTTCAAAACTTAAAAAAAAATCATATCTTTTCACGAAATTTTATATTTCAAAATCTGAGCACCAGGACTGCTTCATGATGTGGAAACACCGATGGGACCGTGTTTTTCAATCAAATGGGGCCACCATCCGGTTTTGTCTAATACCAGCTCGGAGAGAAGAACGCAGTTTGGATACTTTTCGGACATACCTCGTTATGTTGAATTTGGCAAGCAATGAGCAGAATTATCAAAGCAATAAAATATGATTCGTTCTTTGTGTTGATGGAAAAGTTTCTTGATCTCTCTGAATTGTTTGTGCAATTTCACTAAGTGCAATTATACATCTTGCATTTGCATTATTATCAAATTGTGTTCCCAGAAAAATTATTCTAAGCTCTGACCATGCGGGAGCACCCCTCTGCAAACTCAACTTCTTTGGGTCTCTATTTGATTGAAAATATACATCTATACTAATGTTCTAAAGTGGTGAACATTTTCCTGGAAGCTAAGATCGTACTTTTGTAATTCGTTTTATAATCAATATTCTGACCCTGATATTCAACCCTGATCTTCCTTACATAATGGATCACACAAGACGTATTACTCTATTCATTGATAAATTGACATAAAAATTTCAACTTACAATTCCTTTCGTCCAATTTTAAATACTTGTTGCACAACGAAATTTCTCTCTCCCAATCTGGAGTTAGACAATTGTCCAAAATCCAACAACGATGGTGCCACGCACCGTAGGATTTCGGATTTACCATCAAGCACTGCTCAGTGAATCCTAAATCTTTATCGAACAATGCTTGCTTCGACCTGAATTAAAGATTGTCAAATAAACTATTAAAGGCTAAAACCTATAGCTTACTCTTTGTTTAAAGCACTTGCTAGCTTTAAAATACATTCCTTACGAATATTCCATAAGGTGTATACATCTGGATTCCTCGATAATATTTGCCCGGATATGGCTAACATTTCGTCATCAAGTTCATCATTCTTCCTCTTCAGAAAAATTTTGCTCATACCCGCTCGGTACGCCTTAACTTTAATTTCCTGCTCTTTCTTTTTGCGAATGGCTTCTTCCGCAGAAGTACGAACTTTTAATCGTCCATGCTAAAAATAATATTAGATTGTACCAATTTACAATACGGAAATTAATTCTGAATCACAAACCATGTTTTGGATTATTATTACTCAGCTGTGAAGGTGAATAACTTGTCAACTAAGTGGTAATGAGCTGTCGTTGTCATTCTGACAATTTTTATCGACGCTTTTACTTTAACCCTCCGGTGAACTGACTATTGTACTTGCCATAGCCACGTACAACTTCCATGAATTAGGAAGAGTGAGGGATAAGCAATGGTAATAAGAACATTAGATAAATTACGCATTCTTCTTCCAATACAGTATTTGTTCCTTAAATAGTAATAAAGTAAATTAAAACTTTAAACTGCAAAATGAAAGCTATTATATGCCTGTTCAAAATTAGCTTGATTTGGAAAAATTTGGTTCACCTTGTCGAGGGTGGCAGCTCTGATATCTTACATTTTTATTTTTAACACGGACGTCAATTCGCGAAGAAACGTCAAAATAATCGCCAGTTGTGGGCCTACCAAATTTTCTTCCAATTCCATTTTCCCATGTTTTCTGTTTAAAATAGTGTTTGATTCTGAATTAAAATATGTTGACGTGTATCCGTTGCTAGTACTGTATCAAATTTACGTATAGATCTATTTCTACAATATTAGAATTGCTAGAAAATTATGTTTTTGAAATGGCGCATTATTTCTCCATTATACAGCTACCGAAGGAATGGCGGTCCAGGCGTGTTTAATCAATTCAAATCCGCTCGAGGTATAAGCAGTTCGGAAATCGCTACGGCGCTTCGCCCGTTCTATTTTGTGGTACATCCGGATTTATTCGGGCAACATCCAGAACAAAGGGTAAGTTCACCTGTTGGGTTTGGTATGTTTATTGTTGCATAAATAATCATAAACTCAGTGAGTGATTCTATAAACTGGTTCAAGCATAGATAAGAGGAAAGATAATATAGATAATTTTTTTTGATTGCAGACTGTTAATGAGGAGTCACTTAAAAACTTAAGTGCTCATATAGAAGCGCTACAGACAAGACGATTTGGAAGCGTTGCACCAAGAGAATTGCCATTCTATGTTCGTCATTCAGATGTGGAAAAACGAGGTATGTTTTCGATGTTTGATTACAATTTTCTTAAATGAATATTCTTCAAAATTGGCATACGATCTCAGTTATTTTCTAATTCGAAATGTTCGCAACTTAATCCATTTACACTACAAACGTTGAATCAGCAACGAATGAGCTGCGAAATTTAGGGGTATTCGCCCACAGGGTCCAAATGGCTTGCTCACAAATTTATAACTGTATATTTCTTAAAAAGTCTCCAGTGGATGTTTCGAATCTTAAAGTCGCTAGCGGTGGGATAGGTCTTCTAGACAAGGCTGGCATGGAAATTATTAATACGACTCCAGATACAGATAGGAATAGGAATGTATGTGAAGGTTTACAGAAGCTTGCCCTGATTGGAACTCATTTTGAATTGGTCCATCTACCGAACCCTAAGCGAGGTACCCAAATACTTTTCAAAGTCTGAAGCCAAAGTTTCCAATTTAAAATCAAGCCTGAACGGCGAAAGTATGCTTCATTTCAATGAAACATTCCTCCGGCTTCATTTCGAGCTTAAATCTTGATTATTTTGCCAAATACGAAGACTTGTGTTTCATAAACACAATAGGAAATCATGTATTGACGGTTTCCCAATATGGTACTACGATATTTGCCTGAAGTTGCTATTAGAAATGATTGCATATTGTTCAACCACATGTTGGACAATTCATATCTCCCAGTTCAGTGGAAAAAAGCCAAGGTATTTCCGATCTTGAAGAAAAGAAAGGAATCTTCATGCCCTAAAAGCCTTTCCACCATGCCATGTCCACCATGAGTTGTCTCACCAGTGGCTTCATATCTCCAGAAGCATTCGTGTATTTGGACGAATTGGTATATTTTTCATTCTGGTGGTGCTTGGACCAGGCGGACCAGCAATAAGAAGATAGAATATCTTTAGATTTGACCGGTTGAACGATATCAATGAAGATACTTCTTTGCGAGCAAAGTTGAAGCTGGTCAAGCTGAGACGGAGCAACCTAGGTTTTGATGGATAAATGGCAATTACTAAATTATTCCTGGTCGTTTGTGGTTATTCGTGATTTTAGATTTTTGTATTTGTTGCAGATAATTATTGCTACGTTAATGGTTACTTTAATTTGTCTGTTTAATTTGTGTTTGTTATCTTAAATAACTAGAGATTAGTGTAAAACACAGGCTAGGAATATTGTAATATTGATTTATTAGGATTAGTTAGTTTTTTATAACATTAATTAGAATTAAGTTGATACATATTAGCTGTAAGCTCAAAGTATACTCTTTAGTTGTGTTCTTTAGTTATATTTAATTTTTAATCGAGTTGGTTGTTTTTATTCTTTTTTTCTAATTAATTGATAATATTTAGTAATTTTCATTTAATTACATTTGATGTTGTTCTCTTGACTATTTTTTTAATTGAATATTGTTTAAATTTAGAATGCCATGTGGGCCATTCAGTTTTTGAGTACTTTGTAGTGTTTTATAACTTGCTGTTTTGTTTTTATAAAATTTATAACATAAAGAATTCAAAATAATTTCCAATCAGCGCAAGCTTCTGCAATCCATCACATATAAACCTGTTTCCATTTGTATCCAGAATCGTACAATTAATTTCGGTACTAGCCCTTTAGAGAAGTTTTATCTTATGACTAGCGAATTTAAGATTCGACACTTTTACTCGAGACTTCTTACGAAATATACTATTCACGCCATCTGGGTCCTATGGGCTAATACTCCCGAGTTTCTCCAGCCATTGGTTGCTGACTTCACTCCTAAAGTATGAACAGATTAAGTTCCAGGCATTCTTCAGGCATAATTTCCAACGAGGGATGGTTATGGTCCCAAAATCACCGACAGAAGGCTATTCAATCTTTCCGACCTTGCGATGGTTGGTATTTCATACCCTTTCATATTGTTTTGATGTTTAATCTTTCTCAATTGTTTCCAATGTCAGCTTCTGTAACTTCGACAAATAGAGATCGAATTCTTAGTTAGTTAGATTTCTGACATAAGGAACCATTGGGCAAGAGTTGCCATCATCAGAAGGTGGAAATTGCTTCTGGTAACCCCAATTGTCAGGGTGGCAAAGTAAATCAGACACTTGGATTTTAAATAACGCTCTTTGTTCATGTAATTTAGATTCAACCGTCCAACTCATTCAATGATCAAGTACAGAGTGCCTCTTAATCCCTATATCGGTCTCCTTCATGTGAATCGTGAGGGGTGTCTGAAAGCTCGGCCATCCTAAGATGTCTCGTTTCGACACAAAATATGATAGATTGTTGACTGCCTCGGGTCACCGTTTCTTCATCAACATCCGTGGATTATTCTTCGTCGTTGACTTCAGGGCCCAAAGAGCAGCAAAGTGTAAGCCTTTCAACATGTTAGATGGATTGGAAGGGCCGTTCATTCTGCTGACAATTCTCTAAGTTACCTATCAGATATCGGTCTCAGTCAAGCGCTTTTTTCCCCCTTCCCCCCCGAATAAAAACAGAATTCCACAGTGAAGACTGCATATCCACCGAAGAACACTGTGGACAATATATTTTATCCTGCAAACACTTTCCAACCACGCCACCTGTAGCTTACCTTTCTAGCTCAAACCCTTGGAATCGTCCAAAAGAATCACCTGGCTATAAGTTAATTGTTGTTTATTTTAGCCTTTTTAATTATAGTTGTTCTAGTTCGTTTGGCCGCACGTAAGCGATCCTTGATTTCGGTCTTGATTTGACGCCGCAGCTCCGAAACCTTCCGTAGGAAGTTGGTCCTCTCTGCTTCGGTGACCGATATACTTGAGTGGGGAATTGTTAGTATATTTAAAGGATAATTGCAAGGAAGGGACCCTCTTTGAGAATATATAATTTACAAGAAACAAATTTTGAAATTACCGATCATCATATAGATGGGCCGTTGTGTCTCAAATCTTAATTATAGTTGATTTATAAAAGTTTATGATAGAGAATCAAATTGTGAAAAAAATTCAGTTAAAAAAGCTTAAAATTCGTAAAAGCAACATATGTCGTAGAAGAGTATCCTCTTTACATTTGTGCTAGGTGTAATTTCGTAATTTTTGGAGTTATTTAATGGTAAACAAGAACACTTGAAAGTTACGTGCTCGGTTGAGGTTCTTTATCAGTCTTTTCTTGTCTTTGTTTTTTTTTTGTCTTAATAAGGTATTGGGATAGTTTCACTAGTAAATTCATATCTATTTCTTGGAAGTCCCGAATTGCTAATAACGAGAGGTTTCTTTGTAGTTCGTGGACTATTTTTTCAATCTCTGAATCCTTAAGAGGATGCTGGTTATAGGCTTGATAGGCAGTTCACAGTTTTCCACAGTTGGGAGCACAATTTGTTTAGGTTGCTTGCTTTTTTTGTTGGTTTTCTCCCGTTTTATTAGAACTTTCTGGACATCTCCGACCTGGTTCCTTTTATTCGTAAACTTGTCTTTCTTCAGTTGTTTCATCTGAGCTATATCTTCGAGGTCAAGCCCTTCATATCTGTTTTTGTTTATGATCGCACTAGCTTCTTTGTTGGATACGTTTAGTATGGAACTAACTTCTACCTCATGCTTACATTTCACCCGTTTGGGGCATGATTTGTCAGTAGCTATATGTTCTTTGCTATTGCGTAGTAGACATTTTTTGTCATTGCATGATCCCTTGCATTCAGTTAAGCTGGATTTCAGGCATCTCGGAGTCTTATCCTTCCAGATGGGAGTGGCATGACCTAACCTGGCACAGTTTCTGCATTGTCTGGGTCGGTATTTAAAGTATTCAACTTTAGCATTGAAGTATGAAATTTTTATAAAATCCGGGAGGGTGTTGCCTGAGACCGTTTTCTTAACTGATTTAGTCGGAATAAAGTTGTCGAGCTTTTCCGGACCTCTCCTATTCAGTCTTAAACCGTTGATTAGTTTAATGTTATCCAGCAGTAAACCGAGTCAAGCACTTGGTTAACGACTTATGGTCCTTTGTATCTCGGTTGAAGTTAATCCGTTCAAAACTCTGATTACTTGCATCGTTTCCGTTGATTTTACTGGTTTTAGTACAATGTATTTTCAATATGGGTCATTTATTCCAAGCACGTGTTTGTTTCCTGTAGGGCTTTTTAGAAACGGACACAAATGATCGAGAATTTAAACACAATTGGCACAATAGGGGAAACGTAGAGTCTTCCTTCTAATTTACCAGATGGTTTCTTACAATAATAACAATCGTCGCGAGCTGCGATGTATCCCTTTACATAGTTCCGCATTCGTTTGAGGCAATAAAATGGCGTCAATTGATTCAAAGTTTTGTCAACGCCAAAAATGGCCCCCGTCGTTATGTGCACTTTTCACAACTTGCCATCTTACTGCCTTAGGTACAACCCACCTCAATGCTACATTTACTTTCCGGTACAGCCGATTGTCTTTTAACGCATAATCAGTTCGCAATTGCGGAGCTTGATCATAAGTCTTCTTTCGGAACGCTTCCATTATTTCTAATAGTTGTTTGCCTTGCTTTTGCATGCTTACTATCCTATCTTCGTCCCCCACACTAATCATTGAAATATCGGTTGGATTTTTAGGATCTTCTACTGGTGCACGGCTCATAGCATCAATGTGTTGAATTTTAATGTTGTCTCGGTGGACTAATATGAAGTCATATTCCAGTAGCTTTAGCCGACATCGAGCGATTTTAGGTGACGTGTTGTCGTCACTGCAGAACAGTCAGTGATAACTCGGAACTGCTTTCCGAACACATATGGAGATTCGCTAGGTATTATGATGTTTCTAGTAGGTTTTATGATGCTTCTAGTAGCTCCAACGATTTTCGTTACGACAGGCCTTTTGGCAAATGCGATTCGATGCGGTCTGTGGAAAATCGACTAGTCCTACGTAAGCTCAATTTTCAATTGCCCAAGAGCATATTTTCGAATTCCAGATAATGCCTCAGAAAAACACTCACGGAATCTTTCGAGTATTTTGTCTAGCTGTTGCTGTTCTTTTGTACTGAAAATATTGTCAAGTTTTAACTCGTCTTCAATCTGGCCGTAGCTTATGCGCAGCTGATACCAACATGATATCATCGACTATATGTAACGCGGATGAAATTTCTGCCCACCGAACTCAAACTCACATATAATTTTCTCCGAGTAGTTATATGTGCCTCCTTCGAATCCCGACAGTTTTAAAATACTCGTCGGCTCTATCATTCCAACGATCTCAGCCGAAGATCTACACATTAACGATCGTGAACCACCCGTATCAATAATCGCCCGTACTTTCCCCCATCCAATTATTATCTCCTTTTCCTCCTGTTCCTTTCGCTACCCACGGCATCGGTCTCTTTCACTTGCAGCACAGAAGCAGGCTGCTGTGACGACGGCTGAGCCGATCTTTGTCTTGCATCGAGACAATCATTAGTAAGGTGATCGGTTCATCGGCAAATGTCACAACGCGGACGTCGTTGCGGGAGGGAACATTTCACAGCCAATCGGTAAACTCACTAGTTGCAATAGCATTTTGCACGACTGGATAGTTTAGTCCTCGGCGGATGAACTTTATTATTGCGGCATCCGAAGCTTCACCTCGGCGACCGATTGACGTCATTTGGTAAAAATATTCATCTAAATTTTCTGATTTCGCTCGAATTACTTCCATCCATTTGGGATGAACATCGGCTTCATCAACATGACTCCGCAAAATTTCGAAAAACACGAATTTGCCCGTCGTTTCAAATTTTCGCGTATCGTAAACTAATTTTTTGACCTACTTATAAACATCTTTTAACTCACACACACGTTTAATGTCAACTTTCTTGTAACCGGATCGAAATCTAGCAACAACTCCATTCTTCATCAAACCTTCAGAGTGTACAGAGAGCTTAGTGAGTGTTTGTGAAGTAAAATTTAACCTACAAATTCAAAAAACCACATTTTTGAGAAAAACTAAATCCTTTAACTTTTGCAAGTCTAAATAAAGTCAAATAGGGTTGGTTAATCCCCCTAACATTTAATATTAGAATACAGTGAGATAGAATTATTCAATTAAAGTAGAATCAAGTAAAGTCAAAACCCGGTTCCTTAAAGTTTGTACGCCACCAGGTAAGAGTCTTCATTTAATGTTATAATGGAAGATCAATCAAATAAAAAGAAGGTACCCCCCGACCCTGGGGAAAGGAAAGATACTACATTAAGGAAAATTAATGAGGAAATAGACGCCAAAAGAGTGAAAAGGAACTTTAAAGGAGACTCCATGTGCAAGGACAATAACCTCAACACAAATGTCAACGGTATTTTCAACGAACTAATGGACACGTCTGAAACGGTAAAAACCAGTGAAGTTAATAATGGTCAACTATCAAGCACACAAAAAAACAGCGAAAAAACAACTGTAACAAAAACCATGCCAACCATATCCACACCAATGGAAGACATAGAAATCTTCATGGCTGATACTTTAAACAAAACAGCGAAACCTAAAAACACTATTGAGCAGGTGCTGAAAAAACATATGGATACCCTAAAAGAAAGCGACAAACAAACAACGGAATCAACGAAAAAAGGACACAACATCAACAAATATGACAAATACGACACGAGGAAAAAATTCTTCGTACTAATGGACCTATCTAAAGAAAAAGCTAATGAAAAAATGAGGCACACTCCAATGGCTTTCTACTCAATGAACAAGAACATGAAATTAAAAAACATCAAAGACATCAAACAAGTAGGTTATAACAGGATCAAGCTATTGTTCAACAAACCTGAAGATGCCAACGAGGTAGTCATGAACGAAAACCTTAAAAACTTTGGTTTAAGAGCATTCATCCCCAACAACTTTATTATGAGACATGGCATAATCAAAGGATTCCTACTAGACATTACTGAAGAAGAGATTGCTAAAAATGGAATACCAAGCAATTCACATGGAATACAACAAAAGAACATCAAAATTGTGAACGTTTACAGGATAAAAAGAAGGGATCCGGAAAACAGAGAAAACTTCATACCAACACAAACAGTGAAGATTTCATTCTCAGGAGAGGAACTGCCGGACGAAGTCAGATTAGAATATCTGAACATGCCTGTAGAATACTACTACCTCAGGCCAAAACAATGCCTGAAATGCCTCAGACTTGGACACACGCAATACTTTTGCAAGGAATTCCAAGGAGAAAATAAGAGATGTCCAAAATGTGGAGACAAGGAATGTCTAGACAAAGAGTGTAAAAATACAAAATGTTTCTTATGTGGAGACCTAAATCACAGCGCCAAGGACAAAACCTGCCCCAAATGGATAAACTACGATATGGAGATGAAAGTATGTTCCATTAGAAATGTAACACTCAAAGAAGCCAGAAACATCCTGAACAACGACAACCAATTCGAACTGCTGAAGGACAACGAATCCATGGATTCAGCATTCCCACTACTAACAAAAACAAAAGCTACAAATAACAGAAACTCGAACAATACAATAAATAAACTAATGCTAAATAAACCATACACAAAAACAACAAAAACACGAAACACAAGAGCAACCAATTATACAACAAACTTTCCAATGAGTAGTCAACTACTTCTACAGTCTAACAATACGCTTATGGAGAAAAACAATCTAGCAGAAAACATCTTCAAAACAGCAAACCAAGTCACACCAATAGAAAAATTAATAAATCTACTAAACAATAATTGTAAAAACCAAACCAACACCAAATACTTACAAATTGAAGCAAACTTAATCCAGGAAACAATACAAACACTTACAAACCACTGTCAGAAAAGACCTTATACAAACAACTTACAATACACAGACTGGCTGACAAACAACAACACTTAACAACATGAAAGATATCAAAAATATTAAATTTCTACAGTACAACATACAAAGCATTTCCAAAAATAAAGATACACTAGAGTACATTATGAACAAAAACAAGATAGACATTGCACTCATACAAGAAACACTCCTAACAAAAAAATCACCGATAATAAAAATCAAAAACCATCAACTAATTAACAAAATAAGAACAGAGAAAGAAGGAGGAGGAGTCTCCATTGTAATTAATAACAAAATAAAATTTAAAGAAATACCGTTAAGTAACAGAGACATTGAAGCAATAGTAATTACCACAACAAATCAAAAACCAAACATAAATATTTGCGCGTGCTATTTTCCCCCTGACATAAACAGCTCAACGTTCAAAGAACAAATACATCAAATTATAAAAGTGGTAAACGACAAAAACCTCTGCATAATTGGAGGAGACTTCAATGCAAGACACAAAGACTGGGGAGACAAAACAAACAATGCAAAAGGAAACATCCTCAAATCCGTGCTAAACAAATATAAACTGGCAACCCTCAACACAGGCACGTTCACCTTCTTTAGGAAAACCAATCAACAGACCACTCAAATGTCAGCCCCAGACATCACCCTAACTAATAATTTAAACTACTGGAATGAATGGAACACCAAAAAATACAAAATAGGCAAGAGTGAGCACGTCCCCATTGAATTCACACTGAAGGTTGAGAATAGGAACCAAAAGAAAAGACGAACACCAAACAGAAAGAAAATCATGGAGGACATCAACACGATCAACTTCACTAACGATCTGGAAGAAAATATGAAGAAAATTAATGAGCTAATCAAAAGTAACCAGATAAGCGCGAAGAAATTCAAACACAGTCCAAAACCATGGTGGTCAAAAGAGATAAACAGCCTATGGAGGGAAAAATCGAAAGCCTGGACAAATTTCCGAAAAATGAAAAGTAACGAAAATGAAACAAAGTTTCTTGCGATACAAAATAAATGGAGAGAAACTGTAACTAAGGCAAAAAGAGAACTGTGGGATCAAAAAATCAATGAAATAAACCAAAGTGGAGATATAAAACAATTTTGGAACCTAGTCAATGCAGTCAAAAACAACAACAACAACAACAACCCGAGATCGCAATGGGACACAGAAAACAATAAAGGCTTTCTTGAAATAATAAAAAATAAACACCAGGCGCTAAACACTAACTGGACTCCCTACATGCCAAACAACATAGAACCAGCTGAACCCTTTAAAATACACGAACTGCTCACAGTACTAGACAAACGCAAAAAAAGATCATCTACGGGTCTGGATAAAATCGATTACAATATTATAAACTCCCTAAGCCACTACATTAAATCAGCACTGCTTAACTCTATAAACGATAGCTTCAAAAATAACAACATACATAATGAGCTAAGAGACATCAAAATCGTACCTATCCCCAAGAAAAACAAACCATTGCACAAAATAGAAAGCTATAGACCGATCTCTCTCATAAGTATCCCGCTGAAAATAATCAACTGCCTAATAAAAAATAGGATTGCTAGTGACATTGAGTACCAAAACAATTTAAGCAATTTCTGTTTCGCTTATAGAAAAGGAAAGTCGGCAATCTCATGCATAAACACTGTAATACACCTCCTCAACAAAGATAAGAAAGCAAAAAACATAATGATTATCAACTGTGATATTTCTAGTGCGTATGAGAGAGTAAATATTGCGGAACTCTTCAAAATCATGTCCAACTTCAACATCAAGAAGGATTATATCTCGTGGATCTTAAACTTCCTAATGTACAGGAAATTACATTTAGGCAAGGATTCGACCGAAATTAACAATGGACTTCCGCAAGGGGACGTACTAAGCCCGCTCCTCTTTAATCTCTACACAACTAGACTCCACAAAATCACTGACAGTCAAACTACACTCATTCAATTTGCGGATGACTTTCTAATCATAAGCAAAGGAAAAAACAGACCCAACAATCTCAATAATCTACAAACAAAATTCAACAAGTTCACAGAACTATGCAACAGGCTAAACCTCCCATTGAACTTGGAAAAATCGCAAGTCATAGAATTCTATACAAACAAAAACCACCCTAACAAAATAAAATATGGAAACAAAGAACTAGATTGGGTAACAAATTTCACTTTCCTAGGCAGAAACTTTAACAACCAGAATCACTTCAATGAATTTTATAATAAATCCCTAAGTAAAGCAAACAAAACAATTAACATAGCGTTCAAAATCAGCTCCCCCAAACATGGCCTTACCCCCAAAAAGGCTTTAAACACCTTTAAGTCGCTAATAAGACCGGTAATAGAAAGCAATCTAACAAACATTGTTCATGCGCCAAATTATTTTCTAAACAAAATAGACAGCCTGAAAGCCAAAGCCATAAAACGATGTCTCGGGGTACCCGCAACAGCTCCAAATATACTAACGCTTGCTCTAGCTAAAGAATTACCAGCTAGACTAAGAGCTGAGCAACTCCTCGATAAAGAAATAGGAAAAAACCTTTTCCGCCAAGATTTCAAAGAAATGATATCGGAAAACCAAAAAAACTCGAACTATGCCACAGTTTACAAAAAACATGTCGACATCTACAACAACACCTGTTTGGGTTCTGCACTACCAAACCCACACAACATAAAATTTCAAACCAATAGTTTCATGCTCAACATCCCCAACAACTTCAAGAAAATAAACTACGAAAACTTCAACGAGTCGATTGAAGCAGTACTACAAAACCTCACGGGTAACCAAGCTAAGATATATTTCACGGATTCAGCAAAAAACAGACTAGGCACTGGTTTTGCCATACACTGCTATAACTCCAAAAAGACACTAAAATACTGCCTGAACACAGACTCTACAGCAGCAAATTCAGAACTAAAAGCAGTCCAGGAAGCAATAAACAACGTGGATGCTGAACCCACCAACACCATAGCCATTTTCACCGACTCCAAAAATACAATAAACGAGATCATAAACAACACAAACCATAAACTCATTACAGAAAAAATCAGAAAAACAATCAACAATAGACCCAACGCACTACTATTATTATACTGGATACCGAAAGTGGAAAAGTTCCACAGCTTCGAATAGGTTGACAAAGCAGCTAAACTGGCCACAATAGAAGGCGAAGAGGTCGACTCATTTCTGGAATGGGACGACTCTATCAAAAAGATTAACGACTCCATTAACATAGAATGGCATGAATACTACCGAAAAAACATCATAAACCTAGCGCACAGCCCTTGGCTACAAACGGACCTTATTTACAGAACCAAACCATGGTTCCATGATTTCACACCAAGCAGCACCACGCAAAAGCAAATAAACAGAATTCTACTCAACCGAGCCTACAATCACAACAGATTAAAAAAAGCAAAAATAGTTCCATCCCAAGGATGCAAATGGTGCGACATAACAGACGATCTTGAACATAGAATTCTAAACTGTGAACACTTTGAAACTCTAAGGAACAAGTATGAAATCTTTCAAAATAACTATCCAATAGCAAAATTTTTCAATAAAAACAACGAGAAAGCACTAACTCAATTAATCGACTTTCTTGAAGAAGCAAATTTAGAACTTTAACTTCACGCGAATAGTACTCTCAAGTCCCAAAAACTAACTTTTAACCTTCCAAAAAAAACACTCAAACCAAGAATCTATTAACCATTCCAAACGGATACTAACATACTAACACAGTAAAATCACAAAACCAATAAAGAAAAACTAGAAAAAGCACTATATTACCATAAGTCCCTAGAGGACATTAATCGATACATCGGTGGCTTGTGCTAATAAGCCATAGCCAATACACGCCTAACGAAGGTTAGGTAGAGGAACAAAAAAAAATGGCAACAACTCGGAAATATCGCGTAACGAGAAATTGGGTTTCGCTTGTCGAATTGTTTCCTCGAGGAAATCTTGCTCTCTCTACAGCAACGTACGTTCCCGTCTCGTGACTTTAGATTGACCTTGTAGATCTTTGTCTCTGCCATCACTCGCTGTAGCCGCTACACCATGCAAAATTGTCTCATTTGGATCATCGCCATAATCACTGGCATCATCCGCACGTTCACTGACACAAGGCCTTAGTGTTCTAGGAGTACTATTCGCGCCCGGCAATTCTGAATCCATTAATCGTTTGATCAGATCCAGATTGTTTCCTAAGCACATTAAACCACACTCGCAGCACAGCACTTATAAATCTTTTTTGTTTTTTCGCATACGTTTTCTTTTCGGCACGGCACAACTTTTCATTACTCAAGGTTTAAATTGGAAAATTTTTACAACAAACGCGATATCAGGAAAAATAATTTTATCATTGGTCCGAAAATTTTGTTAACAACAGTGTTAATACTTTTGGCCACACAATATAAAATCACGTTAATTGCATTTTATTTATGTTTAAAAATATGAACAAATAATTTGCCTACTTTCATTACACCATTATTATAGTCGAAATTTAACATAATCATTAGATCGAATCTTACGTAAGAAACCTCGATTGAATTCGCAAATCGATTCCCATAGCGCAAAACACTCACAATCAGTCTCTTCTGTGGCTGTAGAAGTAGCAGAACCAGCTGTTTTGGCTAAAGACCTCATCGGAGGTGGTTAGGGCGATGCGCTGTGAATAGAAGGCACTGGAGTTGTTCCATTCGACGTATTCACACTAATTACACTATCCGCCCTATTAATAGGACCCGAACTGGAAATATTAGAGCCATTCAAAAGTTGAAGTGGACTTTGCTGACGAAGTTCCGCTTGTCTTTATTCAAGTTTCGCTTTTTGCTTTGATTTTTATCACCTGATTCACAAAGCTATCACAGATTGATCAAATGCCGACTGTACTCCATATAGTTTTTCATGCTTATTGAACATTTCATTTGGATCCCAACCATTTGAATTGCCATCTAGTTCTAGATCAATATCGCCATTCATAGCGGTACCCATGCATTCCAAGGTTCCAATTCACTCTCTTCGTTCCGTGAACCATTACATCGTGCTGATATAGCACCGTAATGTGATTAGGTTTTTAACACATTGTGCATATTATGTTGCAACATCGAACTTCGGGGAAAATTCCCTCATACACGCTACTAGAATGCGTTTGTGCCCGTGCCAGATTACCAACAATTGATGTGGCTGCGTGCATGAAAAGTGAATTATTGTATATTCCTTGGGTAGGTACTGTTCGTCCTCTTTATGACCTGTCATGTATGTATTTCTTGTTGCGCTGTCCATTTTTAAGAAGTGAAAATGTGACTTGCAGTCAGTAGAATTCACGCTTTTCCGATCTTGTCAATGCAATTTTTTTCTCGCGTCGAACGTCGGTTTGCTCGTGGTCGCGGAGGTGCACAGTCGCACAATTACACTGCACTTCAGGACGAAACATCTTTTAATTAGAATTTTTAACTCAACACTTTAGCGAAAAGCACAAGGGACTGTCGCTCCACTGAGTTCAGAAAACGCGCCTCGATCTGCCCACCTCTCTCGCTCGGTTGTTAGATTCCGACTCCCCGTTGTTGCTGGTCGTCGCCTTGCACAACTCCACACAACCAGTTGACGAGCCTTCCATCCACTTTCCATTGCATTGCAAAGGTGCAATTCGTGGATAAGCTCCGTTGTAAAGGGAGTTGCCGTGTCCAGATTTCAATTGCAAATTTAAATGATTAAAATTATTTTAAATTTACAATTGAAATTTGGATCTGCATGATGGTGGTTTTCGAGCAGTTTGCTTCGGCGATAGTTCGATTACTACAGGGTGTTGCTTGCTCCTCATGTCCTGAAGGAATCATAAACTTAGCTCTTCGTCCGTTTGGTGACTGGGGCTTCTACTCTTGCGATTTTCTATGTTTTTGATGAAAATCCAGAATCGTTTGGTGTTACCGTCGTGATCTCTCGGACCGCCGTATCATACGCCAACAGTATTGGGGAGTATCAAGGTGGCTTCAGGTAGATCGACGATAGACCAATTGTTTACAACTGAGCAGGTAACATACTTGAGAAATGCTGGGACATACGAGGTGTGTTCAAAAAATAAGGTGACTTCAAATTTCGCGGGCAACGTACATTCTATTATCGATTTTTTTTTATGTTGGTACAATCGTCACAAAGATATGTTTACATTTTCAGCTATATAATATGTTTAGTTTGTTTGCGTGCCCGGCGATTTTTTTCTATCGAAAAAAATGGACCAAAGATCAAGAACTTTTTGGCCAAAAACAACACTACAATCATGCCTCAGCCACTATATTCACCGGATTTGGCCCCATGTAACTTTTTCTTGCTCCCAAAACTGAAGAGACCAACGAAAAACGGAGATTTGCAACGATTGAGGAGATAAACATTGCATCGCTGGAAGAGCCGAAAAGTGCTTATGAGAATTGCTTCGAGGATTGCAAAAAGCGTTGGCATAAGTGTATTGATCACTTTGAAGGGGACAACATAAATATTGACGAATAGATAAATAGTTTTTCCTAAAAATACAAAGTCAACTTACTTTTTGAACACACCTCGTACACGAAATTTTCGTTGACTTTAAGTAAGCGTGCAACAGTATTGATCGTAACGTACTGTATGAAATAATGCTTTGCTTTGGTATCCCAGCGAAATTATGTAATAACCGCCGATTCCGCGGGGCGATACCCGACAGAGATCTGTAACCCCTACAGGATTGCGATCAGCTCAAGGGTTGGATGACAGATCTCTGCCAATGAACCACCACTTGACGTCGGCTGAGTGGGTAAGTATGAATTTCTAGGTTGGGTTTATTGAAGCACACCTGTAATACATTTGCGCAAGTGACTCGCTCTCAACTAGCGACCAACAGTCCAAGATAGAACCCTACTCAGTTAACTGCGACACCGCGACTCGGAGCTATTTCAAGAATTTCCCACCCGAACTTGAAGATATCAAACTCGAGTCAAGTTGGAACTGACTTGCGCGAAAAATATTAGTTGCGACCTTAAACTGTGCGTGTTTTTACTGTCGAGAACAAAAATAAATCGTTAACGGTAGTGATTGTTGGAGATAACGTGCCAAGGAAGTGCCTGTTATAGGTAATGGAAGATCGAATGAAGTAAAATGAAACCGAAGAATATTAAAAGTGGAAGAATTGTGGGTGCTAAAGGTAGGTGAAGTGTTGTCTTGTGCTCTGCTATCATCGCCGATAAGAGTTGGATTATATTTTATGTTCCAGATGATTAGTATGCAGAGACAATAACACGTCAACCATCTTTGAGTGCCTCGAAAATCAGCGGGTTATGCAGCCTTTGATTTGGAATACTCTCACCTTGTACAAAGGCATGTAACATTCTATTTACAATACTACGATGAATTCGAGAAATGTTAATGATATGACTTACGTCTTATTACGATGGTCATTTTTGTCGACTAATTTCTGGTGATTTCTCATTGGTGACTTTAACTACAATTGCTATGGGCAGCTAACAACAAACAAAATCATAAAAGTGCAAATGCAAAACCATGCTCTCTTATCTTGGTGCGTAAAATAGTTTCAACTATGCTTCCTTCCAATGCTCTACCATGGGATTTTGTAATGAAACAACGAACAGGACATAGTAAATTAGTTTGACAACATCATCCGGCCGTTACTTTTAAGGAGATAGAAAATTAATTAAATACCACAATGCGCAATTAATATCCTGTTCGTGTACAAATCTTGTTGCAGAAAAATAAAAAAAAATGTTTAAAACGAAGTTTCTACAGATCGCGTAAAATGTAATATACAGTACCTTTGTTATAGATGTATGTAAAAAAAAATATTGATTTAGATGCTGCCTTTCATTCAAATTCAAATAAAAATAATTTGCGAAATAGTACTTATAATTAAAAGGAAAAAAATTGTGTCGCAAATTTTTGTTGGTTAAATTTAATATTTAATAATAATTTTGCTAATGAAATATTGACGATTAAAAAAGTAATCGTAAACAGTTGGTTGTATGGCTACGAATACCTTATACAAACATTTACTTTCCTCTTACAAATATATAAGCGACACCATTGTATATAATTCATCTCATTTTATTAAGTGAATATATTTTCAATATATTTAAAACAGAGCAATTAGGTAATACGAGTATTATATTAACTATAAATATTTTTTTAATTAAGAAACAGCTCGAATAAATATGAATTGCTGAGTTAACCCAGTCTTTCCTTTTTAGCAAACCCGTTCTTTTTCAGAGGGAAGCGACGGCAGAGGTGAGTATGCCGCCGAGGGGTAGGGTTTAAATAATCCTCGAAGGGTTGATTTCGGGTCGCGGTCGGTATGCGGTGCCATAGTTTGGTTTTCGCGTTTTTTTTTTGTTAGAGTAGATAGATTCGGCTTAGTTTATTTTAGGTATTGCGTCGGTGAATATTCGCCAGTACGTGCTTTTGGTTAAAGGTTTAGTGTTGCCCTTTTTCTCGAATCGAAAGGAAAAGGAAACGGAAGTAAATGAAAGTCGAGAAATCGGGCATTTGAATCGGTGGCTAATTTTTGTATTTGGACGTAATCTGCTCGCGGAAGACCTGCGACCGAAATTCCTCTCCGAACAAGCTAGACTGCCAGCAGCCACCTCGGAGTAGACTAAGGGTGTCCGGACTTGTCGACCTGATGGGTACAGTCCGTTGCACTGTCCCAGACTTCACGTCTATAACCGATGAGGGATCGGTTTAAATTTCCTTAGGAAATCTCTATCAAACGAACGAGAATTAAAATTCATTACAATGAGTCCATCTTACCAAACTGACAATGATGTCGACAACCTCCGCAGTCCGCATCAATAACAAAATCACCGACGCCTTTGATACCAATATCGGACTGAAGCAGGGAGATAGACTGGCCCCATTGCTATTGAGTTTGGCTCTGCAATATGTCATCAAAAACTTCGTGTCGATAGAAAAGATGCGTTACTATACAAGTCGAGTCAAGTGGTAGCCTATGCGGTCGACATCAACATTTTGTCAGTGTCGTTAACAACCGCTAAAGAACTTTTCCTGATACTCAACAGCGAAGCAAAACAAGTAGGGCTACAAATAAATGAGACGCATTCGAGTAAGAATACCTCAAGTACACAAAATATTAAACTTGGCAAATACAGTATCGAAAATGTGGTTGAATTTGTGTATTTAGGTGCCAAAATAAGAGAACCGGTAATAAAAGAGACGAAATGCGTCGGAGAATACAGCTCACAAATAAAATATTCTATTCAGTTTTGACGATCTTGACCTTAACCCAAGCATCCGCACACATATTGAACGCCTTCGAAAGATCGTTCCTGATGGGAATAATTGGATTGAAGCTGTATAAAATGTTTGATTAGTCGGAGGTCTCAATGATTGTAAGACTACAGAAGCTGCGATAAGCTGGCCACGTGACTCGTATGGACGAACAACGGAGACCCAAAAAGGTATTCGTTGGGAGAAGTGAAGGGCGGAGATCAGTGGAGAAACCGAGGAAACGCTGGTCTGAGTCGGTCGACCAAGAAAGTTCATCGCTGCTCGGATTTCGAAATTGGAGGACGCGGTCAATGGACCGAGAAAGTTCGAGGTTTTTTTTGCAGGAAGCGAAGGCCCGAGAGGGACTGTAGTGCTACGAAGAAAATAGAGAAAAAAAAGCTATTTAAGGAATGACTATGCCCAAAAAAAATTAAAACTAAAATAAAATTGACCTGAGTTGTATATTTTTGAAGAGTGATCACAATCTATTAGAGAACGACTGCATGCATCGACGAAATATATAGATTGGAGATACAGTCAAACTTTCGTTCTTGTCCTGTTTGAAATTGTCTTAAAATGTTAAATTTTTACTAAAAAAGTTCCATCAGCGATCAATATATTAGTACAAACAGAAAAGCTGGTTAAAGAAAGGGATTGTTTTAAACAAAACAAACATTTTGTTTATAATGCAATTCAAATTTCAAAATAAAAATACCGTGCCATTTATCCGTGTCTTCTCTCTGCTGGTGTCTACCTTTTAAAAAAGAGACCCCTTGTATCGCTATTTTTGATTTATATATCAAAACCTGATGCTAATATTTTTTAAAACGTCAATGCATCAAAAGCCGATGTTTAAAATAATATCAACTGCCCTACTTAGAACCGGAATCAGTTAACAGGGCTGCACTATCCATCCATTCAGTGCATTTTTGATATCAGGGCACGCATTTCCCTGGTTTCATAACATTTTGACGCCATGTGTTAAGTTTTGTTTACAAAATCTTTATTGCTTTGCGCGTTTGTAAAAAAATCTTTGATCTGCATTTGTCCATAAATATTACTGCTGTAACATTCCGACACCTGGTGACAATTTAGGGAAGTACTCATTATTGTGAAGTTGTATGAGAAAAATTGTGAAAAAACTAAGGACTTTTCGCGCCAATGCGTAGAACAAACACCATTTCTTACACCAAGCCCGATCAAATGGCATAAGAATCGTGGGAATTCAGAGAAATTAAATTTGTGCATCAATCAATCAATCTGTCCTAGCTCTTTGAAGACTGATTGATTGATATTGTTTTAAGTTTTTGGACAATTTGGTATTTTAACTATGATATTGAAAACGCACTAGTAAAAATTTAAAAAAGATTCACCAGAGTGGTCTTAGCCTTAGCGGATGTCTGCGAAAATTTAACAAATAAAGGGTGGTACAACCATAATGCACGATGCTAATTGTGAGTCACACCTTAACGTCAAGTTTTCCACCCAATTTTATTTGATATTTCTTTGTTTCAATGTTTGACAAATTCAACCATGGAGAGGAACACAATTGAGCAGCGCGTTAAGATGGTGAAGCCTTTTACAAAAATGGGCGCTCATATTAAAATGCATTTCGTGCACTTCGTGATTTTTTTGGTCAGCATAATCGAACAAATGTGTCCACAATCGGGGGAATTTTGCGCCAATTTCAGCAAACCGGGTCTATAGAAAATGTGAAATCACCTGTGCATGCTCGTCCAGTTCGTTCTGTGGAAAACATTGCTGTTGTTCGCAATTGTGGCAATAGAAACGTCAATCTCGACTCGTCGTCGTGCCCAACAATTGAACATCTCGCGAACATCACTCCATTCCCTACTACTCTCTCCATCACTCTTTCATCGTTGCACAACGCTCGTGCGATCTGCACTTCACACGTCGTCAATTCCTACGTGCGCCTCCAGGGAATGCTAAAACATCGGTATAAGGGGCACACCAAATGCTGTGAAGTACTCCTTTCCTGCTAGTCTAGTCCGATTCATGAACAGTTCTCAGAGATAAAAAAAATATTATAATACAACGCAGTAAAAAAAACTCTGAGTTTATAAAAACTAGCAGTCTTTAAGTATCTCGACGTTAGGGTCTAAAATGCCCTAAGATACTGCATTTTTAATCCTCCGGAATTATCATTAATTTGAATTTATTAGGTGTTCCTTAAGTCTTTTCTTAAAAACCAATAATGGGTTTACGTTTTTCACTCTTTCTGGAAGATTGTTGTATATACGCAGAGCATCATTCGTTGCATCGTTCTTTAGTCGATCAGTTCTAGCGAAAGGTAATACAAAATTGTTGGCATTTCTTGCATTATATGGATTTATTTGTGATACTTTTATAAAGGGGCTTCGTTCTGATTCACTGGAAATTAGACATTTGAAGATAAACTTAGCTTTCTCCATAGTAATGATTTGACTGAAGGTGAGTGCATTGGTCCCTTGATACACTAGTCTTGATAATCGGAAGGTTTAGAATATTTTTATAGGCTTCAGTTAGTATCCTGGATATAATTTTAAGGTTTTGCTTTGACGATTGACTCCAAATGACCATCGCATAATGTAGCTTTGTCAGTACAAATGCATTTAATACAAGTGTCTTTATATGCATTGGAAAACCTCCATATCTTCTCAACACTCCTAATTATTGGTGTATAGCAAAAACAAGGTTGGTCCAAGTATGGATCCTTGAGGAACCCCCGATTTCATTGATGCTAGATTGCTCAAGACAGTATTAACTGATGTTATTTGGAATCTTCCTTCCAAATAACTTTTAAAAAGCTGTTTCGGTTTTCCTTAGACGAGTATACCGCACGATTCAAGTTTTTGAAGTAACAGGTCATGATCAACCGTATCAAAAGCTTTCTTCAGGTCCACAAAAATTGCAATAACATAATCTCCTTTATCAAGACTTTCATTGATGTAACGTAAGACAGAAAGTAACGCATCGAAAGTACTCTTGTTCTTTTGAAAGCTAAACTGCTTCGAATTTATGATGGAATTGTCCATTAAGAAAGATTTTAAACGATTATTTACAAGTTTTTCGAATATTTTACTAAAGTGCAACAGGGCGGTAATTATTCGGGTCCACATGATCTCCTCCTTTGAATATTGGAATTATTCTTGCTAGTTTCTCTTCGTCCGGAAATGTTCCATTTCTAATATGCTCGTTTATAAAATTTGCCAGTGGTTCAGCTATCTCGTCTTTGACTAGAATAATTTCATGTGTGGCGATGTTTTCAATACCTGGTGCTGCATTTTTTTTTCAAATTTTCGATTGCATTTAATACTTCTCTTTTAGTCATTTGATGAATGTGAAAGATGGACTTAGGTGGGCTATTTATGATATTGAAATAGTTAGTTGACTTTTCACCAAGCTCCCTGGTAATTTTTTCACCAATTGTTGAAAAAAGTGGTTTAGCGAGTAGGCTGTTCCACATGGGCGCGCTGCATTGTTAGAGTCCATGCCAAAAAATTCAGCATTTGATGACATGATCGAGGGTGATTATCTTTAACTTCATTTATTATTTTCCATATTTCGTGTGAGTTGTCCGCCGCTGTCTCCAATCTTCTGGAGTAATATGAAAATTTAGCTTCTTTTATGAGACGCTTTGATTCTTTTAGGGCTTGGTTATACAGATATTTAAGTGCTTGATCTTCAGCGTTCTTTTTGTATTTTTTATAAGCCTTCCTTTTGTTAATACTAGCCTCATTAACTTTCTTTGTTATCCATGTATGTTGTCGACATCGGATCTTTTTCTCAATGGTAGAATCATGCTTGGACTCTGTAATCATGTTTTGAATAAAGATTTGAATTTACACGCTTACAAGGTTCAATTGACTCAAGAGCTGAAGCCCACTGACCATTTCAAGCGTCGGTAATATCCCGAATGGTTGGTTGAACAGACAGATGAGAATGGTGACTTGACAAAGAAAATCATCTTCAGCGACGAGGCACACTTTCACCTCAGTGGATTCGTTAACAAGCAGAATTGCCGCATTTGGGCAAATGAGAATCCATGAGTGATTGTTGAAAAGCCGATGCATACGCAAAGAGTGACTGTTTGATGCGGTTTATGGGCTGGCGGCGTTATCGGGCCGTCCTTCTTCGAAAATGAGGACGGCCAAGCAGTTACCGTGAATGATGTTCACGATTGTGTAGTGAATAATAATGTTCAATAAGAAGAGTTTCAATATGTCCGTGAAGGACTGCAGCGATGGTCTGCTGCCTCGGCAGAAGAAGGTGTCGGTATCTGCCGAGAATGCCCTCGTCTGGAGACGCGTGAATGCGCTGGCAGGCTAGCATTGCGGTGTCGTGGGGCAGGTTCATTTCCCCAGCACGAGGACCCACTACAAAAAAAATTTCGCACTCACGAATTTGACTGCTGGAGATCCAGGGGCAACCGAAGTCGCAAAAATTGTAGATAACTCCACAGAGGGAATTAGAGCTTGTTACGAGAACAAGTGGAACCTGAAAAGAAAGGCGGACTTGGGGTAACCTCGTCATTACCCGACGAAGTTCATGGCCCACAAATGAAAGAGGGGCAAACGGGTGATGGTGGAGCCCCTTCGCACCCACCCAACCGGAATAAATCCATATATATTCTGTTGCAGTGGCCAGGTATTCCTCTTCTGAGTGGAAAACTCATACAACTTGAATTGCATGAACTTTCCCATCAGAAGGGGAGTACCCCGGTGACCAATTTATGCCATAGAATTATACAATTTGATTGCATAACTCTATGCCATAAAGAGGCACTCTGCTTGGGCCACTCAACCCGCGATATCACCTGAAACAAGAAGGATTAAGTTGTACCCGGCGGCTGGCTCATGGTTTTAGGGGCAGCCTGCCACCGTACCGAGTCCTATACCCGGTCAGAGCCGGAAGAAAGGAAAGACCGATTATCTTGTTTGATAACTTTTGATAACGTAAAATTTGTTTTTCTGACATACTTTTTTTTGATAGATTGTGCTTTAGTTCGCCACTGACGGCCACTTGCAAATTATATATTTTTCATCATTTTTTCTCACATTTTTCTTCATTACTTATATATATATATATACTCATTTTGATAGGTTAAGTTAAATATTTGTAGTACTAAGTTTTTCCATACTAAAAATTTTATTTAGAATGCCCACCAAACGCACGCCCGAGAGGAGAAAGTTGAGGTCAGATGCCGGACCAGCGCTCTTGTGCTCCATATGCCATGAGGACATGGATGAACTCACCAGTCAGCGTTTGCAGTGTGGACACAGGCTACACCAGCTGTGTTTGGTCCAACTGCGGCAAACCTCATCCACGTGCCCGCTCTGTCATCAGCCTCTAGAAACCGCCCAGCCAGCAACAGAACGACCTCAGTCCTCCAGCGCAAGTGGAACTGTGCCCAAAAGCGGACCCCTTCCATCCACGACAATGGGTGCACGAGAGGAAGACTACCGAGCCGAAGCAGTGCCGCCTGCGGAAGAGCCGAGACCCACTGTGGCTGTGGGGGCGACAGTCCTACAGGATTTAATGGCGCTCATGCAGGACCTGACCACCCGGGTAGCCTCGCTGGAAAGCCAGAAGGAGAATCCAGTACCACCTCGGCCAAGAACGCCTCCGATGTGGGATTCGGACCCAAATCCGTGGGATTTTCCGATAGACTCGCGACGCGATCACAAACGAATCCGGCCCGGTGCGGCAATGAATCCGTTGGCTCCAGTGTACCGGCCCCGACTGAGCCAAGCACCACCACCAACTCAGGCTCCAGTGATTCCGCCGGACCAACGCATCCATCCACACGCTACGTATCGGCTGAAGCCGACGCAGATCCCCAGCATCATCCAGGGCTGGAATCTGCATTTCAGCGGGGAACCCAACACGATAACTGTGGAAGTTTTCATTAGTCGGGTGGAGTCGCTGATTGAGCAAATGCTAGCAGGAGACCACACGGCGCTCGCAGGATGCTTGCCAATGCTGCTTAGGGGAGCAGCACTTGAGTCATATTGGCGAATACATTCGGCCCCACCATCAATACGCTGGTCACGTTTGAAGGAGGTACTCCGCATGGAATACCCTACGGTAGACATGGACGAATTAGTACTGGACAAGATTCATGCTAGATAGCAGTGTCCGGACGAGTCTTTCCATCAATATCGAGCCGATATCCTTCGGCTGAATGACCAGTTATCAGAGCCGATGTCTTCTACCCAATTGCTGCGGTTGCTGAAGCGCAATCTAAGGCCGGAGCTTCGTCGCCATATCGTGAACTCCGATCCACAGAGTATGGAGGCACTGCTGAGAACTGTGCGTCGCCTAGAAGGGTTTGAGGAAGACCTCCGGGACCGGCCCTACTTACTAGCTAGGACGGGTCCTCGACGAGGAATCGCGGAATTGGCCCCAGATTATACCACCATGGATCTGGAGGAAGATTTGGATCAGGACCAGCTTGCTGTAGCAGCAGTGGGAAGTCTTACGACCTGCTGGAATTGCCATCAAACCGGACACCGGTTCATTTCATGCCGAGCAGAGCGTAAGGTTTTCTGCTACGGTTGCGGCAAGCCGGACACATACTTCCCGGACTGCCCTGAATGTGCCGCGCAAAAAAACGGCCGAAGGAGTACCATACCACCTCAGCGGTACTCGAAGCCCCCGCAGTAGCTCCTCAGCCAGCTGCTAACCCCAATAACCCTGACGTTAACCCACCAGCCATGACCACAATGACTGCGGATGTTCACTCTCTTCCGGAGACCTCGCTAACGACCATATTGAAGCGACCACCGCAGTTACTGCCAGATGAACCCCGGCAGCCTCAAATACGCACTCTAAAACCTTATCATGTTCGACTGCAGGAATATCGGGTGGCTCGAGAGCGAATATTTGCTTCCGAAATAGTCACTTCCCGCTCGCGCACGACAAAATGGTCAACCCGTCGTTGGCGGAATTTCCGCAAGAGAGTGCGCACCTGCCGTCAAACCTTAAACTCTTGTAACATCTCGGAGGTTGCTGAGAATGAGATCAGACCTTATCATCCAATTAAAGTGTTGGGCGAGACCGTGTTTTTATTGATCGACACGGGTGCCAGTATCAGTTGTCTTGCCTCGAGCTTTGACTCGAAGGTGCTCCAAGACTATCCGAACTTGATCAAATCCTGGCGCACTGAAATCAGTACAGCTGATGGCACCAAACACCCAATACGAGGTAAACTAACCACACCCGTGACGTTCAGGGGTCAGACGAAGGATATTACTTTCTACATTATTCCGTCTTTGACTCAGAATGTGTACCTTGGCGTCGATTTCGTCCTTCGCTTTGGACTGGCCTCCGATTTATTCACAGATTTGACTTTAAATACCAGATATGTCAACGAAATCACTTCTATTCCCGATAGGCATGACCAGACGCCTAACCAACGGCAACGCCTGGAAGCATCCATCGCTGCTTTCCCATCTTACGCTACCCAAGGCCTTGGCCGCACCACCCTAGTCTCACACGCCATCGACGTTGGCGATAGTAAACCGATTAAGCAGAGACACTACGCCATCTCACCGGCCATGGAGAAATTGGTGTATACGGAGCTGGATAGGATGCTCGAGTTGGGGGTCATAGAGGAGTCCCAAAGTGCCTGGTCATCACCGGTAACCTTGGTGGTGAAGCCAGGTAAAGTCCGCCTCTGTCTTGATGCCCGTAAGGTAAACGCGGTTACCATCAAGGACGCGTACCCTCTTCCACTCATCGATGGAATACTAGGGAGACTGCCGAAAGCCAATTATATCACCAGTCTCGACCTAAAAGACGCCTTCTGGCAAATTCCACTCGATGAGGGGTCGAGGGACAAGACCGCCTTCACAGTGCCTGGACGACCATTATATCAGTTCGTCACAATGCCCTTTGGCCTGTGTAACGCGCCGCAAACGATGACTCGGCTGATGGACAAGGTCATCCCACCTCACCTGAAACACCAAGTGTTCGTGTACCTGGATGATCTGTTACTCATAACGGAAACGTTCGATCAACACCTCCTACTCTTACAAGAAGTAGCCCTGCACATCAGTAAGGCGGGACTCACCATCAACGTACAAAAAAGTAAGTTTGTCATGAAAGAAGTCCGATACCTAGGACATGTCATAGGACATGGCACTATCAAAACGGATCCAGACAAAACTCGTGCGATTGATGAGTTCCCCTTACCAAAAACAGTGAAGCAGCTACGACGTTTCCTTGGTGTGTGCGGTTGGTACCGAAGGTTTGTTCGGAATTACGCAACAGTTTCAGCGCCCCTGTCAGACATGTTGCGGAAAGGGAAGTTTATTTGGACCGAACTCAGCCGAAAGGCATTTGAAGAGCTAAAACAAGCCCTCACCTCAGCTCCTGTCTTGCACAGCCCCGACTTCACGAAGCCCTTCTCCATTCATTGTGACGCAAGTCAACATTGAGTAGGAGCCGTGCTGGTGCAATTGACCGAAGAGGGAGAGGAAGCTCCCATCGCCTTCATGTCCAATAAGCTGAATTCGGCCCAAAGAAACTATACTGTGTCCGAGCAGGAATGTTTGGCAGCGGTAATGGCTGTGAAGAAATTCCGAGCTTATATCGAGGGCCACCCATTCGAGATCATCACGGACCACACTTCACTACAATGGTTGATGAACCAGGCAGATTTACATGGACGCCTAGCAAGATGGGCTCTTAAACTGCAAGGGTTCAAGTTTTCCATCAAACATCGGAAAGGGACCCAGAACATCGTACCCGACACCCTCTCACGAATGTTTTCCCCAGAAGGAGCCGAATTGACAATAAATGACGAGGACCCCATCGAGATAGATTTGGACAGCCCACATTTCGAATCAGACAGCTACAAAGAGTTGAGGCAAACCATCGCGACCCAACAATCGCAGCTGCCTGATTTGAAGGTAATAGACGGCTACGTGTATAGACGAAATGAATACGCCACTGGTGATCCATGGCAGGAAGAAGAGTCCTGGAAACTCTGGGTACCGGAGGAAATGACACAACATCTGATCCTCCGCGCACATGACCATCCTTTAAGTGCCCAAGGAGGTTACGGTCGGACGTTACGGCGACTCAAGAAATACTTCTTTTGGCCTAAAATGGCATCGCAGGTCAAGGACTACGTGAGCGCCTGTGAGACCTGTAAAGGCACCAAAGCGCCCAACCAGCCTCTTCGACCTCCTATGGGTCAACTTAACGTCCCAGAACGCGTATTCCAACGTCTATACATCGATCTACTCGGTCCATATCCTCGGTCTTCCATGGGACACATCGGAGCTATAGTCGTTCTAGACCAGCTTTCAAAATTCCCACTGGTGGAACCTATCCGTAAATTTACAACTCCATCTATCGTGAAATTCTTAGAGAACCGGGTATTCCATGTGTTCGGGGTTTCAGAGAGTGTGTATTCAGACAACGGAGTACAGTTCCGGTCTCGGCAGTTTAAGGGCCTACTTGAGCAGTATGGCGTTGAACACTAACTGACGCCCATATACTCTCCTCAGTCTAACGCCTCCGAACGGTTGAACCGCACCCTATTGGCCGCGATCCGTTCCTACGTCCACCCATCTCAAAAAGATTGGGACCGGCGATTGTCTGCCATCACATGCGCCCTGCGATCCTCGTATCATTCCGTCACTGGTGTCGCCCCTTACTTTGCCGCCTTTGGACAGCACATGATTTGCCACGGTAAATCATACCGGCTGTTACGGCAATTGAAGTGTTTGGGAGACCCCGTCGTTGCGCTGGAGCCCCACGAGCGTTTAGGAGACCTCCGCCAACAAATCGGACGGAAGATTAAGGCCGCAGGAAGTGCAAATGAGGCGCAGTACAATCTCAGGTCACGAGCTGCTAATTTCAAAGAAGGAGATGAAGTTTTCCGGCGCAATTTCCGCCAAAGTGACGCCGCGGGGCATTACAACGCCAAGCTGGACAGGCGATTCTTGAAGAGCCGTATAAAGAAGGTAATGGGACCTAACCGTTACCTGATAACGGACCCATCGGGAAAAGAAGTGGGGATATACCACGCGAAAGACCTGCGCCGGTAGATAATTAGTCACGTCTGTTTGTCCGTCCGCATATATTTTCAAAAACGCGTAAGGGTTGTATACTTCCGGGCAAACATAGACATAAGTCAGTCCGTCCGTCTGTCAATTGTGTTTTTCTTTTATTGTTCGTCATTTCTAGTCCCGACGCCGAAGACAACCCATGGTACACAGAAAGATCCTTCAGCTCCTTTTTCGCAATCCGCATCGCCTTGGGATCGCGAGAAAATTAGCTGCCCTGTAGTAATCGAGTAGGTATGGCTCAAAAAGCCAGCGTGCGAGAGTTTGAAAGATGGTTCCCCGGCAAATTCGATATTTGGTTTCAATCCCATCAAATATTTCATGGGTTGGTGATTGCAGCTGCCTTCGTACATTATCACGGTATCACAGAAATGGCGATGTATCGCGTGACGGTTGGCGAATGCACGGTTCCTCATCCAGCCATTGCCTTCTAGAAGTAGCCAAATTAATGCAAGTTGCATGACCCAAATTGTCAGCAACAGCAGAGTAGTTAATGTTGATTGAATGTATTCAAAAAAGAAGGATGTCAGCTATTCATACTTCTTTCCCTATCATACAATAAAGAAAATTTTAAATGTCGTAAAACAATAAAAGAAAGTATAAATTTGATAAGAAAAACAAAATAGAAGACTCGATTCGTTATTAAATGAGTGAAATACATAATCACTGTTATTACGACAAATAAATAAAATTTTAATTAGAAAAGAACAAGACATATTGCAAACGAAATATCTACATATTTAATTATATCGTTTACATTTGAACGTCATTCAACAGCGCTCGTTGCCGCATGAATCGTCCAACAACAGTCACATTCAATTCAACAATCAAGTCAATCATATAAATCAATTCAATAGGTACTTGGTGCAGAACGCCTTACAAAGTGGGAACGTAACGTACTTGCCTGCCAACATCACCATAATCAACAGCATTAAAAATGTACCGAGCACAAGTTCCCACATACTCATTACAAATTCTCCGAGTAACATGGTGACCGCTGCTTCAACGCTGGGCGGCGGAACAGTACCCTTGAAGGTTGCAGCGCTTGCGCAGCCTAACCAAAACTCGCCACACTACGAACAATTCCCATCATCAACACAAATTCATCGCGGAATCGCACTCACCTCTTCGTCAAGAATTCCAACCCAAACATTACTAGAGTGCAGAGCATCGGTATCGGAAAAACTGACTTAAATAAACTTAAATTCTACTGTTTCGTATTGGATTGCAATTTCAACCCAATCGATTCTTTGGAAGAGTTTCGAAAGCATATGCGTACACATCGGCACAAATGGACCGGACAGTGTGTTGCTTGTCGAAAGAAAGGATCAAAAAAATTCTTATCAATCGATAAAGAATTTTTGCACTTGGTCAATGATCACCTTCCGCAAAAATCGTATGCATCAAAACTGCTTCGACCATGGATCAAGAACGATCCTTCCGATTGCTATAAAACCAAAGATATTTGTGAAATGCTCCTGAAAGAGTTCCATTTGGAGAACTTGTGCAAATGTATGGGGCCTAATTGTGTGTTTACAACCAACTCGCAGAAAGATCTACAATCCCATATACAACTTAATCACAGTGAAGATGGTAGTGCCTTGTATTGTTGCTACTGTGCGGAACATTTGATTTGATACCAACGGACTTGTCGATGATATCGGGAAAGTTCACGGAGCGTCACGCTATCAATGCTCGAAATGTTTCTATCGTAGCTGTGCTGCGTATAATGTACAAGCAGGAATTGAACCCATTTTCCCGCTAGTCTACGAGTTCCGCAAGAGACGTACAGTGGAAGATTTAGAATTGCGAAAATGAAAAGAGCCCGTCGGAGAAGAATGGGGAGTGGAGTTGCAACGGCGAACGCGCGTGGACGCGAGGAGTGCGAGTATTCTTAGACCGTCTCGCTTATATTTTTTCATGAAAAGTGCTAATAATTGCATTAAGTATCGAGACTATATGGAAAGTGAATAACTGAATGTGTAAACAACCTGTTAGCGCGCAAGCAGTGATTAATATCGGATTAGTGAAAGTACAGCGATCACCAAGAACAACGGGTTCATTGCAGTGCTCTATTTCGGTGATGTTTGAGAAAACCGTTAGTGTGAATAGCGTTTGCATTATTTTTGCCCGAAACGCTTGCAAAGTCCGACGAAATAAGAGTGTGTAGCTTGCTTGCGAAGTGAAGGATGCAATTCTGAGTTTTGTGGTGCCCGCCTGTTTTGTGTGCGGAAATTGCGAGATTTCCAAGTGTACGCTCCGTTTGTGGCTGTTTTGTTGCCAATTAACGTAGACAAATCATCTCCACGCGCTTTGTGCTTTAATTGCCATACACATTTCGTGAAGTTCGCATGGATGTTGCAACCACTTTTCCTTTCTCATTGGCCACCACGCACCCTATGATTGCTTTCGCAGCCTTGGGACTTCATCGCGTAACAACGGCCGGTGCTAAACGAGGAACGCCCGTGGGGATTTGATGCGTACGCTCAAGTCAAGGACGTGACGAATTATGCGCTGGGATTTTTCTTCTCGCACGAGAACTGTATGCAAAATAAGACATTTAAAGGATTATCGGGCGATTTTGAATAAAAGCATTTATGAGACTTCTGTTTATAGTTTTTGATTAAAGCTCTCAAATAGCTCATGAGTAGTATTCGGGAGGCCGAATTAGATCGCATTATTGTCAAGATTTATAGTATAAAACGTGAATTTGTTGTCGTAATCATATGTAAACGTGTCGGAGAAAATTAGTGGACTCGGAAAAAATCGCGATGTGTTACTATAAATAAAAAAAAAAGGAAATCAAAATAATAATAATACCAAATTTGCAGGATTTACCCGCCCCGAACACGAGCGCTCGTAACAGGAGGTTGGGGTAAGTACCCTTTCTTTTGTTCAAAAACAAAAAAAAAAAAGATTTCCCTTTTGCATGTTTTTATTTTTATTTTTGTAAATTGAAAGATTTCAGCCGTACATTTGGTGCTTTGACACCTAAACGAAGTTCGTTTTTACTTTTGTCTATATTCGAAGAGCGCGTAAATTAAATCGAATATATCAGTTAGTATTTAAATATTTTCTCCACCACGGGATAAACGAAAACAGTCAACGGATGTTGATAGAATCCTGTTGACTATATTATACTCAAGTATTATAGTTCGATTAAAAATCCGAAAAAAATAATAAAAAAATGTCAAGATTTTGGAACTTATTAGAGTCTGAATGAGCGTGTATTTGAATTGAAATTAATGTGTAACGTACTCAAACTTATCAGTTTTTTTTGTAATCGTATTTGAGAGAAAACAATAAAAGAATGAAAATGTCGAATTAAACTATACTCTTCGGTCTTTTCTTTCTTCCGGCTCTGACCGGGTATAGGACTCGGTACGGTGGCAAGCTGCCCCTAAAACCATGAGCCAGCCGCCGGGTACAACTTAATCCTTCTTGTTTCAGGTGATGTCGCGGGTTGAGTGGCCCAAGCAGAGTGCCTCTTTATGGCATAGAGTTATGCATTCAAATTGTATAACTCTATGGCATAAATTGGTCACCGGGGTACTCCCCTTCTGATGGGAAAGTTCATGCAATTCAAGTTGTATGAGTTTTCCACTCAGAAGAGGAATACCTGGCCACTGCAACAGCATACATATGGATTTATTCCGGTTGGGTGGGTGCGAAGGGGCTCCACCATCACCCGTTTGCCCCTCTTTCATTTGTGGGCCATGAACTTCGTCGGGTAATGACGAGGTTACCCCAAGTCCGCCTTTCTTTTCAGGTTCCACTTGTTCTCGTAACAAGCTCTAATTCCCTCTGTGGAGTTATCTACAATTTTTGCGACTTCGGTTGCCCCTGGATCTCCAGCAGTCAAATTCGTGAGTGCGAAATTTTTTTGTAGTGGGTCCTCGTGCTGGGGAAATGAACCCGCCCCACGACACCGCAATGCTAGCCTGCCAGCGCATTCACGCGTCTCCAGACGAGGGCATTCTCGGCAGATACCGACACCTTCTTCTGCCGAGGCAGCAGACCATCGCTGCGGTCCTTCACGGACATATTGAACATTATTATTCACTACAATTGCGGGATGATAACGGACTTCTTGTTGCCAGAAATTGAGGTTATGGACCTGGACGATATGTGGTTCCAACAGGATGGCGGCATTTGCCACACAGCCAACGAAACAATGGCTCTTTTGCGCAAGAAATTCAATGGCCGCGTTATCTCACATTGTGGCAATGTAAATTGGCCGCCACGATCATGTGATTTGACACCGTTGGACTTCTTTCTCTGGGGTATTTAAAAGAAAAAAGGTACGTCAATAAGCCAAGAACAATTCAAGAGCTAAAGTATGAGATAATTCAGCACATTAATGACATTGAATCCCAATTATGTCTCTGTCATTGAAAATATGGACCATCGGATAGAAGTATGCCACCGTAGCCGTGGCGAGCATTTGGGCGATATTCTGTTTCACACATAATTGTCATAGATCCTTCTATTATATTAAAAAATATTAACATAATTCTCTGAAAACTTTTTGTTTTATTTACAATTAACATCGTGCCTTTTGGTTGGACCACCCTATCTTAGATTTCACATTAGTTGTTTTTATTTCAGAGTCCTTCGATAACTTATATCGACGGTAGTTTGAAAAGAATGAGAAGTGATAGGTAAATTATTGTTAAGAAACATCATGATAATAGTGAGAGAATTCATGATGCGTGGGCAGCGTGGATTATCTCAAATTATTTGTAAACATAACTAATTTGATTGTAAGACTGCGGAAGCTGCAATGGGCTGACTACAAGAATCGTATGGACGGACAACGGACACCCAAAAAGGTATTCGTTGGGAGAACTGACGAGCAGAGGCCAGTGGGGAATCCGAGGAAACGCTAGTCTGACTCGGTTGACGAAGACAGTTCATCGCTGCTGGGATTTCAAAATTGGAGGGTGCGGTCAATGAATCGAGACAGTTGGGAGCGCTTGTTGCTGGACGAAGGCACGAGAGAGGCTGTAGTGCTAGGAAGAAGAAGAACTAATTTAGTAGCTTAAATAGTAAAATCTATTAAAAATTAGACCCACAGCGTGTTTCGAAAGACACGTTCCTAATGAGTCTTTACCATTATTCACGATAAACCCGCTTCTAATTTGCCGTTGTAAGCTAAATTGACCCAAGTGATACGCGATAAAAAAATTAAACTGCTTAGGAGAAATATTTTCACGATGGAGAGGGAGGACAACTCAGTTGCTGAAGTATGCCTCTCTTCGCACCGCAGCCATAAAAACACACTCATGTCTCATAATGAATAGGCCTGCATGCAAAGACGCCTCATCATTAAGCGAACAAACCAAAATACAATTTAAAACACATCACTGTCCAATGGCCATGTAGATTGAAATCATATTTACCATCTTTGTGGACCTAGTTGCATACCGTTATGAAAAGGCCGTTTGTTCCGGATCTTTATATCTGTTGGGTACTCACTAGTCGGTCGATTCTTCTCCAGTTTGGCCTCGTTATGTTGGTTGCCGGCTCCTGGAAATAACAAAACCCCACAAAGCATCGGACTTATTATGTTAACAAAATATACTTATCTGATATTGAAGTTTTTTGCTGATCTCCTGCACGAGAATAAACCTGGAATCATCACATTGACACTTCACTTGGCAATGACATTTGACGTCTGTCTACAATGTTTTGAAATGACAATGTCAAAAATGTCACAGGGTGCCCGTAAACTATGAATATCGCAGAATCACGTAATTGTTTAGAATATTATGAATTTAGTATAAGATTAATTTACGCGGGAAAAATGTACCGAAATTTTCAAAAACGGGAAACTCTTTGAAAGAGATTTTCCATTGTTCAGTTTGATTTTGTCCGTTCGTAAGATAACTTGGTCGCAATAAAGTATCAGTTTGGCATTGTTCGTTCGTAAGATAACTTGGTCGCAATAAAGTGGATTAGAATTTTTATCGTGAAACATTTTTTCCTTTTTGGTTTTATTGTGAAACATTTTTTGGTCCGTCGAGCCGGATATAGTTCTGGATAATTTTAAATGGTGTGTTAGTTACAATTTAGTTTTGTTGAATTAAGTGCAGTGAAAAGGCGCTTAAAGGTCGGTTCGCGCGGGTTAATAAAGTGAGCAATTGAGCAAGGCAAGGTCTGGTGAGTTCCATATTTTAGTCCTTTCCTTCCTAATTTCATAATCGACATCATCTTTAATTTTTTTATTTGCTTAAATTTGGTGCACAATTGCAAATCTCATTTTCTGTGGAAAAAAACGAATCGTATTTCAAATCCGCACTACATTGGATGGATAGTGCGGTTGAATTTATTGGTCACACATCAACTTTATTTGCTAAAAGTTGGTGTACAATTGCAAAGTTAATTTATTTTGGGAAGAGCGAACCGTATTTCAAATCCGCACTACATCGGTTGAGTATTGCGGTGGAATTTATTGGTCAGACACTGTATCGGTGTCAAATTGGTATTAAATTTAGAATTTTATGCACAACTGCTATTGTTCGTGCATTTAAGAGTGCGAACCACACATCAAGTTTGCACTGCATCGGCTCATCGTTGCAGAGAAATTTAGTTGTTTGCTGTTGATTTGGGAAAAGGTTAAATCATTCGAAACTTGGTTTAGATTTGGATCCTTGTTGCGGTGCTTAGGTAACGGTACTTACTGGACATTGGGCGGAATTTGTGAACCGTCATTTAAACTTGAGTAAGTTCGAATCCTGTGCCGTGCCGCTTACTTAATAGTAACAAATAGACTTTCGTGCGACTGTTTATTACATTATTTGTTAAACTTCGATTTGATTAAAGTTAATAGTTTGGAATTTCGTATTGGGATCACGTCCTGCGACCTCACGAACGATGGATGGTTTAGTGGCACAACAAAGTGTACTAAGCGAGCAGCTAAGCAAAATGGTCACGAATTTCCGAAAGGACCCTAAGGCACGGAAAACAACCGCGTACGCTACAAAACTACTGGAACGGGTGCAACAAATTCGTCGGTCCTTCACGGAGAATCATCATCAGATTCTTGAATTGGTAGATGGAAAGAAGATCCTTGAAGCAGATTATTTTAAACAGAACGTATATCTGGCGTTTGAGGAGGCAGAGTTGAATTTCGAGGTAGAATTGGAAGAGTTGCGAGTGGAGCAAGTGGCATATGGAGCGCAAAGTTGTAAAGAAGGAGCGAGTCCGTCATCGAAGGCAATGGATGATACAGACGTTCGGCTCCCACGGATCAACCTGCCAAAGTTCAATGGAAAATATGACGAATGGGCATCGTTTAAAGATCTGTTCACGTCTCTGATCCATAAAAAAGCCAATTTACCGAAAGTGGAGAAGCTTCATTATCTGAAATGCAGTCTGTCAGGAGAAGCAGAACAATTATTGAAGCACTATTCGATTACCGAAGCAAACTATGAATCAGCGTGGAAAATGCTCGTGGAACGGTACGACGATAAAAGTGTGTTGTTGAAAACGCAGTTCAACCATTTACTCCATATAAGCAACGCAAACGAAACCGCATCGTCGATCAAAGTGCTGTTAGACAAAACAATTGATTGCGTGCAGGCCATAGACAATCTAAAGGTAGGAAACATATGGGATGCAATATTAGTGCATTTGACGGCACAGCGATTACCAGCCGAAACACGACAGATGTGGGAGCAACAGCAAGCTAAGATTTCGGAGATATCATCGTTCCAACAACTGAAAGAGTTTCTACAATGCAGGTTCAGAGCGTTAGAAGCTGCTGGGGTAGAAAGGCATAAACCCATTCGCACATCACACAACGTATTTGTGACAAAGGAGGCGCAACAAATCGTGTGTATTCTTTGCAAAGGACCACATTATTTGAGACAATGCTCGAGCTTCCTGAAGTTAGATTATCCTAAAAGATTCGAAATGGCAAAGAAAAATGGTTTGTGCCTCAATTGTCTAAACAAAGGACATTTTGTCGGGAAATGCCCTAGTAAATCGAGGTGTCTTCACTGTAAGAAGGCCCACCATACGCTCCTACATAGACCAAATGCCTCAATTATCGGAAAGGAGTCCCATCAATTGCCGCCCCCGTTTACCCCTAATAGGCAGTCACCGCAACTAACAGCGCAGAATAATCAACCTTGGACCCCTGCGCTAAGACAACAATTGCCGACATTTGGGTCACACAATGGACAACCGTCTACTTCGTCTTCAGCTGATCATCGATTTCCAACGGCAGGCTCAACAGTCGCCAAAGTTAACTCATCGACCATCAATGCTCCAAAAGCGGTATTGTTAGCGACAGCACTGGTGACAGTGGAATCTCCAATCGGGTTCGTGACGCTTCGTGCCTTGATGGACCAAGGATCACAGGCGTCCATCATTACGGAGAGCGCAGCTCAAGGACTCGGGATCAAAAGAGGTTGCACGAACATATCTGTAACTGGAATTGGGAAGACGAGAGGAATTCAAACCAATGGGACTTTGAAACTTAGACTGCGTACCAAGACAAATGAATGCTTAGAAGTGGACGTACTCATTTTGAACAAGCTAACTAGCTTTGTGCCATCGCAGTTGGTTTCCACGTCGATTAGGGATCAGATAGGAAACATTGATTTGGCTGACCCGTACTTCGATCATCCGAGCAAAATTGACGTCATTCTGGGAGCGGATGTATACGCTCAAGTAATTCTCAGCAAGATTAAAAAATTGGCTTTAGGTCCAGTGTTACAGCACACCAAGCTAGGCTGGATAGTATCTGGGAGTGTGAACATTGATCAGCAGCAAGTCCTTCATTCATTCAAAGTTGAACTGAACGAAAATGTGGAAATAAGCGAAAGGTTAAAACGATTTTGGGAAATGGAGGAAGTTGATGGGGATAGAACTAGAACGCAAGATGAGGATGCCTGTGAACATCATTATGTTACCCATGTAAAGCGAGAATCAGATGGTCGGTATCAAGTAAGATTACCATTTAAAGACTCGGAAAGTCGAAATTCCTTAGGGCTTTCGAGATCAAGTGCAATTGCAAGCTTGTTGCACCTAGAGAAACGTTTTGCCAGTACCGAAGGTCTCCGAGAGGAATATGCAGCTGTACTACGAGAATATTTAGACTTAGGACATATGTATGAAGTGCCTCATTGCAACGAATGGGCAATGGAAAACGGTCGACAGGTGATTACATCCAACTTCCTTCCGCACCACGCAGTATACAAGGAAAGCACATCGACGAAAATACGAGTGGTGTTCGACGCTTCCCGGAAAACAAGTTCTGGTGTATCTCTGAATGATACCTTGTTGACCGGACCAACTCTTCAGTGCAGCATGACAGCAATTGTAATGAAGTGGAGGCTAAAGCAGTACGCTATGATGGCTGATATAGCCAAGATGTACCGACAAGTAAACATGCATCGAGAAGATTCCAACTACCAAAAGATCGTTTGGCGGCCCGAACCAAATGGCCCAATTAAAGATTACGCCCTCAATACTGTGACGTTTGGAACTAGCTCAGCACCATTTCTGGCTATTAGAACTTTACACCAGCTTGCATATGACGAAAGGGAAACGTACCCTGAGGCAAGTAAATCGCTCTTGGAGGAATTTTATGTGGATGACCTATTATCTGGAGGTGATAGCGTGCAAGAAAGCGTCATTAAAAGAGATCAGCTGATCAAACTCTTGAAGTCTGGCGGATTCCAATTGAGGAAATGGTTAGCCAATGACAATCAAATTTTGGTAGGACTTCCAACGGAAGATGTGGAAATGAATAACTGCGTTAAGTTTGAAATGGACCATGGATATAAATTATTAGGGATACTGTGGTACCCAATCGGTGATTATTTTACATTTCGTCTCAAAAGCCATGAAAGATTAGAAACTTATACAAAACGATCAGTATTATCGACAATAGCACGTTTGTACGACCCATTAGGATGGTTAGCACCCTTCACGATAAGGGCTAAAATATTGCTGCAAGGTTTATGGTTGTCAGGTCAAGATTGGGACGAACCGATACCCAATGTTTTGAATGGAGAATGGAGTGCTTGGTTAAAACAGTTACCTGAAATTGAAAATATACAAATACCACGATGGGTAGCATACCAGAAGGATTCGGAGGTATCACTCCACGGGTTTTGCGATGCATCCCAACGAGCATATGCGGCAGCTATTTATTTGACGGTGCGATCAGGTTCCACAGTTGCAAGTCATTTGTTAGTGGCCAAAACTAAGGTGGCGCCGGTGAAGCCAATTACGATTCCGCGTTTGGAACTTTGCGGAGCTGTTTTGTTGGCCCGATTGCTAAAAGAAGTAAAGGCAGCATTAAAATTTGATCAAATACCTACGTGGTTGTGGACCGATTCCGAGGTCGTTTTGGCTTGGTTAAAAGGATTGCCGACACGATGGACTGTCTTTGTCAGTAACCGAACAGCTCACATTTTAGACGTCACCGGTAACATACCGTGGAGATATGTACCTTCGAAGGATAATCCAGCAGATGCAGCGTCTAGAGGAATAAAGCCCGGTGATTTACTCGATAGTCAGCTGTGGTGGCATGGGCCAAGCTGGTTAACTAAAGGTGTCAATGATTGGCCTAAAAATAAAACCATTCAGTTAACGAACATAGAAAAACGAAAATCCATGATGGTCAATGTGGGATTAAAGACAGAGTATTTCTTGGATGAATTGTTGAGAAAATATTCTAGCTTAATGAAATTAATTAGAGTCACGGCATATTGTTTCCGTTTTCTTAGAAAGAAGTCCACACAACCCAATTTGCCAAAGTATCTAACTAGTGACGAATTACGGTACGCTTCGGAGTTTTGGATCAGGCATGTTCAACAAGATGCGTTTCCGGAAGAAATATGTGAGCTTCAAAAGGGTACGTCCGTCGGAAAGAAAAGTCGGTTGGTCAATTTGAACCCGTTTATTGATAACAAGGGAATAATGCGGGTCGGTGGACGGCTCGAGCACGCGCCTTTAACATTTGATGCAAGACACCCGATGATTTTACCGCGAAATGGTGTATTCACCGATTTATTATTACAAGAAGTCCATCAAGCTACTTTACACGGACAGACGCAACTGATGTTGAATACGTTAAGAAGGAAATTTTGGGTAATTGATGGGCGCAACCGGGCTAAACACTCTATCCACAAATGCGTTCGTTGTTTTCGCGCAAAGGCGAAGGAAGCCAGCCAGTTGATGGGCAATTTGCCAGAAGCTCGGGTAACTATGTCGCGTCCATTCACACACACCGGCGTCGATTTTTGTGGCCCGTTTGAAATTAAAGATAGACGAGGAAGAGGCAGCAGGACGACAAAGGGTTATGTGGCTATTTTCATTTGTTTAGCTGTAAAAGCCATACACATTGAAATCGTTAGTGACTTGTCCACGCCTGCATTCCTAGCAGCATTACGGCGGTTCATCGGAAGACGAGGATTCAGCAGTCATATATATTCGGACTGTGGTACCAATTTTGTTGGCGCAGCCGCTGAGTTGCAGCGAATCACAAAAATTAGTAATGAAGCGGCGGAGATTGTTGCAAATGAAGGCGTAACTTGGCATTTCAATCCACCAGCATCACCTCACTTTGGCGGACTTTGGGAGGCTGGTGTGAAATCTATCAAGGCACATTTACGTCGGGTTGCCGGACACGTGTCTCTAACATATGAGGAACTATCCACAGTGTTGATTAGAATCGAAGCCTGTCTCAACTCCCGGCCTCTCTGCCCTCTCAACGATGACCCGATGGATACCGCTGCACTCACGCCAGCTCATTTCCTGATTGGCGACGTAATGATAGCACTACCTGAAGCTGAATTGGAAAATGTCAACGTTAACTACCTTGATAGATGGCAGATGACTCAGAAGATTGCGCAAGATTTTTGGAGACGTTGGAAGACCGAATACTTGAATCGTTTGCAACGTAGACCAAAATGGCTTAAATACGAAACCAACATAAAGGTGGGAGATTTGTGTATCCTCAAGGATGAAAAACTTCCTTCCTACCGGTGGCCATTAGCGAGGATCATTCAAGTACACCCCGGAAGGGATAATTTAGTTCGTGTCGTGACTGTGTGGACAAACGGCAAAAGCTATACAAGACCAATTACGAAAATTGCGCTGCTGCCAACGCAGGAATCTACACATTAATGTATATATATATATATAGATGTATATATTTGTCGCACCATCCTTACTTTCCCCTATCCTATCCTTCACTCAGACCTTGCGCCGAACAAACATTAATATCGTACTGCGATTGAAGTTAATTTTGCTTTAACCTAACAATTTGGAGGTGGTTTGCAGTATAGGTGGAGGTGGACGCCCAGCATAGGTGGGACAACTTCATCACGCCTAACTCAATAAATCAGTTCAATACAGCTGAAGTCAACTGAAGATAAAGCGTAGTGCAGCAAAGAACCGATTGGATATGAAACGACACCAAAGGTATTCGGAATTGCAAAACTAAATAATTACTATTTTACTTACAGGGCATTGTTGCTGCTGAGGCGTTGCACCCCTCAGCCGGGGGAGTATGTTGGGTACTCACTAGTCGGTCGATTCTTCTCCAGTTTGGCCTCGTCATGTTGGTTGCCGGCTCCTGGAAATAACAAAACCCCACAAAGCATCGGACTTATTATGTTAACAAAATATACTTATCTGATATTGAAGTTTTTTGCTGATCTCCTGCACGAGAATAAACCTGGAATCATCACATTGACACTTCACTTGGCAATGACATTTGACGTCTGTCTACAATGTTTTGAAATGACAATGTCAAAAATGTCACAGGGTGCCCGTAAACTATGAATATCGCAGAATCACGTAATTGTTTAGAATATTATGAATTTAGTATAAGATTAATTTACGCGGGAAAAATGTACCGAAATTTTCAAAAACGGGAAACTCTTTGAAAGAGATTTTCCATTGTTCAGTTTGATTTTGTCCGTTCGTAAGATAACTTGGTCGCAATAAAGTATCAGTTTGGCATTGTTCGTTCGTAAGATAACTTGGTCGCAATAAAGTGGATTAGAATTTTTATCGTGAAACATTTTTTCCTTTTTGGTTTTATTGTGAAACAATATCAAATTCGTTTTTATTGACCTTTTGGAAAAAATCTAGTTTTACGCTAGCCAACTTACGAGTACTTTTATTCTGTTTGTCCAATTTGAGTTTACTTGCTTGTTAATAAAATTAGAGGAAATATAATTGAAATGTTCCCAAATATTTTTCCTTAATTACGAGGTTCCACAGTGATTTGCTTTATTTCGCTGGATTTGTACAGATCATCGGATGATAACGCCATCTACCGATTGCAGATATCTTCATTTGTTGATTAACTGTAAGGTTTTTTGTAAAGTGTGATTTTTCGTTTATATTTCATCATTATTCTGAAGTTCAGTGCCTCCCAGATAAAAAAGAAGAACGGTGGGAAGATTTTATGCAAAATTTTTTTGATACATTTGTTCATTTACCAGATACTCTTTTAATCCCGATACAAATTAAATTTATATAGGAGATGTTACCACAAGATCAATTTTATAACAAATAATATTACCTTGGCAAATTCATATTTTTAAAAAACTTGTAAATTTTCATTAATTTTTGATAAATATGTTTTCAGTTTTTAGTTCATCTGCGACTTACTTATATCATAAACTTTTCTTCAAGGTAAAATACACACAGTTCGATTTTCCTTTTTGTTATGATTTTCAAGCACCATGTTTGTGAAAAATATCTCAAAATAACCAGCTTATTGTGCCAATTTAATCTTCAAAAATTAGTCGATTGAATATTTCACTCTTTTTGAAATATTTACTAATGTTGTACTTTCCTTGTTACCCATAAACTCTGAATAAGTAAAATATTTAATAATTTTAATGAAATTTTTTCGCCTTTTCAGATACTTTCAAGTTAGTCAGAATTTCCTTAGGACGTAGCAACGATACAAAAGTCATTATTAAAAGAATATTAGAATCATGCAATCTACCAACTGATTATGTTGATAAAATCAAAACAACCCCAATTAATCCAAACTATTCTGGCTCACCAAACTTCGACGATCTCTCCCGTTTCTATGATATTGATGAAAATTCTTATCAAAATCCGTTCGGAGATATCAATTTCAGTTCAGATTTTGTGGAATTTGAAAAACAGTTCAGACAACGAAAAGATACCGATGAAAAAACATTGAAGTACAATATTGTCAAAAGCTCACTAAAAATACGTTAGCTGATTGTATATAATTGTATATTTTTTAGAGGATGGCTAGTAAGCAATATACACATCGCACGTGAGCGAAACAAAGGAATAGAGGATTTAAAAGAAGAAGTTTATAAGCAACAAGAACAAATGGTTAAACGTCTCGGACTGGTAGAAATTCGTTATGATTGTGGTTGGAATTTCGAACACTACCGAGGATGTCTTAAAACTCTCGAAAGGTTGGCAAATATGCATGAAAAACATATAGACGCGCTAAAAGGTATTGTCACAATAGTATCGATTTGAAATATGCATCATATTTGATTTTTAGGTCGAACCGTAGTATTTGCTCCTTTTACTGGTGTCAGTCGAGAAGGACACGTCATGCTCTTTACGGGAGACGTTCTGAATAGTTGGCTGGATGTAAGTAAACATGGTTTATAATTGAGAGATATATCGTCGAATTTGGTCATCATAATAGCATAAGAGTTATAACAAGATTATCAATTTCGGAATTTTATTGTGTATTCTTTACTTTTGTTCATATGGAAATTGGCTTATTAAAAAAATTTACAACTTCGTTAACATTAATTCCGAAATTAAATATTCTGTTAAATATTAAGACAGCACAGATATAATTTCTGAATTCTTATAAATCAATAGGCTCTAAAGTTAATAATCATACGATTTCAGAGCCATCTTACAATAAGTGATATTGGCTAAACCTTATGTTTTATTCTTCACTTTCAGTTCATTAAAAATATCCCAAAGCACGACATTTATTTGAAACGAATTCCAGCTTATGAAATTGCTTTATCACAAGTGCTTCGCAATATTAAAATAGGAAGACGAAAATTTATGCCGAAAGGCCAAGCCGGTGACTATGCAAGCCACTTGCGAAAAGTAACTACAACTCTACTTGATTACCTTACCATGCATAAATATCCGAAGTCATGGCCCGAAAGCATGGATGAGTTTGAAATAGTTATTGAATCGTAAGTATCGTATTTTTGGAGATTATAATATTAATGCGTATAATTCAATATCAGTGAAGCTGGTCCACTCATGGTTAGTCCGACCGGACAATTCATAGCCCCCGCTACATGTCCAGGGACAATACTAGTCGACTTCATATCATCTCATATGGGTGACGCAAAAGATAAAGCGGAGCAATACAATAGGTTGGACACCATATCCCATGTTCATTAACTAAACTTACACAAGTTTTTCCAGGAATAAGCATATAGAAAGAGAATTACATCAAATGTGTATAGAAAAATTAAATTTACAATCATTAAACAAAGATGATTCGGTGACACCAGAAAAAATGATCAAATGCTTGGAACGGCTCTTGGCAGAAGATGTGATCAGTTTAGTTAAATTGAATTTAAACATAACGAATTACTACTCAGTTTTATCGGATGGAACAGTTTGCATTCCGTGGGACTGGAAAAATTAGACGAACATTAAATACAATAGCAGTTACAATATATAACTTAAATCAAAGAAAGAAAAAGCACAATTCTATTGGCTTCAATCGATTCTTTAACAAAGGAAACATAATGTGATAGAGATTTTCAAGAATATGCAAGCAATTTAGACAATAAAAGTTAAAAGCATTAAATTTTAGATCTATTAAACTGTATTATTTCTTCGTCGCCAATATTAACGAATTTGGAATTCGGTGCTATTATTGTAAATTACATTGATGTATCAGCCTAACTTACAATGCCAAGTAATATTTTTGAATTTCAAAAACCTAACAAATACGACAACATTTGAAAAATTTTTTCATGAAAGTATTTACGCTGCCATAAAAAACAATAAACTTAACATTTCCAATAATAAAATTTTTTGAAGTTAAGCCACTGGCCAGTCTGCCATGTGTAAGAAAGATTCCATGTGCTCTTTGTATCTTGTCGTTAGTTTTCGTGTTGTCCTTCCTATGTATGTCGCAGTCCTTGCATGTCAATTTGTATATGCTGCTGCTCTCGTATATTGATGAGCCATTCGGTTTTGGTTTCATTTTGTTTCCAATATTGTTAGTTTTGAATGCAGTTTGCAGTTTGTATTTCTTAAGGAAGTTTGATAGTTTATATGTCTCTTTGCCTACGTATGTTAATTAAATCCACTGTTGGTCGTGCTTGCGCGTTTTATTCAGTTGGTGTTCCTGTTTTTGTTTGTACCATTTAATGAGTTTATCAGTATCTTGAATGGGTCTTGTGTTTCTACGGCAGTTTGTAAATTGCTCTAGATCCTTGCTGCGGTTTGTGTTACATAAATTGTGTTTCAGTCGCTTACCCGACAGCTCCAGTGCACAAATACTTCGCAATAAAAACGAAACAAGTTGGGTAGACAGAACTACACTCATGTCGAAAGGGTTTTGTACTTAACCTTCAATATGTGTCGAAAGGGTTTTGTACTTATCCTTCAATATGTGAATAAATAGAATGATTTAATTCAAGAAAAACTTTTATGACATGCACAACAAATATATTCTTTCTTTAAAAGAACTCCATTTTAACCAGCCAATATTTTGTTCCAATATTACTAAAATCATTGATTGACGTGAATCTTAAATGTATTTTTGTTATTCATCTTATCTGAAAATTTGGAGAAGATTGAATCAAAGGTGTAGTGTCTATTTTGATGGAAAGCCCATGCAGTAGAAAAATCGTATATAATTGTTGTAATCGGAAGAAATTCAAAGGGCTATAACGTCGGTCAATTTTATTGAAACTTACGGAATAAAATGATATTTTAAAGGACTACGTAAGTAGCTGATTTCATCCAATTTAATTATACAAATACAGTTTTACTGACGAAAATGTTAGCAAAGCAAAATTCAACGAATTTCAGCCTCTTAAGTTATTTGTTATTGGCTCTAGCTCCATGATTTTTAGGGCATTCTGAAAGAAATTTTGCAAAAACCTACTAGTTACCACTCCTGTCCATCTATCCATCCGTTTGACCATCTATTCGTGAGACACAAGAAATTTCTTCCGAAACTATGGAAGCTACAAAGCTCAAACTTAGTGAAAAGGTCAGAAGTGGTGATTTCTCGAAAGTTAAGGTCTTATCATATGTATCTGATTTTTAAAGGGGGTCCCCCCTTATAACGGAGTGGTCCTTAACCATTTTTAGGGTTTTGTAAAATAATTTTACAAAACCCTGCTAGTTTCGCGACCAGTCTGTCTGTCCGTCCGTGTGTCACAGCAGTTTTTCTCGGAAACTACTTAAGCTAGAAACATCAAATTTTGTGTGTAGGTGTAAAGTGGTGATCTCTTCAAAGTTCAACTACAAAAAAATTTTATAAGGTATTTAAGGGGGGTCTCCCCATATAGGAGAATGACCCCCCGAAAAAAAATTTCTTTGAAGGTAGCCGATATGGGTATCAAATGAAAGGTCTTGATGAGAACTTTTCAAAACAGGTCTTAGTTTGGCAAAATTTGCTTCGAGGGGCACACAGGGAGAGGAAATACACGAAAAATTTGTGTCCCCCCCCCCCCTCGCGATTGGACACCTGTGATCCGAAAAATCTGAAAAAAATCAGGAATGTAGGCCTTGTTAAGTACAACAACAACAAATACGTAAGAAGTCGCAATTCACTCAACTTTGCTAGTAGTAGTATGATTTATCGATTTTATGTTTTCTTGAATAAAATCTTAGTGGTACCCTTAAATTCAATGAAGTTCAATACGTGGATGTCTATTTATAAGATTGATCTATCATGAAAGTTTCATAAAGATTGAATCATATTTAGCAAAGTTATAGCGGTTTGAATTTTCCTGCATTACTATGGAACAATATGCGCTGCACTTATTACTATGGCAACATATGGCTATGGAACAACATGCGCTTTTTACCGACTCAGACACTGCAGTTTTGCTAGGATTTGCATGAAAATGTCAGGAATGATAGGTGTCATGAATATCTTTGAGGATCGGTTCAGCTAGTGGTACCAGTAATCGTAAAACAAAATAGTAGCTGTTTTAAATGCGAAGATTGAATAATTTTGATTTATTTTTTCCCAACTTCAACGTTTAAGGTACATGCTTTGAACACTTGATTCAATTTAATGAATGACTGAAGGTGAGTACCTACAATTAATGCCCATAAGTGAAACAAGTCAAGGAGGTGGGAGAGAGCTCCTAGCAAAAGGGTTTTGTAACCATTCTAGGATTCGAAAAGATTGGCCATTTATCGATGATAACAGTACAGGAGAGTGGCCCCTGAAAAAAAAATTCATCAAACGTAGCCGATACGAGTATGAAATAAAAGTTTTCATGGGAGCTTTTCAAAACAGTTGTTAAACTGTCAATTTTTGCTTCAGTGGGGGCACAGGAAATACATGAAAAATGTGTTTCCTCCGTCGCGGATGGACATCTGAAATAATTATCAAGGGATATATTTATAAGTATAACAATACTAAAAACCTCAGAAGTCGAAATACGTTAAACTTTGTTAATAATAGTATGATCTTCGTATTTCATATTTTCTCCAATAAAATCGTCTTTGACATGTTTCTTGATTTGATTCGATCTGGTGACTGCATTTTGTAAAACGAATACAAAACCCTTCTGACATGAGCGTAGGTTTGTTTACCCAACTTGTTTTCACTAAATTTAGTCGAGTAGTAGGGTAAACAAGTATTGGGTGAATACTTCAAATCATGGATTCATGGCATCAGAAAATTTTTTTCGAACCCTAGAATGCTTGCAAAGCCCTTCTGTTAGGAGCTCTCTCCTGCCTCCTCGACTTGTTTCACTTATGAGTATTAATTGTAGGTACTCATTTTCAGTCATTCATTGTATTGAATCAAGTGTTAAAAGCATGTACCTTAAACGTTGAAGTTGGGACAGAATAATTCAAAATTATTCAATCTTCTCATTTAAAATAGCCACTATTTTGTATTACGACTAGTGATACCACTAGCTGAAATGCATTCCTGAAACGTTCATGCAAATTCTAGCAAATCTGTAGTGTCTGAGTCAGTAAAAAGCGCGTATTGTTGCACTTCCATAGTAATACAGCGCATATTGTTCCATGTTAATACAGGAAAATTCAAACCGCTATAAATTCGTTAAATACCATTCGATCTTTGTGAAACTTTCTTATAAATACCCATTTGTGCACTGAATTTTATTGAATTTAAAGGAACCATTAAGATTTTATTCAAGAAAATATAAAAACGATTCATACTATCACTAACAAAGTTCGACTTCTCACGTATTTGTTGTTGTACTTATAAATTTTTTTCAGATTTTTCGGATGGAAAGTGTCCAATCGCAAGGGGAGGAGGATGAAGTGACGCGAAAAGTTCGTACATTTCCTTCCCCCCACGGTACCGATAAGGCAATTTTAAGACTTGTTTTGAAAAGATATCATTGAAACCTTTCCAATGACACTCTACTCAACTACCAATGGGGAACATTTTTTTTTGAAGGGTCACCTCTATATATAGGGAGACCCCCTTAAAACCCTTTTGAAAAAAAATTTAACACTTGAACTTTCAAGAAGTCACCACTTCTGACCTTTTCACAAAGTTTCATCGTTGTAACTTCTATGGTTTCGGAGAAAAATTGCTGTGACATACAGAAACGCAGACGGACAGTCGTGATTTCAATAGGATTTTGTATTTAAGTATAAAACCCTAATAAGAACACTGTACATAAAAAAGGACGAAATCAACAGACAACTGCTACATTTACACTTACAATTAACTAACATTATACAAACTGAAAACTTTTTACAATGACGTGAGACAAAACATTGATATTCAGCTCAAAACTAAATAAAAGATCATTGCAAAAAAAAACTTGACGAATTGATGAAAAAGCCAAATGTAGTGACCCGACCAACGAAAAGAACCTTCACACGAATTGTAAGCATATCAGGCACGAAATTGACAACACAGGAATCGAACTGTTCGATAAGGGACTGAAACACAACTTATATAGCACAAACCGCAACAAAGACCTAGTAATCGACACGGAACTAGCCATTAACAAACTGCCGCAGGAACAACTGACATATGCAAAAAACTGCGGTAGATATACTACAAAATAATACCCACTAGCATAAACAAAACGCATCTCCATGAAGACAATAAAATACTAAGACACAGTCAGAAAAAACTTACGGACAACCTGCTAACAGTGACAAAGGCTGACAAAGCAAATACAACGGTGATCCTTAGAACAACGGACTGCGTAAAAAAACAATAGACTTCGTTAACGCTAACGGATACGAACAAAGATCCCACTAATAAGTTCCAAGCGGACTTACGTACTGCAATCATACAATCTTCACTAATCATTCCTTCTAATACTAAGCACCCCTACATCAACCCAAATCCATCCACACTACTCCTTAAAGCACAACCTAAGCTCCACAAACCCAATATCCCAATCCGACTGATGTCAATTAGCGCCCAGGTCTCACTTAAAAATTCGTACGGTACCTGGCAACGATACTGGCTGCTATCATGCACCTTGATGACGAATACATATTAAAGAACAGCCGCGATCTAGCGAACTTAACCACCTCTCTAAGATTGACTGACACTTGTCAACTTTCATAATTGGACATCACCAACCTCTAAACGTCTAAACCCGTCGATTCAATATCTTGAGAAATTCAGTTCAATGTATTGTACTTAGAAGCTTCTTAGTAAAGGAGGCACCTTTAGATTAAATAAACGCGATTTGGTTTTTTGCACTTCTTGATAATACTTAAATTATGTAAGAACCTCCTTAAATATTTTGGAAACTATAAATTGAAACTTATTTTTAATCTATCTTCTTATATCCTAGTGAAATTTTCATTTTTGATGACTATCATATTTTGAGTTTCTATTCTTACGGCATCTGTTTTTTCTCACCAATTTATTTAAAGCAAACGTTTTAGTGTTGCACTTCTTATTTATATTCTCTTAATACTAATTGTCCTAGTACTGTTTTTAGGGTTTTGTACTAAAATACAAAACCCTATTGCAATCACGACCTGTGTCCGTCTGTCCGTCCGTCCGTCTGTATGTCACAGAACTTTTCCTCCGAAACTGTAGAGGCTAAAGCCATGAAACTTTGTGGTGTGGCGTCCACATGCTCACCGCAAGGAGCGCATCAAGCAGTTAGTGAGTTAGTGAATTTCACAACTCATGTCAACGAGACGCTCACTTGGTTCTCAACCTCCGACGAGTCAAGTCGCGCGCGCCAACATGTAGTCCTACACTACATTCAATTTCTATAGTTGTAACTCTGTTCATTAGTTTTAGAATAAAGTTATATTTGTGTTTAATAAAGTGCAATTCTTTTCTTTCTCATGGGGATCGCGCATAGCTTATCAACAATCCCCATAGTGGTGACCCCGTTTTTGTTCACGTTTTTGTTCGCATTTTTGTTACACGAGTCATGTGCTCGCCATCTTTTTATTATCGCCGCAGGTCGTAGCTTCACGAGTCAGCGCAAGACGCCGCATGCAATCCCGACATGCCCGATCACGCACCGACCCCCATACGCATGCCCGAACAAACGCCGTGTTCGCATGTGTACGTCACACCGCCTCGATCGCATGTTCGATTGCGCCGCCAACACGCCGCACAGTGTCGCATGCCCGACCCCGCACCGTGTCGCATGCCCGACCCCGCACAGTGTCGCATGCCCGACCCCGCACAGTGTCGCATGCCCGACCCCGCACCGTGTCGCATGCCCGACCCCGCACCGTGTCGCATGCCCGACCCCGCACAGTGTCGCATGCCCGACCCCGCACAGTGTCGCATGCCCGACCCCGCACAGTGTCGCATGCCCGACCCCGCACAGTGTCGCACGCCCGACCCCGCACCGTGTCGCATGCCCGACCCCGCACAGTGTCGCATGCCCGACCTCGCACAGTGTCGCATGCCCGACCTCGCACGGCAACATTCACGACAAGCGCATCTTCTCAACACGTGCTACGCAACCCGCCATTGCTCCAGCCTCATTTACGGCATTTTTTCAACGCCATTTTTGGATCGTGACATTCTCATCGAAATGTCACTTGGGAGGGAGTACTGTGGCGTCCACATGCTCACCGCAAGGAGCGCATCAAGCAGTTAGTGAGTTAGTGAATTTCACAACTCATGTCACTTGGTTCTCAACCTCCGACGAGTCAAGTCGCGCGCGCCAACATGTAGTCCTACACTACATTCAATTTCTATAGTTGTAACTCTGTTCATTAGTTTTAGAATAAAGTTATATTTGTGTTTAATAAAGTGCAATTCTTTTCTTTCTCATGGGGATCGCGCATAGCTTATCAACAATCCCCATAGTGGAAAGGTCAGAAGTGGCGACTTCTTGAAAGTTTTGGGGTGAAAAATTTTTTCAAATGGGTTTAAGGGGGGTGACCCTTCAAAAAAAATAGGGTGTCGTTGAAAAGGTATTGATGAGATCTTCCGAAAACAAGTCTTAAAATTGCCGTATTGGTACCGTGGGGGACAGGGAAAGGGGAAATGTATGAACTTTTCGCGTACCCCCCCCCCCCCCTCGCGATGGGACACCTTTCATCCGAAAAATCCTTTATGAGTACAACAACAACAAATACATGAGAAGTCGAAATTCACTCAACTTTGTTAGTAATAGTGTGATTTATCGATTTTACATTTTCTTGGATAAAATCTTAACGGTACCCTTAAATTCAACCAAATTTGGTATACAAATGACTATTTACAAGGTTGACCTGTCCTGCAAGTTATTTAACGAAGTTATAAGGGTTTGAATTTTCCTGTATTACCACGGAGCAATATGCGCTGTATTACTATAGAAACATGTGGCTATGGAACAATGTGCGCTTTTTATCGACTCTGACACTACAGGTTTGCTAGGATTTGCATGAAAGTTTCAGGAAAGATGGGTATCATGAATATCTTTGAGAATCGGTTCAGCTAGTGGTACCAGTAATCCTAAAACAAAATGGTGGCTGTTTTAAATGCGAAGATTGAATAATTTTACGTTATTTTTCCCCAGCTTCAGCGTTTAAAGTTCATGCTTTTAACACTTGATTCAATTTAATGAATAACTGAAGAAGATTGCCAACAATTAATACTCATAAGTGAAACAAGTCAAAGAGGCAGGAAACAAGTCGCACCAAGCGACGGATCGTCCTGTTGGTGACACTCGACGTCAGGAATGCCTTCAACTCCGCTAGATGGGTGGATATTCTGGACACGCTGGAAAACTCTTTTCAAGTTCCAGAATATCAAATGCGGCTTTTGAGGAACTACCTAAAGGACCGAAGCCTGCTCTACGACACGACGCAGGACCTGTGGAACGTGTCTTAAGACGGGCTACTGAGACTTGAGATGCCAGATGAGTCGCGCTTGGTCGGCTATGCGGATGATGTTGCGGCTCTGGTCGCCGGACGCACCGTTGAACAAGCGCAACTTAGGCTAGGTATGCTAATGCGCCGAGTGAGGGACTGGATGACTGCTCGCGGGCTCAGTTTAGCACTGGAGAAAACCGAAGTGGTCATTTTGACAAAAAAGAGAATCCCCAAAGTAAGGATGATCAGTATTGGAGATATACAAACCGAATCGGAACCAGCGGTGAAGTACTTGGGGCTACTGATCGACTCGAAGATGAGTTTCTCTGAGCAAATCAGGGCAACGGCTGAGAAGGCTGCTTCGGGAATATCGGCCCTGAGTCGACTTATGGCATAGGTACAGAGAAGAGGAGCACTGAGAACTGCATCTTCGTATCCAACAGTCTCCGACTCGGCGGTGAGAGTGATTGCAGGCGTGATACCTCTCGCCCTCCTTGCTAGAGAGCGCCGCGCTATTTACCTGCGCCGAAACGAGGATGCGAGGGAGATGGTTGTCCGCGAGGAGAGACAACGCTCGCTCAACGATTGGCAGCAGTCTTGGGGGAATTGCACGAAGGGAAGGTGGACTGCGCGCCTCATCCCGGATGTGAGACCGTGGCTAAATCGAAGGCATGGTGAAACTGACTTCTATGTGACCCAGCTTTTGAGCGGGCATGGGTGTTTTCAGTCTTACCTGCACAAGATCGGTAAGTCACGGTCTCCCGATTGTCGGTTTTGCCCAGGAGAGGAGGACAATGCCTGTCACACATTTTTTGCGTCCACAAAACAAAATGGGTCAGGCTGCGAAGGGAACTCTACAGGGAGACGGGAGAGCTCACCCCGGATAATATAGTTGCGGTGATGCTCGAATCGGTTGACAAATGGAACCAGGTGGCACATTATGCTCGGGCAGTCCTAAAATATAAAAGGGACTCACAGCAGCCGGAGGCGCTGGGGCTGGGGGATCGCTTGTCTGGCATTTCCTCTTCCCCTCTCCCCTCCCGCAAGGAAAGGGACTCTTGAAGGCGCCCCATGACGTAACAAAACGAGACCTGGCCCGAAGTAATGTGTCAAACGGTTCCAGGCTAGGTTCTCAGATTGACAGGGGAGGTGTTTAGTGGGTAGTTCAAGGGAGTCCCACACTGCCAGACTCGGCGGGCTAAAATGCCTTCACCTCCCTACCACAAAAAAAAAAATGGTAGAACGTCCTGCTCTAAAGCCGTACTGCCGAGGAGATAGGTCCCCAGCAGCACGAATCTTCCCTTGATAAGTTTCTCTAGCACTTTCCCAGCCGTGTCTAGCATGCATAACGGGTGGTATGCAGACGGCAATTCGGGATTTCCCTTCTCCTTGCTGACCAGCACGAGCCTCGCCACCTTCAATCGTGCCGGAAAACCCCGTCCCGTAGGCAAGCGTTGAATGTACTGAGCAGCAAGTCAGGACAATGATGATAGACAAGCTGCAGCACTTCAGCTGGAACATCATCTGGACCTGGAGCTTTCCTCGCTTTCAGCGAAAGGATTGCCTCTTCCAATTCCAGCTGTGTGAAGAGTGGACACTCGACTGCTGTTTCACCACGGACAGCGTCAACACGGACGAAATGGGAGAGGAAGAGTGCCCTCACTATCTCGTTCATCTTCTCCGCATCATGTATACAAGGTTTCCGTAGGACTCCAAGCTTCCACGTAAGTAGCTTGTAGCCAAGGCCCCACCGTCCCTTGTTCACATTGTCTACTAGGTCTTGCCAGCAGCGAGCCTTGCTGTTGTTGATCAATTTTCGAACGCATTTCCTGGCCGGCTTATATGCTGCTGCGTGGTTGCTTGCCTCGTCACGGTTCCATGCCCGTTGACCCTCACGCCGAAGCTTATGATACTCCCTTTGTTTTTCAGCGATTTCAGTTGGCCATCAGTACACTAGGGGTTTGCCGTGCTGGGGTTTTCGACGGGGCATAGAAGCTTTGCAAGCAGTCGTGATGATGCTCATAGTTGAGTTCACCACATCTTGAGCTGCCAGTTCTTCCATCCCCTCGGATCTCCCTGCAGCCGTGCACCTGCTGTGAGCACCTCGACGAACCTCTTGACATCCATCCTTCCAATGTTTTACCCAATTGTAGACAGCCGAGAACACGGACGTCGGGAGACAACATCGCTTATCTCAAGCAGAATGCACTGTGACGCTGGCTGAGTAGTCCTCTAATACTCTCCGGTTGTGTTTCCTCCATGCTAAGGACTCCAAGGCGAATGTCACGTCCGGTATGGTTCCCTCGCAGCCAATACGGTGGAAAGTCGGTGTATTTACGGTGTTTAGTACGTACACGAGCGCCGTCCTGGCCGCCATCTCTAGGATTCGTTTTCCCCGCAGATCTGTTTGAGGCATGCCCCATTCGATTGCTTTAGCATTGAAGTCTCCCCCAAAGAGCACGTTCCCATCTGCATTCGACACAGCGCCCTCCAAAGCCTGAAGCTTGGCTTGGAAAGATGGTATCGGTTCGTTCGGGTACACACTAACGAAGGTGTTTCCTGAGCAACGAACCCATACAAAACCATCCCAACGTCACCAGCTCTCCGCCTGGAAATCACTATTCGAACCCAGATGGCGGTAGTACCAGTTTCATCAGGATACCATGATGCTAAAATTTGATCATGGTGCTGCTCACTCAGCAGCAAAAAGTCGGCTTTCATGTCCCTCGCCAACTGTTCAAGCAGATTTTGTGCGGTTGAACTGCGGTGTAGGTTTAGCTGCAGCATGTGGGTCATTTAAGTTCTGATTTTGCCATGGCTAGGACTTCCTGAAAACCCCGGCATTTCCCTGATCCCAAGACGTGTCCAGAATCAGGTCTTGGATCAGCATCCTTGAAAGAATACAGTGTGCCTCCTTCGTACGCTCTTTCCTTTTATGTCCCATTTCACCGCATTTGTAGCATAGATAACTCCTAACGGGTCCTTTGCATACTTATGTGGTGTCACCATAGCCAACGCATTTGAAACATTGAAGAGGCGTTGCTCTTCGCCGCATCCTACCTATCCGTACTTTGCTCTTATTCAGCAATTATTCAGCATCCTTTTCGGTCAAGTCACTTATGGCCATGCCCCTATTGTTTTCTGGTGTCAGTCTCGCTTTGATCCTGTCCACGCTAGGGAACTCCCTTTTGATAGCCTCTTTTACCTCGGCTAGATCCGTGACGCAGTCAACGTCTCTTATTTCGATCGTTGCCATTGGATCGAGCGAGACTATAGCTGCGCTTTTGCCGAGGACTTTCTTTACTGCGTTGCAGAATGTTTCCTTATTGTCGGCCTCTGGCCCGAATTCGACCTGTATGTGGCCCGACCGCGTTGATTGTACTGCGTTAATGGCAGTGTTAGTGTCTTCCGGCCTTACGTTTCCGCTGAAGTCCCGCAGCACCTTCGCCTAGGATTGACCATTTCGGGGTTTTACGAGCAGTGCCTGCTGCCGAGGTCTTCTTCGGGGCTTCTTTCTCTCCTTTTTTTGCATCGGGTCTTTTTTTTGTTGGGCGTCCGTTCGAATTTTACTTTCTGGCTCTTTTTAAAGGAGTTTCTTAGCGGCTTTCTTCTCTCCTTTTGTAAGCACTGTCTGGAACTCGTGATCTGGTGTTCTGCGCCCATCAAGTATTAAGTTCAAAGCGTTCTTGAGTCAAGGAATGTCACTTACTGACAAGAGCAAAAGTGTAGATCTAATATATTGCTGCCATATTACCTATATGTTATACGTCATTGTTTTTAAGGATTCCAGCCATTAAATTACGAAGGCGACGCATCTACTATCACTTTCAAATTGAATTTTTGGCCTTATATTGCTGGTATCCTTGATGGATCGGACTATTCGTTTCTGGGAAATCAGTTTCGAATACCAATTCCTCCACAATTCTTCGGTAAGTAAAATGTTAGTTCGAGGGGTATATCCACTGGCGTTATCACCCGTGAAGCCTGCGCCTTCAAGTCATTTTCAAAACCTTAATCGATCCTCGATGTACTTTGATGTCAATAACGGTTCTTATTGTTGTCGACATGCTATTGTACATGGTTCCCAGTTGACTGCTTGAAACTTTAATGCCTCGCTCCAACATTCTATGGGACATATTCAACCGCTTCATCACGGATCATGTATTGAACTCTGGTTTTATTCGGCCAACCTGTAAATGCTCAATTAAAAAAAAATAATGTCCAGGCAATATGGACGTGGCTGCAGCGTTGCCTTTGTAATATAATTGCCGAATTGATAAAATTGATGACATATTACATTAAATTAAGATGCCGGTGATATATCAGTTGGGCACTTTTGCTTCTGTCAATGAAGTGACATTTGTTCGATTCGCGAGTGCTTAACTTGTGCATCGAAAATTAAAAAAAAAAATCTGTAGGGAAAACAATTGTCTTCACAAACTTATATGCATTAAATCATGCGCTAAAGGTGGTGCCATAAGCTAGAAAGTTGAAAACTTAGTGCCATGAAATGTAAGTTTTCGAAACCTATTGGTATCACTAACGAAACCCTTAGAGCTTTACTCTCCAAATTTTTGATCCATAAAACTATGAAACTATTTTCAATCGGCTTCGTCAGAATAACCTAAAAAATAAAGCAAATCAGCATATTTCGTTTATTTTAGTATTTCCTTTCCCTACCACACTCTGCATCACTCTTCTTCGTCGCATAACTCTCGTGCGATTTTCATTCATATTTCGCCGCTTCGTCAAGTGTGCTACCCAGATAATGTTCAATACGTCGGTATAAGGGGGTACACAAAATAATGTGAATGAATCCTTCGGTGAATGTCTAGTCCAATTCGTGATCAGCTCTCAGAAATTAAAAAAAATTATAAAATACGACGCATTAAAAATGCTCTGGATAACTGTCTTTTCAAATATCTCGCCGATAGAATCAGAAATGGCCTTAGATACTGAGTTGGAAAAATCTTCAGGTCCACGTTTCAATCGGTGTTCATTAAATGATTCCAAAGTCTTTCCTTAAGTACCAAAAGTGAGTTTGCTTCCTTTACATCTCTGGACGATTGTTTTATATATGCAGAGCATAATTTGTGGCATTATTTAGACGCTCCATTCTGGCAAAAGGTATTGCGAATTGATTTACTTTCCTTGCATTATATCGACTGATTTACGATACTTTAACGAAAGGTGTGTGGTTCGATCCATTAGTTTTTAAATATTTGAAGATAAATTTAGCTTTCTCCATTTTAATGATTCGACTAAAGGTTAATGATTTCATTATTGGTAACCTAATCTAGTATGATTGAGCATTGGAGGAGTAAAAATATTTCAACTATAATTATATATTTCTTTATATTTATATATTTGGGACTTCTCTTGTTTTAATTACTATCATTTTATCGACGCTTATTAGGTAACATATTTGGTAGTTTGCATAAAATAATATCTTCTTTTTTGAGTGCTAATTTATATTGCATATCTAACAGCTTGAATTTTTCTATATACAAGCGCTGCTTAATTCTTTTCTTTGACTTATTCGCCGATAATCTCGTATTATAAATTGATATTAAGTGTAAAATGAAACAATACTTGCACATACCGTTGAAAAGTCTTACAAATTAATCGAGAACCGTGTTACTTTTAGTAAATAAATAGTTCTTTATGAATTATTATTACCAGTGAATCTTAAACTTTGCGTAATAGGATGTGCTGCATCCTAATGGATATAATATACCAAACCTTTATGAAAATGTTCAAAAGCAAGCAATTCTCTAATTATCTTTCAAACCTTTAGCGCCCAATGCACCATGTAGTAATTTTCGTTCAGACAGTAGTTCTCTCTTTAATCGTCGCGCGCCGTCATCGAAGTAAGCGCTCATGTCGAAAAATCGTAAATAAAAAAATACAGTTCCGCCATGTTGAATTCGAATTCCGTATTTGTACACAAGAAAGTTCGGTTGTATTGTTCGCGTGTTGGTGTTGGGGTCGTTGAAAAATTTCCCCTTTCTGGTCAGATTTTACTTCATTTTGCTTGTGGCATCCGTGACTAAAAAAACAAGGCGACTACGACACAAAGTTGAGTTCGGATTTTAGACTAAAAGGAAAGGCGAAAAGGTAAAGTTTTAACTTATTAACTAAGTGAGCAATATTTCGCGCGAAATCCCAGCGAAAAGTGAAAATCGTGGTGCGTGCAGTTTCGTGGAGATTCAGAGACCGCCAAAGAATCGTCAAGTGAGTTTTCTTGTACAGTTTTTAGTCGCGGAAGCAAGAGGCTCGTGAAAGCCTGAGATTTTCTTGTGTCGGAGAAAATAGTAATGAAGTCCGATGTTGCGGCAAAATGTCGTCGTGGGCCATATTTGTCATATTTTCTCTAGCAGTTCGGCTCAAGCGAAATAATTTTACGATCGAATGTCGTGCATTTGACTTGTCAGTAATTTCGATATTGGAATGGAAAACCGTGAGCGGGATTTCAGTCCGTATTTAACGGTACCAAAGGGAAAATTTCTGCAGCGTGCATTGGCCCCACGTTCTTATGGTAGTCGTCGCAACACTGGATGACCGGTCCTGTGACTATTCAGGGTATAATTTCAAATTTTTTCGTAGGGTAGACAAAAGGAAAGCCTTCTAGGCCCTATGATTCAATTCGTATATCCCAATGTTGCATGGCATGCAAGAATGACCCGCGGAGTTGGTCTCGCAGAGGTAAAAGTTCTGAATGTGGAAAGTCAACTTGTTAGCCTAGCAGGGGATGCCATGTCAGACTATTGTTTTGCGTGGCGTATTGCTAGAAAACGGAGTTCATGGTGGCTAGAATCGCACTAGGTTATGCTTCGTGTATGTTATGGAGCAGATAATATGATGACTTTCTAACTGTAAATATTTGTATCTTATTTTTTGTAGCGGAGTGATATTTTGTATAAATCCAACGCAGGTTTGGGGGGATTGTGGAGCTGTCATAAGTGGAATCAATTTGACAATTACTTCTTGCAGAGATTTTACATGCTGAATGTGCTTTATTTCGAATATTTCGCGAAACGTAAAGCTTTTTTTTTGTTTACATTATAGATTCTATTCAGTTGCATTTCGATCAACACGAAACAGCAATCGTATATGTAATTTTGGGGCAGCATGCTAACGTTAAGGGCAAATTGGATTCAGAAGGAATATGTAAACAATTTAGGGTGATTTAAGATACCGAAACAAAAGTATCAGCGCATTAGAAGGAATAGTAATACTTATTTTGGAGATATGGGGTCATGCATTATTTTTTGTTTCTAGACTTCCATTTCTGTCAAAACAAAATAGTTACAAGATACTTGATTATATATTGTCTTGAAACTGATTCATAACATATGAGATTCTTCCCTTTAAAATCTTTCTAACATTTTGATAGTGAAAATTAACCTTCATTGCTGGAGTTAATTTCTGTTTTATATGAATATCAATTAAATTTATCCTCCAATTTGATATGATTGGAATCTTTCACTTCGTCTCATTTCAAAGCGTTGTTTAGTGTTTTTTAAGCCTATGTGTAGTGATATACCCATGGCTATTTGTATTGCGTTGTCAATACAGTTATGTGGCATGGCATAAGGTTATTCAAAATTCTCTAAGAAACTGCGACAAATATGTGCATTGTATGTTAGTTATTGAACCTTATGTCTAAATAATTTCTAGACTCGGTACGCGTTTCAATTTTCTAGTTTCGAATGATGGTTGATGCCATATGATTGGGCTTAGTGCAAAAAATCATTTTTAGTTTTCGAGGTACAATATAAAGATCTGCATCTTTATCTTATACAAATTACTTCCTGCAACATTCAACATTTGGTGGCGAGTTAGGGAAGTACACATTAATGTCCACTTTCATGAGAAAAATTCTGTTTTTTAACCTTGATTATTTCGAAAACAAAAGACTAATTTCTGGAATATACTCGATATTTTTCAATAAACCCGATCGGATGGCATCAAAATATTGCAAAACCAAGGGAAAGAAATTTCTACCCTAGACTTAATCAATTTACTATATTAAACAAAGCAAACAGAAAAAACGCTATAATTTAGTATAGATATCCGAGAGAAGGGGCTGCAATACCTCGAAGAAGAAAAATCATGATTATTTCACATTAAAAACAAGGAAAAAGCCGACCAGCTGTGCTATTATGTACAATATAGAACAAAATTTAAAGTGGAACATCTGTGAAACGTTTTCAGTTAAATTTATAATATTATGAACCAACTTTAAACTAATATAGGGAACGTAACAATATGGCTAATCTTCAATCTTTACCTTATGTCTAATTACTAACGTTCGCCTAATTAACAAAACTAAACCCAACAGTTCAGAAGCTAAACAAAAACAATTAAAAGTAACAGGAGAGTGCTCGTGCTAGAAGGGTATTGTAAAATTATTAGAAAATTTAACTTCTGAATATCAAAACTTGACTGACACACGAATTCCATGAATTGAGTTCGGAAAATTACTATGGTTATGTATTTTAATTTGCCGCCGTTTTGTTTTCAGGTTGCTAACCTCTATGTTTGAATTGTCATGATAAAATATCAATGTTGGAAATTATTTCTAATATTTTGGGTCTTTTCCGAACGTGGATTTAAACATTATCACGTGTAATTGTTGTTGTTGATACATTTTCAATTGTCTATAACGAAACTTTTAGAAACCATGCGTTTTACATCGGAAAATTTAGATACGAATTTTTATAGATGAAAACGTAAAATTCTTAAAATGTACTATTAGTAACACATTTGACGAAGTTCTGATTTCTGAGGTATTTGATGCGCTTGTACTCATAAAGACCTGCTCTCATAATTTTTTTAAGATTCTTCTGTCTAAAAATTTCCAATCCCCCTGCACCCCTTGATGTGAAAAGTATCAGCTTAAGACCTATTTTGAAAAGTTCTTATCAAGGCCGTTGATGTAATATTGACTATTTTTGGTAAACATTTTTTTTAATGTTCACCACCAATACGGGGAGATCCCCCTTGAAACCTTATAAAAATTATATTTTTTTAAGAGGGCACCACATTTGACCTACTCACCAAATTTTATGTTTCTAGCTTGTGGTCACACCGAAATTACAATGATGTCGACTACCTCCCAAGTCGACATCAAGAACAAACTTACTGACGCCTTTGACGTAAATATCGCACTAAAGCAGGGAGATGGGCTGGGCCCATTGCTATTCAATTTGGCTATGGAATATGTCGTCAGAAAGCCACCGGTCGATACAAGCGGTACGCTATTATACAAGTCTAGCCAACATCAATATTTTGTCACGGTCATTAACAACCGCCAATGAACTTTTCCTGAAACTCGACTGCGAAGCAAAACTAGTAGGGCTACAAATCAATGAGAATAAAACAAAGCTTATGACGCAGTCGAGAGTAAATATCTCAAATCCCCAAAATATCACACTTGGCGAATATAATGTCGAAAATGTGGGCGAATTTGTATATTTAGGCGACATAATAACGAGAACCGTTGATTGAAGAGACGAAATATTATTCAGTTTTGACAATCTTGAAGACCAGCTGCATACACAGGAAAGCAAAGTTCCAAGTATACACATCTGTGATAAGAGCTGTGTTATGCTATGGGTGTGAAACATGGACCCTAACCCAAGCATCCGCAAATATATTGAACGCCTTTGAGCGACGGGTCCTGAGACGAATAATCGGATCGAACCTAGACGGGGACCAATGGCGAATTCGATACAACCATGAGCTGTATGAAATTTTCGACGAGCCGGAGGTCTCAACGATTGTAAGACTTTGGAAGCTGCAATGGGCTAGCCACATGAATCGTATGGACGAACAACGGATATCCACAAAGGTATTCGTTGGGAGGACTGAAGGGCAGAGACCAGTGAGGAAACTGAGGAAACGCTGGCCTGACTCGGTCAACGAAGAGAATTCATAGTTGCTCGGATTTCGAAATTGGAGGACACGGTCAATGGATCGAGACAGGTGGAGGCGCTTGATGCAGGAAGCGAAGTCCCGAGGGGGGCTGTAGCGCTACAAGGAAGAAGAAGCTTATGTGGTTGGCGAGAAAACTTGCTGTGACACACGGAAGTACAAACGGACGAAGACAGGTCGCGATTTTAGTAGGGTATTGTAAAAAATTTATTTTAAAATACCCTAAAAATTGAATTCAATGGAGGTTTGTCTTCTAACTATTAAGCCACATTAGCTCGATTGCAGTCTAATTTCAACAAAACTTGCAACAAAGCCTATCGATCCTTCGAGCTTCAATTCGGAGGGTTTTTTGGTGTTCCGCCTATAGACCAGATAAGTAATCGAAAAACCATCAAGATAAAAAAAAATATTCCTATCGCAAATTATATCGCTAATCTAAAGTCCAAAGTTATATCATAAAGATCATGAGTACGGTATAAAAAATGTTTATCGAAGTACTTAGTAATGAGTATGACCTGTTTATCGAGATCATCTGCGGGAATCTGACAGTAATTTGTGTTTATCTCATTAAAGTGAGACTGATGATAAGTAAACTGTTCCTCAGGATTATTTGTTAGTTGAATTAATTAGGTGGGGAAGAGTTAGTATTATGATATGAGAATAATTGATAGGGAGGGACCCGTGACCTTCTTTAAGTACTATTGTAAAATTGTTATAACGTAATTTTAATCGACAGAACGTCATGTTGATAGTTTCTCAAGATTAATTAACATGCAATAAAAATGGATAAAATTTGAATTCACGAGGTGTGCCAATTAAGTAATGAGACTGATTCCATGAAACCGTATATTTAAAAATTATTTTAACAACTCTGCCATCCCCTTCAAAGTAGTCCCCTTGGGCAGCTATAGTACGTTTCCAGCGCGTTTTCCATGCTTCGTAACATTTCTGGAACGCTTTGACTGGGATGTCTGCGAGTACCCTCGTCACGGCCGCCTGGATTTTGTTCTAGGGTACAAAAAAAGTCACAGTCTGACATATCGGGCGAATAAGACGACTGTTGCAACACGGCGATCCCTTTAGAGGCCAAATACTGGGATGCTGCTTTTGCTCCTCAGAAAGGTTCTTTGGAACCATCTTCGCGCACAACTGTTTCATCCCAAAATCGTCGGTTAAAATTCGTCTGACTGTTTCACGGTTCATACTCAGTTCCGTGGCTAACATTTGAACTGTTAAACGCCGATATTCACGCATTCGCGTCAGTTCGCGCCTCGACTGGTCTCCCGCTCCGCGGCTCGACTGGTCTTCCGCTCCGCGCCTCGAATGGTCTTCCGCTCCGCGCCTCGTCTTCCACGCCCTTCCTTAAATTCTTGATGCCGTCGAAGCACCTGGGCACGACTAAGAGCACTATCACCATGCAATTTTAGCGTACGTCTCCGAAGCTGTTTCGCCTAATCTGGCGCAAAATTTTATCGCGACGCGTTGCTCTTAATTTCGTTTCTCCATTTTCGTGACAAGCACCACCAACACACATGAAGGGGAAGGGAATTTCAAGGTCGCAAGTTTACCACAAGCGCGGCAATAAAATCAGTCTCATTACTGAATTGTCGCACCTCGTATCTATTAACTTTTTGAAAATATTTGAATATCCTGCATCGTTAGTGACGAGAGGTTTCTTTGTAATTCACGTATCATTTTTTCAACATCTATTGTTTTGCGGGGATTTATTGTTATGTGCTTGATGGGAAGCTCGCAGATTTCCACTGTTGGAAAAACATTTTGTTTCGTTTGGCTGCTTCTAATGTTGGTTTTCTCACGAGAGGCCACCACTTGAGCATATGTGTGTTTCATTAAAACTTTTCTAACATCTCCTACAGAGTTTCTTTTCTTAGTAAATTTGTCCCTCTTCAATTGGGGAAAATCCTTTTGAGCTGTCTTCAAGGGCAAGCCCTTCATATCTATCTGTTTTATCGATAATCCACTGTCACATTTAATATGGAGCTGACTTCTCATCATATATTAAACCCATTTGGCGAGTATTCGGTTCATGGCTACATGCTTCTTACTGTTACATAGCAAACATTTTATGTTGTTGCATGTTCCATTGCATTCAGCTTACGGCATTTTAGACATCTCGGTGTTTTGTCTTTACAGATGGGGGTAGAGTGAGCCAATCTGCTACAGTTCCTGCAATGTCTAGGTCGGAATTGGAAATATTTGATTTTAACATTGAAGTATGTGGATTTTAGATAGTCTGGTATGGTATTCCCCGAGGCCGTTATCTTAACTGATTTTGTCGGAATGAAGTTGTCAGGATCTCTCCTGTTGAGTCTTGTGCCGTTATCAACTTAATGTCATTAAGTAACATTCCCATCTTGTTGCAAGGCCTTACTATTTCAACTAACTCTTTAAGGTCCAAGTCTAATTCGACATCCTGAATTACACCATACCTGCAAGTGAAGCTGCCTGGGATGAAGGCCTGAAGAACCTAACGGATTTACCGTTGATTTTCCATTCCATAATTACTGGGCAGAATTTTTCTTTAGATTCTGGGTCGTGTCTGTTTGATTTGCCCTGGAAAGATGGGATTGACTCTTCTTTGGGCTGATTTGTTTCATGTGCTAGTTGTGCTTTTATTAGGGATGGCGGTTTAACCGGGCGGTTTTTTACAGAAAAAAACTTTAACCTGGCGGTTTTTTACAGAAAGAAAACCGATTTTTCGAAGAACCGGTTTATCGTTTTCGGTTTTTTCTTAGCCAATTTTTAAAATAAAAAAACAAGTCAAAATTAAATGTATGTGTTTATGCCCATTGATTAACTTGAGGTATAAATGGTTTTTCGATTTTTCGCTCACTAAATTATTTGAATCAAAATGACCTGAAGGAAATCTAATCTTTATGTTTAAAATTAGAAACTAGGCAAGTATTGAAATCCTTGCCGATAGCATTTATTTATTGAAATCCTTGCCGATAGAATTTATAATCATTCATTTACAGTATATAGGTGATAGGTATCATGAATATCTTTGAGAATCGGTTCAGCTAATACTGGCTATTTTAAATGAGAAAATGAATGAATAATTTTGAGTTATCTTTCCCAAATTCAACGTTTAAGGTATATGCTTTTAACACTTGATTCAATTTAATGAATGACTGAAGATGAGTACCTACAATTAATACTCATAGGGGAAACAAGTCGAGGAGGCAGGAGAGAGCTCCTAACAGAAGGGCTTTTTAACCATTGTAGGCTTCGAAAAATGCCATGAATCGATGCCATGAATCGATGCCATGAATCGATGATTACAGTCCAGGGGAGTGGCCCCTGAAAAAAATTCATCAAAGGTTGCCGAATGAGTATCAAATGAAAGGTTTTTATGAGAGCTTTTCAAAACTGTTCTTAAACTGACAGTTTTTGCTTTAGTGGGGCCACAGGAGGGGAATACACGAAAAATGTGGAATCATCTTGGTCGCCAGGTCCGTCGATGGATATCTTTTACATCGCATTCAGGATCTACTAGCTTAAAAACTCGAAAGAGACAAATTTCATTTGATTTGAAACGTATTTGAGGAAAGTTCCAGGGTGTTATCTTAATATCTCGATCGTCCCGATCACCAAGATGCACCTGGGGAGTTGATGCACATAAAATTTGAACTCATTGATCCCAAAAACTTCCAAATTGGGCTAATATATACCAAGAAATCATTTTTAATTTCCTCAAAAACTAGAGAAAAAGGGATTTCCGATGTTAAAAGTGAAATATTGGTTTGTATAAAATCAAAATGTAAAAAATATCTCAAATTGAGTAAATGCACCAAAGAACAGAATGCAAAAAATCGCATCTCGATCTGGCTTACTGCACACACAATACTGTCCATTTTTTTAAAAATTCAAAGGCACTTTATTGATTCAATCTTTATAAATTTTATAAAAATATAAAGCAAATTTTAAAACACTAGGGTACTCAAAAACTTGATGGACCATATAACCCTCTAAATTTAAATAATATTCAATAAAAAAATGTTAAAAAAAAACAATTTCAAATGTTATCACATGAAAATTACTTCATATTATAAATTAATTGGAAAGAGAGAGTAACAAGTTGAATAGACAGAACTATGTTCATGTCAGAAGGGTTTGTACTTAACCAACGAAAAACAGGCAGTTAAAATGATTTGTCAAGAAAAAAATTTAAATTTAAAAAAAAAAATCTTACTTTAAAAGAGAAATCAATGTTACTCCATTTTATCGACTACCATTTTGTTTTAATATTACTAAAATTATTAAAATCATTATCTAATTGGAATCTTAAATATATTTTTGTTATTCATCAAATTTTGTACATTTCCCTCTCTTCTACCCCCTTGATACAGCTTAGATAGTTTGAACATTTGTTTTGAAACGACCTCATTGAGACGTCTCATGTGACACCCCACTCGATAACCTTTGATAAAAAAAGTGAATTGCATTGATCGATTTATACTTTTCTGTCCGCATAAATTATCAGGTCATCAGCAAACACAACGTTGATCGAGTTGGTGACACGTTAAAATGAAAGCCGTTCAAAAGGTTGGGAATGAATATAGAGAAGAGCAGAGGTGCAGTAACTGTTCCCAATCAAGACCTTAAAATCGTGCATCGTTGTCAGATTTCCATCGGTTACAAGAAATGATTTTCCATACAACATATTACACAGCATGTCGACAAGGTGTGTAGGGAACTTGTCTTGAAGGAGCTTAAAAATTAGTCCGTCTAACCAAACCGTATCGAAGGCTTTCTCCATATCAATGAGACACGCTCCAACACAAACCCTATTGTTTAGTTCCCAACAGATCTCTGAGGTTACTTTCGTTATCGCATGTCGAATGTCAGGCACGAAGACCAAGCAATTCGGCATCAACTCATATTTCTCAATATGGGCATTTAATGCTTTGTTAGTGTCACTTCAAACACCTTGCTGATGTTAGGCAGCAAGCTAATTGAGCGATAGTTTTAAGGGCAAGAACATTTCTTTCCTTTCTTCAAACTTGGAAATAGCTTCACATTTACCATTGATTTGGGAAATCCGATTGTTCAACATTTTGAATAATATACAATATAATCATTTCTAACAGCAACCTCTGGCAAATGTCCTAGTACTTTATTGGGAATATCGCCAATATCACATCATTTTTTGTTGTTTATCCTGACAAATATGAGACACAAGTCCTAATAGCTGACAAAATAATCAAGAAGATTACCGCTCGGTATGAGGTCGGAGGTCAATGAAGAATTGATTCGTCGTTTGGGCTTGATTTGAAATCCAACGATTTTTGAAAGTAGGGTCCCTCTCTCACGGTTAGTACATGGGCCAATACAAAATGATTTCCAGTCAGAGCAAGCTTCTGTAAACCGTCACATAAAATCATCTTTCCATTTGTATTTGAAGTCGTACTGTTAATTTCGATACTAGCCCTGTCTAGAAGATCTTTCTCACTATTACTGACTTTCAGATTCGAAAAATTCACTCGAAACTTTTTACAAAATATATTATTCATTTTTGTGAACAGTCATCTGGATCCTGTGGGCTAATACCCCGAGTTTCTCCGCCCATTGGTTGCTGACTTCACTCCTGTAGTATGAACGGATTAAATTGCAGACATTCTTAATGTGTAATTTCAACAAAGCCAATGAGAGATGTTTGTAGTCCAATAATCGCCGATAAATATTGTTGACTCTGTGAGGCTTTTCAATCTCTTGTGATGGTTGGTGTTTCATATCCTTCCATATTTTTCGATGTTTAATCTTTTGAACTACTTTCTCAATGATTTCTAATGTCAACTCCTCGGACTTCGACAAATAGAGATCTATTTCATAGTTAGTTAGATTCCTGTCTTAGGAACCATTGGGCAAGAGTTACCGCCGTCATAAGGTAGACATTGCTTCTGGTATTCTTGATTAAATTTCACGTGAAACTTTTCACTATATGTTTTTTTTTTTAAATTAAGCGGATGACTTTCAGTTTGAACTGGAATATCATAAGGAGGCACCTGCTGCTTCCGTTGAGGATTGTTAAATCTGAATTCAAGTCTTGCGTCAACAATGCAAAGGTCCAAATATGAATTTGTCCTTGGGTATGTTGGGAACTCCGGACCATATAGATTGCACCTGTATTCAATTTGATTCTCTGTTATCCACAATTTCAGGATTACACCTCTTGGATTATTGTTGGCGTTCAGCCATGATGTATGTCGAGCATTAAGATGTCCGGCAAGAATGTAATGATTGTGCAGCCTGTTCAACTCGATTATTTTAAACAAGCAGTCATCTTGCAGTGAGATTTTGATGACGGGCACTTCAAGAAATTCAAAGTTTTTGAATTCGAATTTATGAATATGTTGGAAACAATAGGATCTTCTAATATGCCGGTACCACCTTCCTCATTGCCGTTTACCCTATAGTTTTTATTAATTCAGAATCTTTGAACTTCATTAAGTTGAGGTGGGTTTCAGTGAGAAGCCTGATGTCAGGCACAAAACTGTCTGTCCGTATATGTATGTCACAGCAGTTTTTCCGAAGACTTTCCCTTTCTTTAAGATCGAGAAGAGTTTAGTCTTTTGCCACACTGTTGGAAAATATGAATTTTTCAACATATTGTTGAACAATATGCAATAATTTCTAATAGCAATCTGTGGCAAATGTCGGAGTAGTATGTTAGGAATGCTGTCGATACCATTTGATTCCTTGTTGTATATTTTTCCAAAAATGGGCCACAAATATGACATAATTAAGATTTCAATTAGGTATGCGATCAGAGGTCAGCTCTTTATTGAATTGAAGGGGATAACAATTTTTATAACGGACACTTCAAGACATTAAAAGTTTTTGAATTCGATTTTATTTATAGTTTGGGAACAATAAGGTTTCTGACCAATATACCCGTGCCAATTTTCCCATCACAATTTACCCTATCGTTTCTTACAAACCCAAATCCTTGAATTTCATCGAGTATGAATTTTACCGCGTTTTACAAAGAAGAACAATATCAGGCTGTTGGGCAGTAAAATCAAGGAGATTCGCACGCCAATGCAATCGCGTTAATGCTAGTGGAGATGAGACAATGTTCATCTCTTGGGTATGTGGCTGTGTGGCGAATTATTTGGACGCATGATTCAAATTAAATTCAGAAAACAATACTAATTATTCATTACTATTTTTTAATTGATTTATTTGAATCTTAAATATTATTTAAAAATTTTAATAATAATTCATCATTTTTGAGTTGAGATTTCACTCTCGACCCTCCGACAATGGATTCAAAAGATACCCCGGGCTTAGCGGTACGCATTAGAATGGTAATTTGACGTTTATGTTGCATTATATACCTTAGGTTTAATTTTGAATCTTAATAACCATGGCATCCACAAAATGATGCATAATGACCCTCTTTGCAACAATGAACGCAAAACAATTTTGATTTGGCTCAGTTTTAGCCTTCTTTGGTTGTATGCGATTCCATGCATTTAACGCAGCGGTACTGTATGCCACAGTTTGCAGCCGAGTGCCCAAATCTTTGTCATCTGAAGCATTTTTTGTTAGTTTTAGTATAACAGTCCCTTTCGGCCTTCGCTTAGAGATAGCAGGAGTATCTTATTATTTTTATCGAATGTGTCGGCACTCGAGAAGGTGATATGATTAGTATCACACTTTAGCCGTGTGTCGGTCCACCCAGCTGCAATTGTTTTGATTTCAAACCAGTACGTATCATAAATCAACGGGCTTCTACTAGTCCGTCCGAAGAATCACTTGAAACAAATCTCATCACCAATGGGATTAAACCAGGGATCTTCGGCTTATGAGGCGAGCACTCTAAAAGCATTGGCTGACTTTAATTTTGCAAGGCCGCTTCGATCTCACCGCTTGATAGTTCAAGTACCTTACCTTCGGAAGGACACTTGGACTGCTATCATTGGAGATGTGTATCAAAAAAATTGTTAGTATTCTATTTCCAGCAGATGATCTCCTTGTAGAAAACCTGGTTACTTTCATGAATTCAACTTCATTATAATTTTCTTTCAAAATTTTAAGATCACTTGCGTTCTCCTCACAGTATAGGTGAAATGGGGCGCATTCACTTTTGCAAGTGCATCTTTTGCTTTCATTGTCAATTTTTCAATTAAATAAAAGGAACTGCCTATTTGTTCTTGTTCATCGTTGATTTCTATGCAGTGTATAATTTCGACATCCATTTGTTTGTTTTCATGTGTTATATAATAATTTTCACTCACGTTTATGCCGTCTGCACTCAAGATCTCTTTTGTTTTTGATATGGACTTCTATTTTTTTATTGTCGATTTGATTTATTGATTACTCTTATTTGGTTTTCGTATTGTATTTTTCATTCTTATCATTCTTCTTGTAATTCCTTCATCATTGCAGTTAGGGAAGCTATTTACTTTTTAAGTTTTTGATTTTCTTTGTTTAGAATTTCGGTCATCCTCCCTTGGTCGTTTTTTGTACACGATTTTCTTTTTGGGTTGAGATCTTCAAAATCTCCCGAAACATGTCGATTCAAAATCTTGTCTATTGTTGGTTGTGGCTTCATTCCACTTCTGGTCACTGACTGAAATAATGACAACTAATATGCATCTTTCCTGCTTTATTTATCCGAAACATACATTGCAATTCGTTCCAATGGTGGCACCAACATAAAATGTACTAAAATGATAATACTTCAGGCAAATGAAATAAAATTCCTTTTCTTCGCTATTTATTTTTAATTTTTAGACAGACCGCGTTTTTAGAGCAAATATAAAATAATAGTGAAGAAAAGGAATTTTATTTCATTCGGATTCCGCTTTTTAAAAATATATACTGTTGCATTCTTTCTCGATTTCTGATCTTTAATTCCTTTGCAAATGTATACTGATTGCATTTTGCAGTCCAACCTATCACTAATTGTCGTCATCACACCCAATGAAAACGCATTTTGATTTTCTCTATTTTTTTTTTTTAATGTAAGTGCTGGCGTCTCCCATGAGTTGTTAACTACTAGAATCTCATCTACTTGGTTATGGTACGACAAGCTTCCTATTATTTAACCTATCTCACCCTCCCAACAGCTGTAACGGACAAAGATTGACTAAAGCAAAGAGCTGCCATAGGGTACCGAAAACCTTTTGTTACTCGATTTTCTCGGGTTCGTTTCTTTTTAAGTAGATTATTTTGTTTATTTCTTCTTATTGTTATGCAAATAGCCAGGGGTCAATTAATATTCTGCAATACTTGCGCTCCATATTACATTGTCTTCGTGAAAATTCATCCGCATTCCCAGGGAGAACACATTAGATGCGTGTGTTCATTGATCAAATAGTAGTTTTGTGATCTTCTCATCTATTCAGCAATTTCACTGTCGGATCTTTGGACTGTAGTATCCATTGAAATGCGCCATAACTTCCCCGGGAGAGGAATTTGGAATCTTCAAATTTTGGTCAAAATCTTTTGACATTCGATGATGGCAGAAAGGTCTAGTTATGTATAAAAACTAAAAATCTAATCATTTTTTCTTCGTGATAGAATGCATCAGCGTTGAAGTTCGATTCTTCAATTTCACAAACGCCATTTCTTATTCATGTTTCCAATTGTAACATAAGGTTTCCATACAAAAGCAAGCAAACTGCTTGCAAATTGCGCTGTTGTAAAACCAGGGAAACATCGAGAATAGTACGTACATAACCCTAGGACACTCCGTAACCCACGATCTTTGATTTCTTTCTGTGAAAATGATCATGACTTTGGATTTACTTGAAGCTACGTGGTGGTTGACGAATAGATTTCGTTTGCTCCGTGATGACTTGGGATGTATTGATGTTCTAAGGATGCGGACAGACAGTAACACTTTGGTCGCGTGATTATCGGAATTTACACATGGTTCAATAGAAGCACACACAGCGACTTCCATTTAACCATGTGTGAATTACGATTGTCGCTCGACTATGTTCTTGAACTTTTTGCAGCTTATATACTTTGCATATTTTAACACCAAATTCTTTAAGACATAATTCATAGATTTCGGATCCTTGCTAGCTGAGGCTATTTAGCTTTAAAGCCAAATGTTCTCAAGTGCAACGGATGACATCAAGGGAAGCTTATTGAGGATGAATGCTCCAGAAAATTTCATCCCCCTTGCTTTTCTCACATTTTGATAAGCGATTTCCCTATTATGATACTCTGTACAACTTTCAGGTTGTCTGACTATTTTTCACAACGCATTCCGATAATCTCTGCAAAATTTCGGTTTCTGCGTCCTTCGAATAACCACTAATGCTGCTACTGTATCACTTCATTTGTTATGTCTTGCAGGAATCTTTTATTTATGGTGGAATCTTTTCACGGCCTTTGTGTGAGACACCCAGACCCGCAAAGCTTCTGGACTATCTAATACCAATAATTTTAAAATAAATCTGATTATGGCTTTTGATTATGTTCCTCGAATAATCTCTTCACCATGTTTGATTTTTTCATTTTGACTTAGATTAGGATTAACTCACTACAAGGCAATCATGTTCAATCGTCACAATATACAATGTCACATCCTTTCATACGGCAGAGGAACGTGATACGCTTTCATCATCATATATATATATTACCTAACAGGCTCCTGAAGTAGTCGCTTCCGATCGTTGCGGTTTTGTCATCTAGTATAGATCTCCACTTGGTCTTTCTAACTATTTCTCGACATTCCTACGGGCGCTGGGTAACAGGGGCACTTCCACCATTTATTTATTTGAAGAATGCAAATATATCAACGGTCTTTTCAAAGTTGTGAAGCTTATTTTTCCATGGATTAATGCATGGTTTTACGGCATTAAGACTCGGTGCAGACTTAACAGAAAGTTTTGTACGAAGATGAAAAACAGCGAGTGGCACCATGCCTCGCATATAGCCACATGCTGACAAGTGATAGACGAATCTGAGATTACGGAAGGAACAGGAACTCGAGTGTTTGGGCTTGTCACGAAACATGAATCACTGAAAAAGATGTCAGGTATCTTCCGGACGGCGGTATATAATATGCAATTGAATTAAATGCATAACGTTGCATACATAAAGGTTATAAGGGCAGAACCTTGTCTTGAGTGCCAATCACTTATTGAAGCCAAAGGTACTGCAAGAATGTTGTATAAAAATGAATAAACTGGATGGGCAAAACTACTATACAAGGTATCTGTGCGTTGGACAGTTACATCCCTCCCTGATTTCCAGTGACAGTTTGGTGACATTCAGTTCAGTGGAAGCGAAGCTATTGCGTCTTAAGTGACAGTATGTTTGTGTCATTGGTACAGGGTGGGCAAAAAGTCCCTTTCCTGCAGGATTCCAAACGCAGTACCAGGTCCCCAGGATGGAGATGCTGGACCAATTGTGTTTTATAGGTGTAAGTCCGATTTTAAAATCGTGCGCAACGTGCCTCGCTTTATAGCCAACTGTGCTGAACGTCGTCGTGTTGATGTTTCATCGTTCTCTCCAACACTTTGCCTAACAAGCTGTATGTTTTCAGCCGATCGTCCAGAAAGAGGTCTGCCCGTACGTTTCTCATCTGCAACGTTCCCATAACGCTCAAATTTGGCCACCATAGCACGTATAGTTGGAGCTGCTGGAGGTTTGCGAACTCCATAAAATTGGCAGTATGCACGTTGAGTGGCAGTTACTGAACGGCTGTTTTCCAAAAATAATGACACTAGTTTGTGCGATGGTGTACCTTTCCATATTGGAATCTCCCAAGTTTAATGTCTACAAAAAAAATAAAAATTTAACAAATTACTCACAAATGTAACAGTTATTAATTTTTTACATCGGAAAGTTACTTTTTGTCCACCCTGTACAAAAATGAGTTTCGAACAAAGAGCTAATATCAAATTTTGTTTTAAAATTGATAAAATGTTTACCTAAACATTTGAATTGATGAAAAAAGTTTACGGCGATGATTGTGTATCTCGTGCCAGAGTTGATGAGTGGTTTACACGTTTCAGAGATGGTCGTGAGGACATAAATGACGATGAATATACGGGCCGCTCAAAATCAGTGATCATCGAAAACTCCATCGAAATTGTGCGTGAATTTATCAAAAATGAGCCGAAATCATCGTTGAAATTCATGGAATCGGAGTTGAATATCTCCAAAACATCGATTTATCGCATTTTAACCGTTCATTTGGGCTTACGTAGGGTCTGTGCACGTTTTATTCCAAAATAAACGAGACTTTGGTCATAAAAATCCACTCTTGTGACTGATTTTTTGACTAGGAATCGCATTTTAACCATCAATCACTCACCGTATTCGCCTGATATGGCTCCCTGCGACTTCTACCTATTCGGAAAATTGCATTTGGCCATGAAAGGAAAACGCTTTACGTCCGTAGAGGGCATCCAAAAGGCTTGTACCGACATCCTGAAGGACATTCCGGTTAATGACCTGAAACACTCTTTCGAAAAGCCTTTGGATCGCGCAAAACAGTGTATCGAGGCCGGAAGAGACATTTTGAATAAATAAACTCAAATTTATCAGAACAAAGCTCCTGTCGTTTCTATTTTAGCTCAGTCTCGTTTTTCTTTGGAAAGCACCTTGTAGTACTACGCAGCAGTTGCGGATAACCAACAATCAGATTTCTGAGTGAGGAAGGATTTAAGGACGGTTCTCCTATGTGCTGAACCCTGCAGTGTGGTCGTGATGAACTTTTTGCGGAATTGAAGTAAATTGAAAAACACAGCTACACTGGAGAATTGATCGAGGCTTTAAAACATAGAAAAAAATCCTTAAGAAATATGATGACGAGCGATATGAATCTTGTATCTATCTAGACAAGAATCAACTAAGGATCCCTATTACCATTTTAATTTTAACTTCTGACGTAATGTTTATAAATCTCGATTCCAATATCACAGATTTCCGAATGCACGATAGTGCACGTTAAATGCCCATGCTTCTCTCTTGTCCCCCTTGATAAACGTGTCGTTTTCTTATCTGGCTTGAAAATATGCTGGCAAGCCTCAATAAGTCAGGCTAAAAAATTGTTTATAGTAACCTCTATGCACTGCGCTTGTAAACCTCTGAAATGAATTTTAATAGGTTACCACTTCTGATCTCAACTGCAGTATTTTCAATAGTTTCTGAGAAAATTACTGAGACACGGATAGACGAGACACAGGCGTGATACTACTTTTTTTGTATTTCAGTACAAATCCATAAAAACGTTTACTTGGCATCTAAAACTGACTTTGTCATAATATTGTCGTTAACGAACGTTACGTGGTAATGACCATATTGCCTTCTCGAGTGCCGAAACAGATGATTAAGATAATAAGATACTCCCAACTATCTCTAAGCGAAGGCCCGAAAGGGATTTTAGTGCTAAAGCAAAAATAGCACATACGTTACGAGTTGTGTGAACTTGAACGGCTGCATTCCAAAGGCGCCAATATGTGTCTTTTCTCTCAAACTGGAACCATTTTCGAAAATGTTGGTGGCTGCTCATTTTTGTGGGAGAACATTTGCGATCATATCGTCTATGTTTTTGTGATTGGCACAGTGGGGGGGAAATAGGCGGAGCTTACAATCGAGCCTTTGATTGTACCGGAATCTATAAGGCGTTGTTCCTGTGTGAGTCCTCTCATATAGCATATTTTAGCATATTTTTCATGTTATAACTTGCTCTGTTATTGCCTTCTCAACATTCGAACTAGCAAGCCCTCATACTTTTCATTAGATACCCATGTCAGTTTATAAATAAAAACATACATATATTTCAGTTTTAAAAATTACATGTGAAGTATATAAAATTTGCTATTTTACGTTAAAAGTTTAAAAACTCACTACACTTTAATTCAACCCTAAGAATTAACTGCAAAGTTTTATTTTGATGTAGCTTAATTTTTCCATAAGAACAACTTACCGTATTTAAGCTTATAGAAAAAAATAAATTCATTGCATTTTTAAAATACAACATGTTTTACGCGCTATGATTCTATTTCGCAAAAAGATCAATCAATAAATTGGTGTTGTAACATATTTTGGTATTTGGCATAATAAATTTCTTGAGCGGGAAATGCTGGTTAATCTACATTTAATAATTTGATGAATTTGGTCTACAAAATGTTTTATCAATGACTTAGGCGATTGATTGTTTTTATTTTTTAAATTATGAAATATTCATGATGAGATATTTTCGGATTCCCCATCATTTGACTGTTAAATGAAAAAATCCGATCTGATTAAATACTGATACAATTAAAATTACTCGGCATTTTATTACCAAATTAATCAATTTCCTTCTTTTTTTGCATTTCAGTTTCAAAAAAATTCAAACATCGTTGAGAGAGGTGTATGCGGCAGTTGATTAGTAATAAAACATGCAATTTACTGCTATTAGATAATTATCCTTTTTCACCGAGAGGAAATTTACTTGGTGAAATCTTAAATAGAAACCATATGACAGACTAAGCAAAATCGATAAAACACGAACTATTTAAAGACATTTTTTTATATTTAAAATTATTTTTTATTTATAATTTCGGTTTTTTCTCTTAATAGCCTAGATAAGTCTCAATTTTTTTCACATTGTGATAAGTTTGCTAAGGAAAAGAAAAAAACAAACCAACAGTGGATGTTTTTAGAATTGAAAGGAGTGAAATAAAACATAACGACGGTTTAAATATACCTGTAAAATCTAAACACCAACATTGTGTTGAAAATAAAACTCATAAAAAGTGTATGCAAGTTAAAATCGACGCAAAACAAATGCACAGTGAACAATTAATAGAAAAAGACGAATAAATCGAATGTTCGGTACAAAAACACGATATTTAAACTATCAAGTGTCGGAATTCCTAAACTATAAAATCGTGAAAAAGTAAAAGTGAACTAATATTAGTTTTTCTAAGGACTATTTTTTATTATCGAATTATTGTAAAAAAGGACAATTTTAGTTTTTTTCAAAATGATGACAGAAAATATGAATGCTGCCAATCATCTGAAATATGATAATATGAATTCTGCCAATCATGGCAATCCTAAAAGGTAACTAAAATAACATAATATTTTGACAACTAACAATGTTTTCATTTATTTGTGCAGTTTAAGCAATGATAAGACGGTTGCTGCAACAACTTTAAACGATGACATGGGCTGGAAATCAAAATTGCGGATTCCTCCGAAGGATAATAGACCTAAGACTAGTGTAAGTAACTTTTAATTTCAAATTTTATTCGCATCTGTAGATTCATCGGGCTGATATTGACGTAAATATGATTAAGATATTATAACACTCATTGAAAATTGAAATTACTTTAAATTTCATCTCACTTGATAACTATACATCTACTTATAATACCTACAAAGAACCATAGAAGCCAGCTATGAAGCATTTCTAAGTCAATCCATCAGTAGGATAGGGTGGGTAAATCGCGAAATCATATTGCGAATGTAGTCTTATATCACATTTTCAATGTAGTCTCGAAAAGAAAACCATAATTTTTGCCAAGCCCGCAGTGTTATGAGCTCTTCTTGAACTTTTTAATTATGAGCTAATGTTTCGTCATCGCGGCCTTCCGAAAAACATGCATTTTATCCATACATTTATATCTCGTTAAGTTCCCGTTTTAATACTATTAAGTGAAATTAGTTTTAGTGTACACGCTCATTTTTGTAATCTCTTATTGATATGACGAGATTTTTGCGTAAAACTGGGGACAATTAGGAGGCTTTTGATGTTGTTCTCAGGGTTTTTTTTCGACTTCAACTGGGGTTATGATCAAACAAATCGCCAATACTACGAATGCTGGTTGTGGTGCGGGAGAAAGTTTGAAAACCATATATGTGGCGCGAGATTCGTCAATAAAACGCAACTAATTTTCCGTACTTATTACCTGACCCCCAACCCCCGATCACGTATTAACTTTCTGGTTTCAGATTAAAAAGTTTTCGCCAAGATCTTTCATTAGAGACTCACAACTGTCAGGATTGGGTTGGGATAGAGGTGGTACGATTTAAACTACTGGGTTGTTAGATAATTCATGTCATTTTTTTAACATGACGTGAACTGCATATTTTATGTATTAGTGATTGCGTGGCTTATATTATATACTATTTTTAAGATTAGACTTTAGACTATCTGCAGTCAAAAACTGAGCGTCATTAGTAAACAACAAGTTGGTTAAAATAAACTTGAAAATGGACAATGAAAGAATGCATTGTCGGCATATTTTATTGTTTTGCTTCCAAAAGGGCAAAAATGCGGTGCCAGCTCGAAAGAAATTGTGTGAAGTTTATGGTGAAGACTGCCTTACTGAGCGCCAGTGTCAGCGTTGGTGTGCTCGCTTGCGTTCTGGAAATTTTAATGTGCAAAGTGCACCACATACTGTTCGTCCACCCACTATTGGTACGACAAAATAAAGCCGTTAATCGAAACTAACCGGCGTGTGGCAACTCGAGAGTTAGCAGACAAACTCGATATATCGAACTCAACCGTTTATAACAGCTTGCTTATATAAACAAACTGGATGTTTGGGCTCCTCACAAATTAAACGAAATCTCCACCTCACCAAACGCATTAACATATGTGACTCTTTGCTGAATCGCAACCAAAATGACCCATTACTAAAAAGAATCATAACGGGTGATGAAAAGTGGATTGTTTACGATAACGTAGTTCGAAAACGATCATGAATCAAGCAAGATGAGCCCCCACAATCGACATCCATTTCTGTGTGGTGGGATTACAAGGGTATATTCTACTTTGAGCTGCTTCCAAGAACCAAATAATTGATTCGAATGTCTGCTGTCGTCAACTATCGAAATTTAACGAAGAAATCAAGAAAAAACGCCCTGTACTGGCCAATCGCAAAGGCATGATGTTCCATCATGATTACGACAGACCCCACTCCTCTTTGATAACCCGTAAAAATGAATGGAGCTCAATCGGAGACTGATGCCACATCCACCCTATAGATCTGACAGCACCATCAGACTATCATTTGTTTCGCTCCCTTCCAAACCATTTGAATGGTTAAACTTTCGATTCCGACCAGGCTATTAAAAATGAGTTGGACCAGTTCTTCGCTTCTAAAAGCCAAGGCCTCTTCGAATGTGGAATGTTTCAACTTACCGAAAGAGGGCAAAAGGTCATCGAACAAAATGGTCAATATATCATTGATTAATGTTTGTTGTTAATATAAATGAATTTACTTTGAAAAATATTAATTATCGCACATCCCAATATTTAATGACGAAGTAGTTCGTTTATTTACACAAGACACGAACATCGTCTTCAACATAATGAATATGACTGACTGAGGCTTTCGTCATCGATGTCTTTGGGATCCAAAATTGCCAGATCCCTGGCAGCTCGGCCTTTCCTGAATATGAGTCGCCTCGACTTCATCGTTGTCATTAGTGTGTCTTCATCAGCGTTGGTACCATCGATGTCTGGGCTAAGACGACACCAAGGCTTTATTTTATCGCTGGTGAACACGGAACAGTACGACGACATAACGGTCATGTCGGAGAACCTTTGAAATGACAAAAGGTCCACGGTATTTAGGTTCCAATTAGCGAGATTCTCCTGTTGCAGGTGGAACATTCTCTACAACTACCAAATCTCCCTCTTGGTAAATATACGGTTCTTTGTGACGGCATCGAAACATATCTTCCACTTTTCTCGTTTAGCTCTAATCCGGTCAGCTGCTTCTCGTCGTATTTCCATTATCGGCGTATCGGTTGGTATTTCTCGCTATCTACGGTTAATGCTTGGTTAAGACGCAATCGGAAATCAATAACTATTTGATTTGGTGTAAAATTTGTCGTTGAATTTGGTTGCGAGATTAACGACCATTGCATAATAGGCAACAGTTTGTCCCAGATTGGCTTTATGGCTTGTTGCACAATGGAGAAATGAATTCATAGACTAACTCTCTTTATCAGGCCATTAGCCCGCGGCGTTCAAGCGGCGACTTTGATGTGTTCAATGTCGTATTGTTTGCAAACATTCTCGAATTCCGGTGGCGTATATGCAATTCTACCGTCGGTGATAATCCTACAAGGCAATCCAAAATAAGTGGAGATATCGTTCAAAAGCGTAATGACATGCTTCGAACAAGTATCGCGAACGGTTTAGATCATTATATACTTACTAAATGCTTCAGTGATTTCGATATGTACATGTTTATTACGGCTGTTAGGAAATGGACCCACTTGGTCGATGTGTAGAACTCTGAACGGTAATGGATCCATTTCCTCGGAGTATAGTCGTCCTTCTCGTTTACCGGCTAAAGTTTTGTTGTAGTAACACTCTGTTATATATGGATATAGGATTTTACGTGTTGTCGCATCCTCAAAAACCAAAATAAGTTTTGAATACGCGCGATGGTCCTCTCACATGCCAAGTGACCAACGTCGTCATGACATTTAACATTTCGCCATCTAACGGCAGATGGGACGACAAATTTGAAGTCTTCTCGATACAGCGCATTGGTCGACAATTCTTCAAAGCGTAGTCCTTACGTAGTTGTCGAACTTGTTCGGATTTTCGTTGTCCAGGTAATACTTCGATAATCTATCTGAGATTGGAGTCTTGACGCAACCAATCGGTTTGATCAATCTATTATCATGAATACATGTTCGGCAACGGTGGTTGGTTCAGATGGTATCTCGTTAGGATGTTGATTCAGGGCATCGACATGAGACATTCGGCAACCCGCTCGATGAATTACTTCAAAATCGTACTCCTGTAACTTGAGTCACCAACGTCCGACTACTAAAGTAAAAAACAGGCGTCCATTTTCCTTGTTCGGTCGATTGGAGGAGAATATCAGCTAAGCCCAAGCAGCTAGCAACGGTGTACACTTAATGTTCGGCTTTCTAATCGTATAGCACCAGTATCGATTCACAGTATAAAAGTTACTTAAGACGGTTAAAGGATTTATCGGTGGCCTCGTTCGACTCAAACGATTTATTTTTCGATTTGAGTAACGAAGTCAACGGACTTGAAATGCTGGCGTAATCTCTGATGAATTTTCGGAAGAATCCGGTCAACTCAAGGAATCTTTGAACTTCGTTAAAGTTTTTAGCGGCTTGAACTTTTTTATCACCCGGTCGATTTCCTTCAGAATTAATTCGGTGTCCTAAAAACGTTGGCTCTTCGGCGAATAATGCGTATTTCGACTGTCGAAGAGTAAGTCCGGCTTCGCTTACGATTGTTAGAAATCTAGTAAGGATAGTAATAGTAAGGATCCTTCGGTTACGGCAACGCTCGCTATAATTACTTCGTCCATGTAACTAATGATTTTCGGTGAAATCAATTTCTTGACCAACTTTACGATCATCTCCTGGAATACGATCAGCGCATTGATGAGTCCAAATGGTATAACATTGAACTCTTAATGTCCGCAGTGCGTAACAAAAGCGGTGTATTGTCGGGATTTCTCTGATATTGACTCGACAAAGCATTTGATCAGAGACATTCTTAATTTGCTTCTGATCAGAGAGAGTAAGCGGCTTTCCCATATTAAGAATTGGCTCCAACCTTTCGATGTGTCATTGTTGTGGTCGATGATCACTCGTTGAGAATTTGCGCATAAGCAATCCAATCCCAACAATAATGTATTTGGAAGAAGATAATCACCCGCAACATATAGATCCATTGTTATCATTTGTTCGTCGATTTTTAGACACGCTTTTATTTTTGTTGAGCAGACGAAACTGCTCCATTAAACCTCAGCGGCTCACAAGCACTTACATTCAATCAATGATTTGCCGCGACCAGGATCGATAAAAGCATCAACTAATTTTCCATTTAACCCTACTTCCTTAACGACTCTTGCTTGAATTTGCATTGCTATGGCGAAATAATTTATGTTTTGCGGTAACGGAGCATTTTCGGGCTTTGAAAGACATGAGTTACTTGAGTGTCCGGATTTTTGACACACGGTTCATCGTGGTTTATGTTGAGGCGTTGGACAATTCATGGAAAGGTTTCCGTGTTTCCAGCAATTATAACAGATTTGTTGCTTCAAGTTGCTACTCGGTGCACGGATTATTGTTGTTGACGGTATTGATGTTGATTCGGCGGTGGTTAGTATTAACGGTCGCAGCGTCTTCTTCGATGTTACGGTTTCGGCTGATTTAAGATGATACATTAAATAACGCGTCATGGCGGCAAGTAAATCACTCGTGCTCTTGAAGTCTCCGCAAGAAATCGTGTTTTGCAGGTCCACGTGATTGAGTCCGTCTCGGATGTATCGACTGATGGCTCCGCTTAAACTACCATTTCGTCATTCGGCACACATTCGGTAAAAGTAATCCGTAATCGACTCGTTTCGCTGCCTGATTCCGTTCATCATACGAATGTGGACATCACCTGCATTTTCTGTCTTACTGAACTCTCTTTTTAGATCGCGTGCAAATAGTTTCCAACTCGTGTATGCTATCTTGATGAAATCCATCCACAGTCTCGCTGGTTCTTTTAGCTTCGTTTGGACGGCAAAAAGCACCAATTGCTCGTTCCATCCAAACACTTCTTTCAGAGACTCGATACGCTGCAAAACTCGAGGATCGAATTCGGGCAAAATATCAATTATATCGCGAAGATTATGAAACCCGGCAACGTTGTCACTTAGACTACGAATTTGTCTTAGCGATTCGTTGCGTCCTTCATTTCATGTCCCGACATTGCTTCGGCTCGAATATAATTCGGGCAAAAACGTGACGTATATTATGTTGCGACACTGTATAATCAGATATCGCAGCCACATTTAAAGCACTCTGTTTGTTGGCACTTTGTGATTGCTTTTCAATCAGCGTTTTAATCGTTCGTTGAAAACTTGCCATCATTGCTTTTAAATCGCTTATTTCACTACGAATATTACTCATCTCGTCAGGTTGAGATGGTCCGTCCGAGGCGACTTGGGCGATATCACCCCTGATCGCGGCAGACAGTCGTAAAACAAGCTCGTTCCTAGTGCCACTTGTCGATAAGTCTAGAACACGTAATTGCTCCCTCAACGGAACTGCCTTCAACAATTCAATCGAAACGAGCGGCATTGAAAAACCTTATCAGAAAAACACCCATTTCAAACACGGATAACAGTTTTTAAAAACACGATGTGGCTTGTCGTTGCGCACGAAAACTCTGACTGTACAATTTGGAAACACACATTTACACTGTTGATAGATGTGTATGCACGGCACGATCCCAGTCACGAATCGTTTTTTCCCCTTGCTTGCACAATTTTTGTTTTATTTTTATTTTTTGCAAAGCGAATTTTTCTTTAGAATCATATCACTTGATTATCCCAATTCTAAACTGTCAGGATTGGGTTGGGATTAAGATGGTATGATTTATTAACAAGACACGATCATCACCTTCAATGCTATGAATATGACTCTGTTCGGTGTTTTTGGGATTCTGCATTGCCAGAACCGTGACACAAATACCTGGGTGAATAAAACATTTTTAAAGGCCAATTCAGCATATGGGTAGATATCCTCAACAATTTTTTCAGATTTTTGAAGAAAGAGGGGTTGACAATTTTCCGTACTTTGTAATTCCCCCATGTTCCATAATCAGGTTTAAGCTTTCTGGTTTCAGATGCCAAGAAGTTTTTATCAAAATTTTTCATTTGATATTTACACGAATCCCTTGATGAAAAAAAAACATTTTAATGCTCACCGCTTTATGGGAAAATTAAAACATTTGAAAATATTGACAAGATTAAAAATTAGATTGGATAACTATTCCCGACGTTTCTACTAACGTTGCTGGTCTCAGCTTCTGCAGTTTCGGAGCAAACTTACTGTCGCATACGGACAGACAATTCTGGGTCTTGTAAAATTACCTTAAAAGCCCCAAAAGCACCCGAAATAATGTGTCAAAGATTCCCGACAAGATTCTATGGTTGACAAGGGAGGTGTTAGTGGATGATCCTTGCGCTGCAATGACTTTCACCTTATTAAAATCAAAAAAGCCATCAAAACACGCCTTGAAAAAGTTAGTAGATAGGAAAGGTGTGTACTTTGAAAAAAATAAAGATCCAAGTTAAGTAATTTTTTTAAATGTATCTAGAGTAAAAGCACTAATACTTGTTTTTTTATGCTCATTATAATACAGATGTTTATCCAGTAACATACATAGGGTTCGTCAGGAACTTTTTCCAAGTTTATTTAACCAGTTAAAATGTAAAATCTATCAATTGCATATCGGTTCCTGAATAAACAATTTGTTCAAAACAGAATTTTCTCGCCTTTTTTGGCAATGACTTTAATTCCCGAATTGCTAAGAACTTAATATAGTTGATTCCTTGGAGATTCATATTTCAATTCTTCATTAAATAAAATTTATTGTCCTACAGTCAAATTGAACCTTGACGTTGAGATATCTTCAAATAATTTTAGTCGATTACTAGAAGATAATGTCATCATTGCTGTTCTAATTAAAATCCGTCCGAAGAATCACTCGAAATAAATTTCATTGCTTTGTCACTCGAAAGAAATTAATCATGAATTCTGAAAAATACTTCTCCTGTATTTAGTTCTATCAATTTTGAAACTTTATTCAGGCTACTGAAGCTCATAGTATTTTCCACCTACTTTGGTACTCTACACACAACGTTCTGGTGCGGAGATATGAACGCAGGTCGGATTCTTTTCGGACGGACCTCGTACACCTGATTGACGGCTATATTTTTTTTTGCAGCGTCCTGGAGGCGCGTAGTTGTTGTTTTGCAAAACTTCATAGAGCGTACTTGATGCGTATTCCATTTTCGGACCGAACCGAGGGGCTTTCAGTACATTAATTTCAAGATTAATAAGTTAAGCATAGGCAGGGGAGCGCTTCTACTAGATGGGCTTTTAACCATCCTAGGGTTCAAAAGTTATGAATTCATTGTATAATAGTCCATACAAGAAATCGTTTAAATATATAAGAAAGATCGATTGGTCCTTTCACACAAATACCCGCCCCTTTGTTCCAGCATAAATAATTTTTCTGAATGTTCGCTCGTTCAAATTAGACACTATTCTTGAAACTCGTGCAAATGTGAATAAATTGTAGTGTCTAGTCGATTTGTAATATGTATCGATCACAAGCACGTGTATTTGTTGTAATTCCATATAATTGAAATGGCTATATCTCATAGATTCCAATAATATTATGTTAATCTACATAATTTTTAAGTTCTTAGAATGTTAAGGGTGCCGTCTCGACTTTGTGGGGGTACGTAAAATTTTCAAATCATTCTTTTAACAAAGTTGTCGGTTTGGATTTCGGAGGCATTTGTTGCCCTTATAATGAACGACTCGACTTCCGTGGTTTATTTCAGATTTTTCGTCTCAAAGGTGCCACAAATTTTCGTACATTTTATCCCTCCCAATTTTGACATAAGTACCTTTTATTTACGTGGTTAATATGCGATTTTGGTAAATAATATAGATTTATTGTAATACTATTATTCGCATTGTTATGCATACGACTGCCAAAACCGGAAACGATTTTAAAAGGACAAGTTACACTATGGCCAACTTCAGAGGATTGATAACAATGTGTGTTCACAAAAGTAATCATGATTGAAAGTGAAATAATGCTTATTCATAAAATAGCCGGTCGGGTAACTTTCTAAGTCTGGTTGATTGGCGTAATTGTGTCATCGGTTTTGAGACGTTTGATGTAATTTGTATGTTAATAGGTTGCATCGCATCGAAGGTTGGCATTTTTTTAGTGTTAAATCGATCGAAAAAGATGCTGCACTATTATTGCTTGAAGTTGCTCTAATTCAGCCGGGGACTTCTGGCTAGTCATGCTACTTGCTGATGAGTCGGCAGCCGGTGCTTAGTTTCTGGAGGAAAAGATGGGTAAATGTTTATTGAGAAGAGCAGCCGACTCACAGCTACGATTTAAAGAAGACCCAACAGGTTGTAGTTGACTGGCATGATGTCTGCCAATGATGCCATTGATCTCCATCGAATAATCCAAAGTAGTCCATTTCTTGTGTGGTTGGTTGTAAATCCAGACAGCTACTGACTTCTCAATGAAATGTTTGTTTTTCGTAACCTGTCAGAGACTTCCTTCACAAGTCTGGTTTGAGAATATCTAGTTTTGATCGTATCTCGGATCCATGGAATAGTTTCGCAGGACTCTCTCTTTTGATATTCGGAGCACGGCGGTATGTAAAGAGGGACGTATTTAGCTTGTGTTGCAGCGTTCCTTTTGACTTGTTGAAAATCCTCAGAGCTTATTTCAATGTATAGACACACCTTTCGGCTTGTCGGTTCGAGGCTGGACGAAACTGTGCGCATGTGATATTTTTAATGTTCAATAATTTTATGAACTGGCTGAAGTTAAAGCTAGTGGTAGTTCCATTATCTGAAACGAGTGTTCGAGAAAAGCCGTAAAGTACAAATAATTACTCCAAAATGTTAATAACCGTACTTGTATCGGTATTATTAACTGAGAAAATTTCCAGCCGTGATGAGTTTGCATCTACAATTAGAGGAAAAGTTTGACCCATATATGGTCCGGCAAAATCGAAGTGCATTGTTTCCCACGGGCATGAAGGATATTTCCAATAGCTTAGTTAGCTCTTTTTGAAGCTGAAGTCATTCCGTAAAATTATTTGCAGTTTTTTTTTCCAATTTCCTTGTCTATATTTGACCAATATACGAATGATCGAGCTAAAGCCTTCATTTTGACAATCCCGATATGACCATGATGAAGTTCTTCCAAAACATGATGTCTGTATTTACGTGGAATGCATATTCGAATTTCTTTAAAGATACATCCATGCTGCAAAGAATGGTCCAGAGGAAAATCCTAAGCGAAGTTTTTCATATAGTTCACGTAGGTCAGGATCTTCTTGACTAGCCTTGCGTATTTCGTTAAATGTTATGGTTAGCGAGTTCAATGCTCCAAGTGGAATACCGTAGTCTCGTCAAACCCGTCGTATTTTGATGTAGGGTCAAGCGATTCTATAGACAATCGTGATAAGCAGTCAGCGTTTCCATGTAACTTCGACATTCGGTATTTGACATCGAATTGAAATGTTTGAAGGAAAAGCGCCTATCATAGAAGTCGAGTCGCTCTTAATACTAGCAATTTATTAGTTCTCTTAAAAATGTGTACGAGTGGTTGGAGTTCTCTTAAAAATGTGTGCGAGTGGTTGGTGGTTTGTATACAATGTAAAACTGCGTCCATAAAGGCAGTTAAACAACTTAAAACCCCCAAGTATCTAACTGTGCCTCCTTATCTAACTGTACGTAATTTCGTTCCACAGATGATAAAGTACACGAAGCAAACGTGATTGGTCGTTCTCGATCTTCGATAACATAGGTTATCAAGGTTTTGGATCCAAGCAGGTAACAAACGTTTCTGAAGTAATTTTAGGTGCTGATCACGAATCAGCAGTCTGTTTTTCCTGATTAGGATTTTTGCGATAAATTATAAAGCTATTCCTAGTAATTTGTTTTTTATTTCAGAACAAACCTAAAATTCGGAATGAAGTACAGTAGAACTGCGACGTTTGTAATTATTTTGGTCTGTTTCGCGTATAAGAGACCAACAATCCCTGCGCATACCCTCATCCAAAAGCCTTGATAGTTTTATTCGATTCTCTGTAGATCTTGATGCAGCCTCTCTCCTTGCTTACTGCTGGTATCACCCAAGTTGTCAGGAAAGAAATCCAGATGGGAATGAAGAAAGTGGATTTTCAGCGACATTCGAAGCCCATTTTTCGATAATTCTTCAAAATGAACGACGCTCTTGAACCAAGCCCATGCTGCTGATTCTGTAGCCGATAAATACTTGGTGAAATTTTCGTCGTCGAACAATTTTCTTATATCTGGTCTGACAAAAACTCCCTCTTTGATTTTCGCATAGAATATTTTGGAAAAACAGCTTGACCTAATATTGGAAAGCCGGCTCGTCTCGCTTGAGCGCCTTAACGAACTTCTTGATAAGTACCAGTTTAATGTGCAAAGGCGGAAGTAAAACACGATTTGGATTATACTGATGACGAGTTGGCCAAACTTTTTTTCGATAATGATGCTAAGTCGCGCTGCTGTCCCACAGACAAAGAAAGCAACAAAATTTCGTGAAGCCGGATTGCATGCCAGTTAACTAGCCAATAACCGGAGACGCAATTTTCATTTCATTGTATCAAATTTTTTTCTATCGATTCTAGCACTTTAATACCTTTAGATCACCACAAATTTGCCAATTGTGTTCTTCATATTTGATGTGTTTCTAAATTTTGTACTTTTCCTTTGTCGTAAGGGCATGAGCAAGTGGGATGGATGGTTTCTAGTTCCATTGTGCAAAAGAGTAGCTTTCAAGCTGTATTTTGAGCCGTCGATAAAGAGTTGTTTAAGAATGGAATTATAATTTTGGAGCCTGTCCTCGGAGATCCGGTGACTCGATATACTTTTGGATTTTGATAAGAAATACTCCTAAAACGATTCTTCTTTAGCCTGCAAGTATTTATGATCCGAGAAGAGTTCTTACTCAGAACATTCCAATTTTCAATTAAATTTGGTATATTTCACGTGGGTAATATATAGCAAAGGCGCCTCTCTTCCGTTTGCTTCACCTCGATTCCTACCAAATTCTTTTTTACCTAATAGCTAATATGTGTATCAAATGAAAGGTCTTAATGAGAACTTTTCAAAACAGATCTTAAACTAGCACTATTTGCATTGCTGGATGCAGGGGGAGGGTCAAATGTACGAAAAAGTTGTGTGTCTTTGATCCAAAAGATCTGAAAACAATAATGTAATTAGGTCTTTATGAATACAAGGCCAACAAGGCAATCAACTTAGTTAATAATAGTACATTTTATGATCTTTACGTTTTTGCCCATAAAATGAAAAAAATGTCAAAAACTCTTTCCTAGATTTCTAAGTAACAAATGTATGTGCCCTGAAAATTTCACCACAATCGAGCCATAAACAACTAAATTCTACCGATTGCAAATTTAACAATTACAACAACTCTTGATGCTGTGGAGATACACCTTTGCAAAAGACCTGGACAGTTAAGATATGTAGGGTCTTTGATGAACATTTTAGAAATGGTTTGTAACATTGTTATCTTATCATGATGACTCAAACAATGCAGTCAATACAATGACTCAATTTATGGAATCTATATATTGTGAAAGTTTTGAATTCACCAGATGTTTGATTTACTCTTTGGTTTACAAAACTCTTCTGGCAGGAGCATTCTTCTGCTACTTGGAATTGTTTCTCCTATTTCTGTAATTATGCATCTTGCCTGCAAAAACATATGAATAAATCTGCTCTCGGCTTATACTGAATCTTCCAATCGGTTGGTCGCTTTCCTTTTATTCTACTCTTTAACGTTCACGTAGTCGGGCATACTCCATCCTTTCCAACTTATTTGCTGATAAAATGTTTTAGAGAATTAGTAGAAATTGATATTATTTTTTCCATTGTAGAAAGAAAGAAATTTTCTAGTAAACAAAAACAGAAAAATCAATTTAAAAGCTTTTACCATTTTCATTGCAGGATGTAACAGACACAAGAGGAAATGAATTCGAAGAATTCTGTTTGAAACGAGAATTATTAATGGGAATCTTCGAGAAGGGCTGGGAAAAACCGTCGCCTATTCAAGAGGCGGCTATACCAATTGCTTTAAGTGGTAAGGATATATTAGCACGAGCGAAAAACGGTACTGGAAAAACTGGTGCTTATTGCATTCCCGTACTCGAGCAAATCGACCCATCTCGTGATGTTATCCAAGCTCTTGTCATCGTACCAACGAGAGAGTTAGCACTGCAGACTTCGCAAATTTGTATAGAATTGGCGAAGCATTTAGACATCCGAGTGATGGTGACAACGGGTGGCACCAATCTAAAGGATGATATTATGCGAATTTATCAGAAAGGTTAGTAGCGTAAATGATATGCTGAACATAATTTTGCTTGAACCTTTCATTTTTTGCTATTTAATGTATGATGAAATAACATCGGATTCCCCAGCATTTAATTTATAAATGAAAAAAACCGATTCTGATTCTTCAAATAAATTTAGTCATTTTTACAGTGTTTAAGATCGGACCTTTAATAAAGATCTCGCTTTTCTTGTTTCATTCACAGTACAATTAATCATTGCAACACCTGGCCGTATTTTGGATCTGATGGATAAAAAAGTGACGGATATGTCACAATGCAAAATCCTCGTATTGGACGAGGCAGATAAACTGTTATCACAAGATTTTAAAGGCATGCTGGATCATGTTATAATGAAACTGCCAAAAGATCCACAGATTCTTCTATTCTCGGCTACATTCCCGCTCAGTGTGAAAAATTTCATGGATAAACATTTACGTGAACCATATGAAATAAATTTGATGGAGGAATTAACACTGAAAGGTGTTACACAATATTATGCATTTGTACAAGAACGACAAAAAGTGCATTGTCTTAATACGTTATTCTCTAAGTTGCAAATAAATCAATCGATAATATTTTGCAATTCAACGCAACGTGTGGAATTGCTGGCTAAGAAGATCACGGAACTTGGTTATTGTTGTTACTATATCCATGCCAAGATGGCGCAGGCGCATAGAAATCGTGTATTCCATGATTTTCGACAGGGGCTATGCAGAAATCTAGTCTGCTCTGATCTTTTTACACGTGGTATTGATGTACAGGCTGTGAATGTTGTTATTAATTTCGATTTTCCACGTATGGCTGAGACTTACTTGCATCGTATTGGCCGTTCAGGGCGTTTCGGACATTTGGGTAAGTGAAATTGTGATTTAATTTTTTGACTCGGTCCTCCCGTAAGGAACAAATTTGATCTAAAAGTATTAAAAATACATGGAGTAATACAAATTTTTATTTATATATTTCGCTGGAATATTATTTCCAAAAAATTTCAAACACAGCGTGCTGACGTTAGTTTTTTTTGCGATTTCTAAAAATCTGTGAAATACAATGTGTTTCGCGCAGGTTTAATACGTGCATTTTGTGACTCACATACTAGTTTTTTTCAAATTTGCAGATTAACCTAGTTTTATGTCGTAATGCCCTTCTATGCTTTCGAACGTGGTATCAAAAATTTATAAAATTAGATTAAATGTAACATTAATTATCACATCAATGATATCAAAATGGGTACTGCGATTACATTCATCATTCTCGGTACAGTATCGCAAGGCTGTGCCATCCGGGGGATGTTGATCCCTGCAGACTTACCAATTGGAAAATATACCTTTCGCAATGATTTAGTTCAGATAAGAATTTAAGAAAGTTGCTTATGGCAATCTAAGATTATATTGGTAGCACGCATATATACGAACTCTTTATTTAATTAAAGGCGAAATTCGTTATTCGTAATTGACAGATCCTTGGTAAGCGATTCTTTTAATGTAACGCATTGAAATTCACAACTATCATTCACAATCAGATCGCTCGTATAGCTCAATACGTAGAATATCAACTTTCAAGAGCACCATTAGCTTCCAATATTGAACGTTTTGGTTTTTTTGAAGAGTAGGAATCTTCTTATCAAACATTCTGCGCGCCGAGTTTCTCCTTAAACAAGATAAAGGTTAGACGAATAAAAAACTGAGTTTAAATAAGTGTACTTTCTCAGAGCCTTAGTTAGGTTAAACTTTAGTGCCCAATGGCATCTCACTTAGCCACACATGCGCCCCTTATCATGTCACGATAACAGTGAAAGGAAGGGATACATACACGTGGCAAAAGTTCGGATTGGGTCCTACGGCGGATACTGCTTGGCTCCGGGGATTTAAGAAAAGATGGCATGCCCAGCATTGCTAAAACCACTTTAGAACGATTATCTTAAGGCAATCTCATTCATTCCGATTAGTCGTAATTCCCGGAATCACAGACCTGTGAGACCCTGTGCTAACAAAGACGAATCAATACGCTGTATCGAGATTGAGAGGGTACAATACTCTTAGACTTTCGATAAATAAAACAACTTGCATAGTTTAAAAGCAATATAAAAATGGTTATCGGTAGTGCATTATTACTTTGAAGTTCATGTGGTAAAATTTGATTTGTGAATTTTACGCTTTGCTCCATAAAATCGAAACGGAACCCTTAAAACTCTGTAGGTTATTATAAGACCCTAGTGATCATAAAATTTCATTGAAATGGGATAATAATTAATTGAGATATAGACATTTCAATTTTATGGAAATACAACATGTGTTGGTCAGTATACGCATTTTTCAAATCGATGTAGCTACAGTTTTTTTTTCGAATAGTATTTCATTTCAATATATTTGATTGGCCAAATATCCAGAAAGTTTATTTCGCTATCATTAATTGCGAGCAAGGCCAAATTGTGGTGTCAATATAGTTGGAGTCTTACGAGCAGCCATTACTTGGTTTGTTGAGCGATTATTAGGCAAGCTACATCATTCTTTTTACGTGACTAAGCTCTTGTATATCGGTTTACAGGGCTCATAAACCGACGTCTAATGATTGCCCCTTTCGCTTTCTTCTTGCTCTGCATCTGAATCAAAGGCACATTTCAGTGTATCGAAAGGCAATAGTGATTGTGTCCTGACTTATTTGAAAGCGGTCGAAATCAATTGACAATCAAGGGTAGCTTGAAGGCACAAACAATTTTGAACACTATGCATCTGAATATATTGGATAGTCTGAAAAGTATTGAGCCTTTTTTGTCACTAGATGGTGTTCGTTGTCATATATCGGGCAAAACTAATCAGATTGTGAGTCTAACTGACATGGGTTTAAATGTGACATTCCAGTCTACAATTTTCAGATGGACACCTTTGTATTTCATCATTTGTGTCAAAAGTTGTATTCATTTAAAAATGAGTTAAATTTTACAATTCATCGCAGGCTCGTGAAAAAATTTGCGGTGTCTACGGTCAAGATACTTTATCAAAAGACACAGCCAGGGGAGGGTTCGCTCGCTTTCGTTCTGGAAATTTTAATGTCAAAAATGCACCTCGCTCAGGTCGACTAATCACTGAAAAAGTCGATTAAATCTTAACAAAAAATTGAAGAAGACCGAAACATAAGCAGCCATGACATTCCTAAGCAACTGAATATCCATCACCAAACAGTTTTGAACCATGTGCGTAAGGCTGGATACACAAAGAAGCTCGACGTTTGGGTGCCGTATGACATAACCCAAAAAAATTTATTCCACCGAATTTCCATTTGCGAAATGCTAATAAAACGCAACGAAAACGAACCGTTTTTGAAGCAAATCATTACGGGCGATGAAAAATGGGTCAGATACGAGAATGTCGTTCGAAAAAGATCATGGTCAAAAAAGGGCGAATCATCACAAACGACTTCAAAGCCAATATTGACACCAAATAAGGTTATGCTGTGTGTATGGTGGGATTGGAAGGGAATTGTTTATCATAAGGTGCTAGAACCTGGCCAAATACTCAATTCGCTCTGTACTGTCAGCAGTTAACCAGATTGCAACAAGCAATTCAAAAAAACCGGCCAGAATCGATCAATAGAAAGGGCGCTGTCTTCTATCATGACAATGCCAGACCACACACATATTTGATGACCCGGCAAAAATTGACAGAGCTTGGCTGGGAAGTTTTGATGTATCCACCGTATAGTCCAGACCTTGCACCATAAGACTACCATTTGTTTCGGTCTCTGCAAAACTTCCTTAATGAAAAGAAATTCACTTCAAAAAGAGACTGTGAAAATCACTTGGCCAAGTTTTTCACCGAAAACCACAAAAGTTCTACACAGATGGAATAATGGCTCTACCCAAAAAATGGCAAAATGTCATAGATAATAATGGCCAATACGTACTTAAATAAAATCCATTTTAAATAAAAGAAATATTCAATCGAAAAATGACAAATAAAAATCTCTATACTTTTCAGACTATCCAATATTAGTAATTAATTTTATTTATTTTTAATGCTAATTAAAATCGCATAAAAAGGCTAACACTAATTTATTAATATGATTAACTATGTTTTTAGTAATAATCAGGATTGCGAAATGAAAGTGCTAATTTTTTTTTATCCTCCCACGCAAAAGGAACGTAATTTTCGGTTTCCTCATGAATGGCGTTTGATGTTACGTGCTATATTTTTTGATAAATCTTTTTTGTGAAATTGAATCGAAATACAATAAAAATTGCATCTAAACTATAGTTACGACAATCATTAACTTTTTCGAATTAATATCACCTTGTTTTTTATGCACTCAGGTATTGCCATCAATCTGATCACATATGAGGATCGTTTCGATTTGCATCGCATTGAAAAGGAATTAGCCACCGAGATTAAACCAATTCCAAAGGTGATCGATCCTTCGCTTTACGTTGCCAACTCGTTACCAAGTTTGCAAAGCGGTAACGGAAACGACATGAGCAATTCATCAATCAACGAAGAAGGGAACGTGAGCAAGTGAGAAAACGTGGGAAGAACGATGTCTATGAAATAGTTAAGTGCTACAAGTGTGTTAGTCCGTGCGTGAATGCGCGAGTGCCTGATTTATGTGTGAATGTATTCGCGTTTTGGATTTATAGTACTTTATGAATGAACAAATTGTGAATGAAACTGCGTGAATGAAAATTTTGATCTTAATACTTATGCGATTCGAATGATAAATTATGAAAGGGATTGTAGGGTGATTGATTATCAAAGTGTTTTTAAGAGTATTGGGAGGAGAAAAGAAAAATTAACATCATGAAAAGAGCTAAAGTTGGTCGCGTTAGCTTTAATTAGTAAAAAGGGAAGGAGTTAGATGAATCTGTAAATAGTGCAAAACAGTTTGGCCCAATATATGGGGCCTAGAATGATTTGGCAAAACGAACTCTGTCTCTCATTTCTAGAGTCCAAACAGTAATAAAATTGAATTTAATAGGGATAAAGAAAGAGCGCACTTTGATAAAATGGTGTAAATAATAGACGAGTGGGAGCAGACGCGACCAAAATGTATGAAATAGGCAAATGCAAATGCACAGAATACTTTTTTTAAAATGAACGTTTGCATGCAATCACATCATGGTGATAATTGTAAATTAAACAATAATTGACGGTGGCTCGTTGTAAACAATTTGCGCGAAGAAAATGAAGGCTACGCGTCCGATTCATACTTTCCATATCAGATAAACAGAAATAAATTCATTTGAAAGATAGACGCGCGTTACCTACCATACCGCCGAAGTCATAGAAATTATAAACAAAAAACAAGCGCTCATTGAACACTTGTATATTTCCTTTTTTATATGATTTTTGTAATTTTCGTTGAACGAGAATAGAATTTTACTATGTAAAACCAAAAAGCGCATTATTATAAACTTATGTGTTTGTAAAGGAGCATCTTCTATATTTTTTTGAAGTATAAAATGGTCTTCAATATTATACGGAGCCATTCGTATAGAAGAAAATACAGAAGATACTTCTCAGGACCGATAGATATAACAATAACAATGGATTTATTTTGGATATTACCGAACAGGAGATGCACTCAATACTTGAATGCAGTTAAAAGTCATTAAAATGTTACGTCGACCAACAAATTGTAAATCTCCTTTTTCTGTTTTTCCTTTGCAATGAAAAAACCGTATAAAATCAAATTGATGATGAAAAAACCGTATAAAATCAAATTGAAAGCAAAGTTTATTCTAAATTGAAATTCTCACTAAACAATATTTAAAATTTTCTTATGAAACAAAATTCAAAATTTCTTACCAAACAAAAATTTCCGTTCCGACATTTCGTTTAGATATTTACTTGTTTTAGACTGAAAAATTTTGTTTTGCTTTAAGCAATCCAAATTCAAAATAACTTACGTTTTATTGTATTTGGAAGAAGTACTATTTACGGAAGAAATTCTTTTTTTGAAATATTGTTAACGTCCAGTATAGTACTTTTTTAAAAGCAAAATTCAAGAAATAAAAACGCAATAGAATCATGAAAAGCGAGAGGGAAGGATAATGACAGTGTTCTTAAAACAGTAGATATTAATATGGAATTTGTGAAATTGCATTTGAATACACATAGTTAGTCAAAAGAAACAGATATCATTGTAAAAAAACATTGTAAACCATTGATGAAAAAAATATTCGAACAGATTATATGTCCGACCTTCTCGAAAGCAATGTTTTATTATTTGGAGTCCTATCAGTGTATTGCTTTTGTATTTTGAATTCCCTTCCAATTCTAACACTAGTGATCCATCTATTTAACAAAAAAATAAAGAAGACTGACTACATTCGTCTTTTTACTGTTAATATTTGTTGATGACGTAAAATTTGAAAAACAGAAAACACTACAAAATCCATTGTGTATATGTACTTTCTTCAAATTTTGCTCTCATTCTCGAAGAAAAATTACAATGAATAAAGTAAATTAACCAAATTTGCCTCATAGTGATAGCTATCCTTCTAACATAACATCCTTTAAAATATTTGGGAAAGGCAAATGAAAGAAATTATACATTTATGTATAAATAAGTAGTTGATTAATATGCCTGTATATTTGTCTCTTTTTGCGAGACGTGATAGATTCAAACAGAAATGATGGAAGAGAAGGGATGAAAATTTGTCGAAACGTGAATAGTTTAAAAGAAAAGTCACTAGAACCAAATTCGATAAAATATTTGATTGATACAACTTTGCTGTTTTCCAAATTAGCTTATTCCATTATCAGTCTGTGTTCAACGATCATTGTTTTTTGTTTTAGTTGTAAGGAGCGATTGTAGTCACTCGTTATTTTGTTTCATTTTTCCATTTCGAATACTGCGACAATATTAAAATTCAACGGTAAGTAGAATGCAATATGAAACGATGAAATCATTGATTGCAATACTTTTAATTCATGGAGTTTCTCGAAGAATATTCAAATTTTGAGCGTACCGGGAATGATTTAGTCTCATCTTGTATCTACTTACTGACGGTTATAAAGACATTAAGCTCGTTGGAAAGCAAATCAGTATAAATAGTATGGGTGTAATTTGGAAACATGTCATGTACTTTCTATTGTATAATGTGATATGGCGGAAAATCATAGTCAATGTTAGTAACTGTTTTCTACGAGACGACTAGTTTAGTTAACTTTCTATTTGCTAGAAAGTGTCTTTGATGCACGTATTTAGAACATATTATTCTAAATTGTACAAAAGCGGTACATCACGTCTACAATCAGCGAAACAATATTTTAATGGCGAATTACTGGTTCTAACTCAAGTTTAGCCTTACCAATATTGCATCTCTTGTTGTCATATTCATCACAACATTGACGCCGATTGATTTCTAAACCCAGATTCATTATGTTCTCCGTTCGTGACTCCAGGTAATCTTGATGAACTACAATTTTGAATGTTTTACTCATTAAATCATTCATAGAAACATTTACTATTGCAGAAATTTTTTTTCTCAAAAAAAAAAAAAAAAAAAAAAAAAAACAAATCAAGCCACATCAAAAATAGCTTTTTTATGTTTACTGCCCGAAATTAGTGCGCAATAAAACACAAATATCTTGGACCTTGCCTATTGGAGGGAACTTGGACTGCTATCGTTAGAAATTTATACCAAATAAAAAGGTAATATTTAGCCTTCAACAGTTGATCTCCTTTTAGTAAAATTTTTCAAATTAATGAATTTGGCAGTTGGTGCTACGTCCTGTAACATTTCAAGGAGATCAACTGTATTCTCCCCACAGTCCAAGCCCTTCAACAGGAAGGTCTGATTTTTCTCCACCTTTGGCGTTTATGTGAAGTGGGGAGCTTTTACAATATTAAGAGGATCTTTCGCTAGCTTGAAATCAGCCAGTGTTTTTGTTTTAATTTTGGTTTATCAGCGGTTACTCTTTTAACTTCTAAATTATCTATCTTGTGTTCGGCTGCCAATAGCCGAACCATATCCCCTCCACGCTGCCCAGATATTAATCGGAGGATCTTTCTCAGTTATCTTATTATTTTTAATGGGAGAACCAGAAGACACAGCGGTTGGCTGTTTCTTATTTTTTTTATTTAAGTATTCGATAAAATTATTGCTAGAATCATTAATATTACCTATGTTTTCTTGGTTTCCATCTCGGTATCCATATCGTCATTCATCCCAGCATAGTAATTTGCGCTGTCGTTTGATCCTCCCGCGCTTAGTATGATATCAGAATCATGGATTGTTGCCTTTTTCGTATCTTGTAATTTTGGTTTATTTGTTTGTTGAGCCGTTCTCGTAGCTACTTTTTCTTCGTTCTTGTTTGTTGTCGTTTCTTTTTTTGTCGTTCGTCTTATTTGTTGTTGCTTCTTCTTTTCCGGACGTATTTTGTGGCATAATCACTTTAGTTTTATTGACGTTTGATAATTTTCGGCTAATTTCATTTTCTCTAGTAACTTCCGTTTAGTTTATTTACTCTTTCCAATTCTTCACTTGAAAGCGTAATACGCTTCTCATGGTAATTTTTTCGTTTCATGATTTTTCATTAGTAGCATTTGTAATGCCTGGCCCCGGATCCCCCAGCGGTGGGCTCCTCCATGTCCCCGGCGAAAAAAACGTTTCCTCTTTTTTGAACTTTTTGAGATCTCCTCGCAAGTAAAATGCAGACACTTGATAAATGTTCGAATAATTCAACGATGTTATAACATTTTTTTAAAAATTAGTTTAGAATTTATGTTTTAAAAATTATTTTAATTTTTGAAAATTCTTGAAAGCAGCTTTTAAAAACCCGTCTATACGCAACGAGAAGAATATTCCTATTCTATTCACTTTGAACATCAATAAAACATGAACGGAAGTAGTAGTACTGAAACGAAATTCACTTCATGATTGCACTGTTGAAATTCGCCACGAAACTGTACAAAACCTCGATTTTCGTCGACACCGACATTTCGGCATATACCGCAATATTAACTAGCGAGCCAATTCATCATACATGTAGTCATATACTCGTATGTGGTAGTAGGGCTTTCTGGTACATGGCTTGTTAAGCTGTAGTAAGGTTTTGATTATGAAGATTTCCCTGTTTAAACATTTTATGACCAATGCATGCGTTAGTAAATGCAAATGTAAGAAGAGAAGACGTCGTTTACATGGGCACTCTTAAATTTAAACAATTGTAATATTGCTTAAATTTAGAGTGCCATGTGGGCCATTAAGTTTAAGATTATTTTAAAGTTTTGAAATTCGCTTTGTGTTCTTGTAAAAATTATGACTAATGAAATAAAACGCATTTGAATTTGAAATTGAGTATAGTGCTTCAATGGATGGGGTCCTAGTTTTTCCAAAACAGACATCACGTTCCTTCCCCTTGCCCCTAGTGGTCAACAGTTACAAGTAATGGCTTTCTTGCAGCTACCTTTGCGACTTGCAATCATAATTTGTGGAGCATAAATGTAAACAAACTCACAAATTGAAATAATTATTTTATTCAATGAAAAGCAACAAAAACAAAAAAGAGTAAAAAATATAAATGTAGCTTGAAACAGTATCTGGTTGAAAATTATAGCTTATTTATATGGGCTTAGCGTCTTCATTTTTATCTTATTCTTCATTGACCTAGCGTGAGTCTTCTGCAGCTGACGAACTGGCATTCTAAGTATCAAGATAAAGATGGTTGACACGTATGAGCTCTAAAATTTTGCTTTTTGATGCAGGGAGCGCAAGGCCTGACGGAGGCTAAACTCTAGAATTAATTGAAAACATAAGGATTATGATTCAAGAAAACCAATTTTTGTAAAAGTCGCTTTGCCAACACAGCACTAACACGATTTGGACAGTGGAAAGTCTATCGCTGTTTCCTACTAATCTTCCTTCAAATTCAAATGCGCTTTATCTCATCGATCAATATAAATTTTATAAAAAACATAAAGCAAGTCTCAAAACATTAAAAGAATCAAAAAATTTCCACTCTAAATTTTACTTTTAATATTACAATTAAAAACAAGAACGCGAAAATTTCGTACACTTCGTATATTTCCCTTCCTGCCGCCCCTCGAGGTAATGTTACGACCTGTTTTGAAAAGATTTCATTGAGACCTTACATATGACATATGACCCCCCCCATTCGACTACCTTTGTTGAAAAAAATTGTTTAAGGGTCAACCCTCTATATGGCGAGACTACCCTTAAAACTGAAAATTTTTTTCACCCCAAAACTTTCAAGAAGTCCTCAATTCTAACCTTTCCACAAAATTTCATGGCTGTAGCTTTTATAGTTTCGGAGAAAAACTGATTTCAATAGGGTTTTGTAATTTTAGTACAATCAGATAAGTTTTTTTTGATTGAATTTTATTAGAATTAAGTTATAACATATTAGGTGTAGGATAAAAGTTCACTGTTGTGTTGCAATTATAAATAAGATTTGAATAGTGTTGGTTTGTTTTTTCTCCTTTTTTCCAATTGAATCATAAAATATGTAATAATTTGAATTAATTTGAATTTGATGTTTTTTTTTGATTAAATGTTTTGATTGATAACGTGTAAATTTAGTGGGCCAAAATAGTTATCTTTTAGATTATATCTAATATGGTCTAACTTAAATATAATAAATTCTAATCAAAAACTTTATCTTATCCTAATATATTAACATCACAATATTTCTAACCCACGAGTACATGTGTAATGGTTTTCATTTCAAATCGTTCGAACGAAGAGATTTCCCGAAGGAAATCTGAACCGACTTCTCATCGGTTCTAGACGTGAAGTCTGATAAGATTATAAATAATTTTAGAATAGTGTTGGTTGGTTTTTTTCTCCTTTTTCCAATTAAATTTAAAAAATATTTAATAATCTTCATTGATTTGAATTTGCTATAGTTTTTTTTTTTTTTTTTTTTAAATGTGTAATGATAACGTACAAATTTAGAGAGCCATTTGGGCCATTAAGTTTTTTATTGTTATTGTTTGGAATTTGCTTTATATTCTTTTAAAATTTATAACGATTAGTATTAAATAAAGCGCTTTTGATTGATTGATTGACGTGAAGTCTGAGTCGTGCCAACGAATAGTACCAACCGGTCAACCAGTCCTTGCACCCGTTCACAACACAATTCATCAGTCAATACAAAATATGGAAAAATGCTTTGCAACTTATACGTCACAAACAAGTGGCGAAAACGCCAAAGAAAATCTAAGGCCTCCCAAGCACTGTGCAGCGAGCAAATTGTTTGAAATGCTGACGAAGGAAAAACAATAATCAGCACAAGGCCACGAATTGAATACTGACAATGCTTACTCATTTCATTAGTTGTCGTTGCACTTTTCCAGCGCTAAGATTTTAAGCTCAAATTCGACGATTAACTAGGCTTTTGCCCAAATTAATTTTTCGAAAAAGTTCAAAGTGCATTACACGGGTCTTCCTCACTTTGATAAAAATGTATTACCAAATCTAAAAACGGCCTCCAAACAATTGTCGCTGCATTCGTCCGACTGCAACCCTTTGTTTGCACTGAACAAGAAGAAGCGTCACAACGCAAAAGCGAAAAATGGTTCGATTCCCTCCTCTACAATTTACCAGCATCGCCTGTTCGGAAATACAGTTATTTAAAAATATAATCAAATAGGGTTGCACTTACTGTACACGCGACTAAACCGGGAAAAAAAATATGAGAAACACACAAGTCTTCGCCACAGGGAACCGGCCCACAGTAGATTCACCGACCCAATTTATCGAAAAGCAAAAACGAAACTGAAGCTGGTAAACTTTCGTCCCATGGGAAGGACAGCGGTGGCGCATTCAAAACCAGAACATAGGCACTCCAATAAAGCTAAATTAAAGATGAGAAGCTCGAGAACAACTTCTCTAATCATTATTTGCAACACCATGAGCAAACTCCTTCGCTTAGCTATAAAAATGAAAATCGCGTAGCTGTAACACCGCCTAATATATTCAATGCGTTTCCGATAGTGAAATTTCAACAGAATTCGAGAAGCGCGAACCGTTCTTCGTCGCAAAAAGAATTACGTAACACTCCCAGACAAAACTGACGTAGGAAGGGGGGAAGTCATACGGTGGCAAATTGCATATGTATTAGCCGGCCTACTAATGGTCATGTGTGTGGTAGTGAAGTCTGCTGCCATATGGCTTCCCATCCAACGTCAGTTTTCATACACACGATCGCCTTCCTCTCAGTTGACCAAAAGCTGTTCAGAAACAGCGAGAGATTAGAGGGTGCGTTCCGATTTCGTCGACGTCAATAACGACTGACTAATTATCGGCAGTGGCGTAGGGCCGATTTATTACACATGTTAAAATTTATCTTTAATTTTTCAAAAAAACTAAATAAACAAAAATATGAGCTGAACATCGAAAAGCAAAAATGAAAAAAACATTCATTCAGCCAACAACATTAAATTGTTTTGTCTCAGTCCGACCAGCTTCAACAAACCTAGCGAATTAGTTTCCCCATTGGATATGTTGATCTCTGAAGCTCAAATTTGGAGGATATTGTAATGAATCAGTCCTACGCCACTGACAATATACGTAGGTCGTTATTGATGTCGACGGTTCGGAAAGACCTTTTAACCACTCGCGGACACTGAACCGCGTTTTGACAGTTGGGAGGAAGATGAAAGTCGTGGTGGAATGAAAAAGCTGAAGAGCCGGGGCAAAATGGCTGCACTGCTATGAGGATTGTCAGATGTCATCGGGCTTCGGACATTAAATAAAATATACGCCATCGATAAAAAGATTCCGTAAGGACCAAATTTTTTTAACGCAATCGTCATAACTGTAAAATAAACTAAGAAAAGTTGTGATTTTTTTTTTGACGTAACCGTTAGAGAATTGTGCGAAAAGTCGAGCGCAGAAACGGAAGACGGGAGGAAAACATTCTGAAGCTGCCAATGCTTACTCAAACTAGTTTGGTTTACCAATTGGCAAAATCATTAACCTTCAGTCAAATTATTATTATGGAGAAAGCGAAGTTTATCTACAGAAATTTAAAAACTAATGGATCGGAACGAGCGCCATTAATTAAGGTATCACAGATCAACCCATATAATGCGAGGAATGCAAATCAATTCGTAATACCTTTTGCCAGAACGGATCGACTAAAGAACGATGCAACGAATGATGCTCTGCGTATATATAACAATCTACCAGAAATTGTTAAGGAAGCAAACTCACTTTTGGTATTTAAGAAAAGACTAAGGGAGCATTTAATGAGTACTGATTGAAGCGTGGACCTGTAATTCTGCTTTTATGAGCCCAGTATCTTAGGGCGTTCTTTTTGACCCTATCGGCGAGATACTGAAGTGACAGTTACTCAGAGTTTTTTTTGAATGCGTCGTATGATATTGAATTTTTTTTTATCTCTGAGAGCTGATCATGATTTTTTGGACTAGATGTTCACGAAAAGGACTAGTTCACATTATATTGTGTGCCCCCTTATACCGATGTGTTAAACATTGTCTGGGTGGCACAAAGGACCAAGCGACGTAATGTGAATGCAGATCGCACGAGCGTTGTGCGAAGAAGAAAGAGTGATGGAGAGAGTGGTAGGGAATGGAGGTAATTAAAAAAAAAAAAAAATTTCTCTCCGAGTTCGCTAAGTTCCGACGTCGCGAATCAGGAAAAAGTTCCTATTTTCTGCCAGACAAAGCCGTGCGAATGCAAAGATCGCAACATTATTTGTGCGGCCTGTGAAATTGACATAGTCCTCCTCGACAAGCACGGCAAAATCAAGCAAGCATCAGTTCCTTACAACGGAGAGTATTCGTCGTCTGAACTTAAATAGGGCTATTGCTAGAAAAGGTTACGTTAACACGGAACAAGAAGCCCAACGACTATAGAGTGATGGGAGGATGCCTTGTCGAGGGGGGTGACATAGTTATAGATAAATATTTGGAAGTTAGCAAGTAAGTTTTACGATGAAATTTCGGCCGTGCCCACGTCATTACTTTAACGGAATAAGTTCCAGAGCAAGATATGGTTTCCATACAATCTCGCTATTAATTTCTTGCAACAAATTAAATCTAGTTTTGAAAGCCGTTTCCAAAAGTTAGAGTAGATGATAGCTATTCAAAGAGACAAATCGCATGTGGTGGTGTTAAATACCGTTTGAATGAAGATGACGATAGGATGGCAGCAAAGTGAGACTTGACTTCAAAATTTGAATCAAATTAATACTTGGTTGTGGGTATAATGAGGCCATCTTCAATTTTGCCCGAATTAGTGGAATCCGTTTTACAGAACGTGAAGACAAATATAAAAACTCCCAACAAACATTCTTTTAAGATGTCGATCTCATAGAACTCAGCTCTCTATTCGGTACAGTATTTGAACGTTTCTATTAGATAGTGTCAAAATAGTTGTCAACAAGCCACCGAATCGTCTTCGGGAGTGATCGAGGTGCAAGAACACGCCAAACCATGTTTACAATATTTTTTCTTCTTATCGGTATAAGCAAAATATATAGTAATTTAACTTTTACGAGTAATGTTACTAAAAATGATTAGCCTTGGTGAGTTCTGTCAATGATCCTCAGTTTCAACAGTATTCTTATAAACCAAATGCACTGTTTGCGCAGTGGACCAAATTGATCGAGCTTCTGAAATTGCTGGGGTAAGAATACAGTCTTATACTTTTTGCCATATGCGTTACGAGGATAGCCACCAAAATGAGTTTATGTCTCCGAGCATGTATGAAAGTTAATTTGCTATATATTTTTCTTACCGCTGGGCTACAATCAAACGTAAGCGACGCAAGAAACGTAGCAAACGTAAGTTCGTCCACACAGGGTTCACGCTTTATGTACATTGACAGATACGAAGAAGTGTCACAGTATTTCAAAAGTTAGCAAAGAGGCGTATACGATAGATTTGTTCGAAGACACTTTAATGTTGCTATTCCTAATTTTTTGTTACTTGCGGCCTGGTGAATTTAAATTAAATTGTAGTAACGTCAATGATTGATTGTCACGCGAATTTTATTTCGCAGCCTAAGCGCTCCCTAAAACCAATTCGCAACAAATAACTGCTACCTGCTACACATGGTGAACGCCGTTCGGTTTTCTCTAGAGTCTAGTTTGAGTGGGTATATATATTATGATTTAAGATAATATGCATAGGAAATTATTTAATTTTGAGCTTGATTTGTATCAAATGATGAAACTTGTTAAGAATTACGCAAATTTTCTCTATTGGGAATTGGGATCTACTTGGATTTTGAAATAAATTCGCTCCACTTTGAAAAACTGAAATGGGAACACAGCTCTGCATTTCAGTTTTCCGGCTAAAGAAGTCAAGGTATCCAATGCATACGGTAAAATTGAGAGAATCAAAAGTACACAAAATTTTTTGCATGTTTTTGAGTTGAAGCAAAAAATTTACGGATCATGAAAGCCTGATTGCAAGTTGTGTAATGATGCATTAAACCAATTGCACATATCAGGTAAGTGTCACAATGCAGTTAACAACCAAACGGTTCATTTATTATTTAATGAGTTGCAATGTTTCATTTTTCATGCGCATTTCCATCGTCAACGATATCGGATATTATTCTTTAATGAGCCTCTAATCGGAATAAAATTATGATTGATTTTATTAATGCTTTGTGTGGGCGATACAGTAAACATTTTGTTGTTGATAAGTAGTCCAATATGTAGTAATTGGCTTTGATTAGTTGTAAGGCAAGCACTGCTTAAGATATCTGAAACTGACGAAGAAATGAATTCTCAGGTTACTTCTTGTTTAAAGAAGACCAAATAAGTAATAAAAAACAATACACTGAAACATCTCGATGCAATGGAGTTTAATCAATATGTTAGGAGATCGAATTAAAATAGAAGATAATAGAACTCCAAAAAGAAAGAAAGAAAAAATGGAATACGACCTGTTAAGCAGTTGGATTTGCTTTACTTAGTTCGGACGGCTTTCTTGCTAACAATCTAAACCTTCAAAGCATTTTCACAAGCAGGATACATCCTAGTAATTGTATTTTCTTAAAATGATTGCCATCAAAAACAGTAAAGTGCAAGCTCTCAAGTGTATGATGTTTGAGTTGAGTAAAAAATCTTAAAAGCGTGACGCTTCATTCGCTGTTGCACATAACGAAAATTTATTATTTTCTCCAGTTTTCCTTTTTGATTTTCATCCATTGTAAATATAATATTCATAGTATTATGTTAAAAAATTTGCCAAACAGCAAATACAATTAATTCATCATCATTCATCCGAGTAACGAGACACCAGAAATTCTATAGTATACAGATTAATATTCGACCAATACTAGCACTATAAAACTTTTGGAAGTTTAGCTTTACGGAAGTTCTAACGAGAAGTGAGCTGGAGGAGTAGGCCAGAAAAAGCGTACAATGTAGCGACTGTACCGAAAAAATAATTCTCCCGCCGCAATACACTCACATACACACAACTTTTCACCGACGCTGTCTCAGCCCCTCCAACGCTGTTTTAGCTCCTGCAACGCTGTCTTAGCTCGTCTTCCGTAAACGCTACAAGAATGATCCACCGCGTTCACGCGTCCCAATATCGCAACGCCTTCACACCACAAGACGGTTAGGCCAAAACAGCAGTGGGGTACTCTGGGAGTGCCCGGTGGGAGGTTTAGCTTCATTTTGAAAATGATTATGTAGATAAGGGTTAAAAACAGCAGTGAAGCACTCTGGGAGTGTCTGGTGGGAAGTTTAGCTTCGTTTTGCAGATGATTATATTAAGGTTAGAAAGCTGTACTTGTCTATAGATAAATTCAGGAATTAATGTGAAAACTCAAAAATCTATCGAATTATTTTTTGCTCTTTCCTTTGAACATAATGTGGTGGTTTGTTATTGTCAAAAATAAGCGGACTCCTTCAGGGCATAATCTTTGAGCCTCTTCTTTAGTGAAAAATCTGTTTTCTATGACCTGCAATTAATCTGGTTCTAATACTTCTCTATTACCAATTTTACTTAGAGAATTGAAAACAGGACGTCATATTTCTGCATAACCTGGGCGAGCTCGTAAAATTTTAAAGAACGCCAAAGAGTTGTACCAGGTAATTTAGATCTAATTTGTTTGAAGATTGGCATTGATCTCACTGGTGGTAACTGTAGTAAATCCTCGATAAGAATAATATCAAGTCCAACATATTGTTCACGATGAAATGAAATTTTTTACAAAATTTTTTTGACGTTCACATAATCATTTGCAAAACGGAGCTAAACTTCCCACCGGACACTCCCAAAGTACCTGACTGCTGATTTTTTCATACAAAATCATCTTTTTTTATCATACTTCATCTTTTCCTACGCTATGATTTACATACGAAAATTATGATGGTTTTAAAAAATCAAACACGATTCCGCTACAAACGACTTTTTTAAATAAGCAGCTCTTTTGATACGATTTTTGACGTGAGAGAGTTCTCTCAAAGAAAAATAGAAAATAATCTTGACTGTTCGAATAAGTCGCAACAGCAAGCTACTTTAGAGCTGAATTAACAATGATTTTAACACTTTAACTGCGAGTATCTTCTTGTATAAGTAATAAAACTATTGTTCAAAGAGGATAGTTTGCGGGTTACTATCGGATCTATAATTAACTTTTGTTAATCGAAGGGGCAAATAATTTGTTTTATAATTCACATAAGTGTTGACCTCCAGTATTGACTATTTCGTATTCGGGAATATTTGTGAAAATTTCTTCCGATCCGAAAAGTATATCGTCGGGTGTAACTCTGTCTCAATGGATGCGATCGGGAATCGTGAACCTGATGTTGGTTGCATTCCATTTTCACCACACTCACATACGATGAGTTCTTCTACATACGCTACCTATAAAATAACAAGTTGGGTAGACAGACCTATGCTCATGTCAGAAGGGTTTTGTACTCAACTTACAAAATGCCGTAACCAGCAACGAATAAAATTAAGAAACACGTCATGTTCGAGGATCATACTATTATTAACTAAGTTGAAAGATTTTTTTAATTCTGAGGTATTTGTTAAAATTATACCCATAAATATTTCGCTTGATAATTTTTTCAGATTTTTTTAGATCACGGGTGTCCATTCGCGAGGGAGAAAGTTCGTACATTTCCCCTTCCCCTGCCCCCCTCGGTACTCATAAGGCAATTTTAAGACCTGTTTTGAAAAGATCTCATTGAGACCTTTCCAATGACACCCTACTCGACTACCAACGGTGAAAATTTTTTTTTTGAGGGGTCAACTCCCTATATGGGGAGACCCCCCTTAAACCCCTTTGAAAAAATTTTCCACCCTTGAACTTTCAAGAGGTCACCACTTCTGACCTTTCCACAAAGTTTCATGGCTGTAGCCTCTATAGTTTCGGAGGAAAAGTGCTGTGACATACAGACGGACGGACGGACGGACAGACGGACACAGGTCGTGATTGCAATAGGGTTTTGTATTTTAGTACAAAACCCTAAAAACGAAGATAAATCCGGAATAAAAATTTGATTGAAATGCTTAACAAAGAAGCGCCAACACTAGTCCGAGCTCGATTACCAACACAAAAACTACATTGCGACTGGAAAGGTAGCGTTACCGACAACTGTTGTTTGTGGATATTGGAATGGTGAATGCGATAAATCGCGCAGTCAAGGTGCAAGGCTTAAGGCAATATGTTAGCTCCGCTGGTAAAATTCCGAATCGGAATACTTCAGTTTTTAAATGTTGTTTTTAAAGAAATCAAGAAAATGGGGGAGATGCTTGAAACAAATTATGGTTCGAGTGAATCCGGCTAGATTGTAAAGCATGCATTGATTGATTAGATTAGATAGATAGAAATCATGTTCGCATGCCTGCCGAAAGAGAAGTTGAGCAGCGAAGGTAGCACAAGTCAGGGATTTTTTGGCGAGTTGAAAAGTGGAACCTGTTCTGCCCTATCTACGCAACGAGAAATGCTTGTGAAGCACTTCGAGACGCAGGAGAAGAACAATCGCTGTAGCGGGAACGAGCTCTGTTACTCTTGATGGTGCGAAACATCAAGACTAACGAGTGGGGATCGGGAAAAGATTCATGGGGAACGGTCGTCATTTGACTATATGCCCGCGACGTATAGTCGAGAATAGCTTTGGCTTGCGGAAAGGTGAACTAAGCTCTGGACGGTGTGGATGGTGAAAACTTTTATTTTCATACTTTTAAGTGCTTTGTAAAATTTTTTTCCAAAGGCCTAGTTTCGCGTCCTGTCTGTCCGTCCGTTTGTTCGATCGTCACTGCAAGTTTCCTCAGGAAACCAGAAAGCTCAAACTCTGAAAAAGTTCAAAAGTGGTGGTCTCTCTCAAAATTTTTGAAGGGGGGTCCCCCCTTATAACGAAGTAGCTCTTAAAAGTTTGTCTTTTATCAAAAGTGGTCGAGTGGGGTATCAAATGAAAGGTCTTAATTGGAACTTTTAGAATCTGAATAGTTATTTTATGCATCGGGGGATCCAGGGGGAGGCAAAATGTACGAAAATTTTGTGTCCTCCTCTCCCCTCACGATTTGACACATTTGAGCCGAAAATTTTGAAATAAAATATTGGAGGTGGATCTTTATGAGTACAAGGGCAACAAACACCTCAGAAATCGTAATTCATTCAACTTTGTAATAAAATCAAATGGGTATATATCTTTAAGCTCACAAAATTTTATGGAAATCGGATCATAAGTAATTATAGCCATTTCATTTTTATGCAATTACAACAACACGTGTTGATGTTTGATATTCATGAAAATTTGTGGAATAGTGTTTAATTTAAATATGTTTAATCGGCTGAGCATTCAGAAAAATGATTTAAACTGGAATAGAATGGCGACTGCAATGTGCTTATGGCAGAAACTTTGCATCTTTCGCATAAACTTGACCGATTTCTTATGCAAGTATTGCGTGAATAGTTTAAGTCATCGATTCACGCTATTAGAAAACTTGTTTCGAATCCTAGGATGGTTACAAAGCTCTTCTGGTAGGAGCACTCTTTTGCTTACTCAACTTGTTGTATTTCTTGTCTTGTGTACTTGAAGCGGCGCCCCGTCACCTGATCACCGCTGCCCTGAGCAATTAGTTATCGTTCGCTTGTCACAGCGAATTCCAGTTAGTCGCCTAAAGTCAAAGTCAAAAGCGCTTTATGCAATACTAATCGTTATAAATTTTAAAAGAATATAAAGCAAATTCCAAACAATAACAATATAAAAACTTAATGGCCCAAATGGCTCTCTAAATTTATACGTTATCAGTTACACACATTTTATCAAAAAACTATAGCAAATTAATTAAGATTATTACATATTAGTCGCCGAGTACTGCAATACCAGTACGCATTGGCTCTTGTGTCCTGTTGGAACTTTTCAGTGTGGTTTTGACATTAAAGGGAAATACGAATGATGATAGCGAAAAATTCAGACTAAACCCGAGCGCAAGTTTTCAATAAGAAAAAGAAATGATTTGATTTGTATAAGGCAACGACATATTAAATGGACGAGCAACGAGAATCTGTGTACCCGTCCATGTGGGAAACAAACTTAACACATACTTACCTTACGATCTCGACACTATATGATTCCTTCTGCTTCTTCTTCCCCTTTATTTCCCGAGAGGTTTTTCTTTCCTCTTTTCAGAATTATCACTTCCCCCACTGACACCCGCGCACTCCAACAAAATTATCTTTCAGGTGCACACGATCGCGCCTTCGTTATCATTCGTTGAACAGTTTGAGTACAACACAACACAACGTTCTCAAAATCAAAGTAAAAAGCGCTTTATTAAATACTAATCGTTATAAATTTAAAAAAAAATACAAAGCAAATCCCAAACAATTATAATACAAAAACTTAATGGCCTAAATGGCTCTCTAAATTTATACATTATCAGTTAAACACATGTAATAAAAAAACTACAAATCCAGATTAATTAATATTACATATTTTATGAAACATCCCTGAACATATTGACCATCTCCATGTTGACTACACTTGCCACGCTCGCATCGCGAGTACCGTATAAAACTCCAATGAAGGCCGATTTTGGGATAAGCGTTCTTTTTTTATAAGGAGATAGTTATGAGCCTCGATAGAAACAAACAAGAAAATTAGTGAAAATAAACCACAGATTTAAAATGTTAGTTTAATTCGATACAAATTTTTAAATATTTCATCTAATCTTGAAAGATATTTCCCTTTACATTTTAACAATCCGAACATACATATTGTATTGACGATTTAAAAACGAAAAAAAACTATCAGTTAAGGTCGTTTCCAGTGAGCACCAATGCTTGCAATGCTGCAGTTCTTACGGACATTTATATACAATGCAAATCATTACAATTTCATTATCCATTGTAAAAAAAAAAAACAGGAGATGATATTTATTTCATTCGATAATATATATTTTAAAAAAGCTAGCGCACGCTGGATTCATGGAAAATTGTTTAATTAATACGTTATCTGTTGTCTATCAAAAAATCCATCATATGCAAACATAGCAGCCACACTCAACCGAGGCTCCGAACGAAAACTTAACACCACACTCCAATTGATCAACAGCAGTTTTTCTTCTACTTTGGTTTCAATTCCACACACCATTAAGTTGATGTACGATAAAAAGAGGCGGCAGGCTACCTGAAATATTTCTGTTTACGAAGAGTCCTTTTTGATAGATATTTTTAAAATTGTATAATCTTGACGGGACGGTGAAAAAGCGAAGAAGCTTTGTCGGGAAATTATTTCTTAGCCGTTTTGAACTGATTTTTCTTTTCGCTGTTAGTGCGGACTGACAAATTAAGTAAATTAAAATGAACGATTCAATTCTATTGCGAGCGAACGTCGTGAAAAAGATTTTTTAAAGGTGTAGCTCAGACTGGTGTTTTTGGATGAAGTTTTGTAATTGATATATCGCACTTCTCCAGTCGAGCAGAGATTCGAGGGTAGATTGTGTTGCATAAACATAAACTAATCATTTCTATAAAAAAAAACACCCATTCTTCACCTATGAGTGCGAAGTGTGAGTGTGCAAAACTCCCTGCTACTATAGTTGTAAAAAAGCAACATATGTATACGTAGCAAGTAGAAGACCCCGTTAAGGGTTCGACCAGATTGCGATACGATTGTCGTGCAGCGCGACTTTCAGTCGCAAATATAAGCATACGGCTACAAGTTTTGCAAAGGGTCTTCAGGCATGCGCAGATCTGATATGTCTTGGAGAGGGATCTGGCATTCGGCACGATGGCAGCTCCAATCGGAAGTTGACAATTGCCGCAGTGACAGATCTCTGACCGGGAACCGCCGTGACTTCGTTTTAAGTGGCTGTCGTGGGCTAATCTAATTCATTGTCTGTCATCGGCAAGTGCAGTAGCTGTTCTTAGTGTGGAGTCGCGTTCGCGTTAACCTTATAAGAGAAATTGAAAAGGCGTTAGTAGCCATATTATTTAGAATTAATGCACTTTCAACTCTAATTTGTGCAAAAAATAATAGTAAAGCAAGAGTGGTGAAAGTTAGTTCAAGGTGATTCTTTCCCGAGGTTGTATTCTTGGCTTTAACAGCAGCCTTCTGCCTCGGATAAGCCCGGTGCTGGAAAAGGAAACAGGTAAGGATTTCATCAATCAAGACCACGGTCGACGTTCTTTCGATCTCTACATCGTCAAATCTGGCGACACAATCAGATCGCGGTGCACCTGCAATTGTGAGCTTCTGGTGTGACAATACCAACTTTTTCTAACTCACCAATAGTGGGAGGTGGGGATTTGGAAATAGAAACTGAAGTAGTTGGCAGTGTGATTTGAAATGGTTGTGGTCTCTGTAGTACGCAGTAAAAAGAAAAATCATTACAAGGTATGTCTTTGCCAGGAATACATATGCTCCGTTTTGTTTAAGACAGTCGGAATCTAGATATGGCAAATATGCACTGGTGGCATTATTGTTACTAAGGCTAAAGAAAAAAATCAATTTAATTTAAAATTTATACAATATTATGTATAGAGTAAGTGTTCTTTCTTCATCAGCGTGCGAATTTAGTTACATAGTTTAATGCTGATGAGAAAATACTTACCCTCAAAATATATGTATGTTCTAAATTAAATACACTTTCTTCTTTTCATTCACGTGGCTGGAAAAAATTGAGAAAATTAAAACTGAAATCGCAAAAAACCGAGAATTAAATTATTTGAAATATTACATTGGTAGCAGTTACACTGAAGATAATATAAATTATGTAGCAGCATAGTCTGAAATTCTCTTAAAATTGCGTCTATAAAAGCTTTCTTTAAAGCATTATTATCTTCATATTCTTCTTCTTCTTCTTCACTACAGCTCCTCTCGGGCCTTCGCTTAGAGATAGTTAGTAGATAGTAAAATTGCTTTTAGACGATCGGAAATGGTTTGTTGAGCGACGCCAAGTGATTTTGCAAGTTTGGGTTGGATATTGGTCGAGCAATGTCTACAATTCGTGATCTTCAAACTTTTTTGGCTGACCAGGCGTTCATCGTCCTCCAAGTCAAAATTGCCACTTTTAAACCGTGCAAACCACTTCTGGCACGTACGCTCAGCTAGAGCATGCACACCAATACGATGACTTTCGGCAGCCTTTTTTTTCATATTGAAGTAATGAAGAAGTACTCCCCGCAAAAACACCTTTTTCAGCACAAAATGCGACATTTTCAGAGTAAAAAAAAGTTATGTTGCTTACGCTTCAGCTAAATGACACATACTGATTCTGAAATTATATGAGTAGCTTTCCAACACATATTTGGAAAGGTGAATCACTGAAATAAAAATCAAGTTACGCCATCTGTTAGAAAACCGCACGAATTAACCGGTACCCCTATACATCACCCAAGACTGCTGCCAATTGTTGAGTGAGCGCCGTCTCTCCTCGCGGGCAACCGTATCCCTCGCGTCCCCGTTTCGACGCAGGTAACTTGCGCGGCACTCTCCAGCAAGAAGGACATCAGGTATCACGCCTGTGTTAACACTCACTGCCGAATCAGAGACTGTCGGATATGAAGTAGACCTCTAATACTCTCCAATTGTGTATCCTCCGTACAAAGGAGGGCGGAAGGTCGGCGTCTTTCCGGTGTTTATTACGACGAGTGCCGTCCTGGTTGCTATTTCTAGGATTCATTTGCCCCGCGAGCAGTGGACTCGCCAAGAGACCACCGTTGCGACACGAGAAGTCTGTTTCTGATTGCCATAATTAGCGGACGTTTGCAAGAATCGTGCCGGCGACCGGGGACTCGCACGCGGAAGAGTGGGCGCGGAACGCTTGAGTAGTACGCGAAACCATCAAGACCGTACCTTTCGCGGCGGATACCTTTGTTCCGACTCGAGTTCACCGCTTCCACCTGGATGCCCCACTCTATCGTCAGTAAAGACGAGATATTCTCAAGTCTCGTTTGTTTTCACCAGGCCCAGTTTGTTTGCTTTGGCAATCTTTACTTTTAGTAGGTTACCTCGGCCACGACATCATCGGACCGAGTCGTGTTATCCACTAATTCGTGAATGCGAAATTTTTTTTGTAGTGGGTCTTTTTGCTGGAGAACAGGACCCGCCCCACGACACCGCAATGCTAGCCTGCCAGCGCATGCACGTGTCCTCAGACAAGGCCAATCTCGGTGAGCAACAACATCCTCGCTCGCCGAGGCAGCAGACCATCGCTGCAGTCCTTCACGGACATTTACATTCCATCCTTTATTTCACTACACTTACTCTAGGGACCCTCTTTTTTGTCAAGATAAGCACTTCGGTTTTCTCCAGTGCTAAGCTGAACCCGCGAGCAGTCATCCAGTCTCTCACACGGCTGATTAGCATACTTACCCTAAGTTGCGCTTAGTGTACGGTGCCCCATTCTGCGTTCGAGACAGCGCCATTCAAAGCATTAAGCTTGGCTTGGAAAGATGATGTCGGTTCGTTCGGCATTAGTTACACACTAAAGAAGGTAGCCCCTGAGCACCAAACCCACACGAAACCATCCCCCCGTCCACAACTCCGCCTGGGAATCACTTTCCGATTCCGGATAGAGGCAGTACCAGTTTCATCAGGATACCATGATGCAGAACTTTTATCACGGTGTTGTTCACTCAGCAGCAAAAAGTCGGCTTTCATGTCCCTCGCAAATTGCTCAAGCAGGATTTGGGCGGTTGAACTGCGGTGTAGGTTTAGTTGCAGGATACGGGTTATCGAAGTCCTGTTTTTGTCTTGACTAAAGCTTCCTGGAAAACCCTACATTTCCCTGGTCCCAAGACATGTCCAAGATCCAGTCTTGGATCAGCAACCTTGCAAAGAATACAGTGTGTCCCCTTTGTACACTCTTTTCTTTTACGTCCCAATTCACCGCATTTGTAACATAGGGAACTCCTATCGAGTCCTTTGCATACTTATGCGGTATGACTATAGCCAAGGCATTTGAAACATTGAAGAGACGCTGCTCTTCGCCGTATCCTGCAGACAACCCGCCCTATTCTTACTTTGCCCTTATTCGCTTCTTTTCTGTGTGCTTCTTTATTGTTGGCCTCTGCTCCGAACTCAACCAGTATGTGGCCCGACAGCGTTGGCCATACTGCTTTAATGGCAGTGTTGGTGTCTTCGGGCCTTAAATTTGCCCTGATATTGTAGTGAATTGAAGGAATTTAAATGTCCGTAAATTACTGCAGCGATGGTCTGCTGCCAGGGCGAGCGAAGATGTTGTGTAATGATTTTAGTTTAACAAACACTCGAACGTCAAGACTTAGTGAACGCGGGCAGAAAATTTTCCTCCCGTCTTCCGTTTCTGCGCGAATTTTATCGGTCGCGTATATTTAATATCCAAAGCCTGATGACATCTGAAAATCCTCATGGCAGTGTAGCCATTTTGTCCGGAGTCTTCAGCTTTCCCATTCCACCACAACTTTTATCTTCCTGCCAGCTGTCAAAACGCGGTTCAGTGTCAGCGAGTGGTTAAAGGGTCGCTCCCGAACCGTCGACGTCAATAACGACCTGCGGATCGTTGCCAGTGTCGTAGGGCTGATTTATTACAGTTGGTGCTCGCCGGAATCGCCTTTGTCTGAGGACGCGTGAACGCGATGGCAGGCTAACATTGTGGTGTTGTGGGGCAGGTTCTTATCCCCAGCACAAGGGCCCACTACAAAAAAATTTCGCATTCACAAATTAAGTGGTCGTGGGACTTGGTTCGACGGTGCCGAGGCCGAAGTGATCTACTGAAGGGATGGATTACCAAAGCAAAACGACAGACTGGGCCTGGCGAACGCGAGTTTACTACGGCCCCCAAATAAGAGTGGGGTATCTAGGTGGAATCGGTGCCTCCTCACAATCCCCCCAATCCCAAGATCCAATGTAGACGTGGCCATATATTTTCCGTTTAAATGAAAAACTCGTACAACGATTAATTAAACGAATTGAATTCCTAGCGAAATGCACGTCCGGGTTCACAGTATTTGAGAACTTTATCCATGTTATCTTATTTTTTTCTTCTTTTGTAGTTATAAAGGTGTCAAAGTAAGCTCACAGATTGTTGCTCGTATATCAAATTAATTCCCGTATAAATGGAAAACTTATTCGCTTATCTGCACACCACCAATATAGTTTCCACGCATAGTACAAAAAGTGTCACGAATTCCACCTAGAAGATGCGAAACAACGGATCGCGACCCCCCATTGCCCGGATGAAGAAAAGATTTGTTTGGTTCAATCATAAATGCTGGGAAGAACGAATCAACATTTTTATCACGCTATATTCACGCGAACCCAACACAATTGCCTACATTAAATGCCAGCGACAACAATTGAATTATATTGAGCTTTTGTATTGGCATATTCTATTGCCGACAATAATCTTTAATAATTTTTCTTCACTGCCGGAATCCAGCGGCTGTTAGCCAAATAAATTCACACTATCATTATAACTAAGGGAATTTCACCGATAATTTATCTGCGACTTTTGCCGATTATTTTAAATCACATCTAGTCCCAGCGGAAAGGACTCACAATTGCTCATTCGTTTACTGTTACGGCATTACTTTCAAATTGTGCTAATGCAGTCAGTCAATTGTGCTAATGCAATCAGACGTGTATCTACGTCTGATATCCCTCACTCTGACTGGGAACATTCTGAACAGTTCTAAATTTTTATTGAGGACTAACGACATAAGCCGTCACAACAGCAAGGGCACTCCGACCAAATATTACTGAAGTAAACACGTTGGTGATTCACAAGTTTAACTGCAAAGTAAGAGCCCCAATGCGGAGGCTGTCGGGAAATTATATCCGGAAGATCGACTTCAAGTGACCGTAACCGCAGGATCACAGCTTCTCACTTCCAAAATCACTTTGAAACCAACGCAATGCACGCACAACACAACCCAATTGGATTTCCCTCCTTGAACCGAAATGCATTTACGCGGAAATTATTCCTCCCCTGCTACCACCCTTTAGCGAACCATGCACAATCAGAAAATTCCTACAAGGGCACGAGCGGGAATGTAACTGTTCACTGGGATTTCGGTGGTCGGAAGTGCTACTGGATGTAAGGGAGCTGGCCGGGTAGAACATTTTCCTATTGCTCGGTACTGCACTAGATGTAGACAATGCACGGCATGGAGACAACAAGTGCAAAACACTTCACAAAGTCACTACACGGTTTAAAATGTGTTTTTTCGGATACGATGTCATTGTAACTGCAACTTTACAATCGTTCGAAGTAATATTCGCTTGCTAGAAATTCGTATAGAGACCATCAAAGTCCTCAAGTTCGAGAACACGGCTGGAATGTTACCACACTTCCGACGCGGAAACAACACACAAAACACGATGAACAGTGCCAACTCCTTCGAGCAACTGCCATGCGGGTCCTGCTTCACAATCTTCCCGCTTGTCTCGACGAGCCTCTTCATGGCGGTAAGGGAGGTTTATTTTTTCCCGTCGAGATAAACTGCAATTCTTTGCTAAATTGCGCCGCAAAGGGGTTGCCGTTATCAAATTTTTTTTGGTAGGCTCATATTTAATTTTTTAATCGCTGCCGGGGTCTTCGTCGGGGCTTCTTTTTCTTTACGCATCACGTCTTTGGGCGTCCGTGCGAATTTTATTTTCAGACACTTTTTGAAGAAGTTTCTTTGCGGCTTTTCTCGCTCCTTTTGTCGGCACTGTCTGGAACCCCTCCTGATCTGGCGTTCCACGCCCATCAAGTGCTTCTTCTTTCCTTCTTCTATTCCGATCTCCTTTGATTGGGCTAGACGCAATTCTTTTATTGATGTTTGATGATGGAGCTATCTGCGCGTACCCTGTAGGCTTAGCCCTCACTGCTTCTTTAGCCTTCTGCGCTTCTTCAGCCTTCTGGTCCTGTTCGGCCTTTAATCAGCTCCTCCGATAATGCCCTATGCGGTCTAGGGACTCCTCTAGTTCAAGGAGTCCAATTTTTACTCATTTGTTGATTTTTGGCGAGTCGCATGCAGATTGTATTCTTTTTAGAACATCTCCCGCTTTTCGGATTAGCCTTTCTTCTTCATGTCGCTGGGCGACAATTGTACTTTACGACCACCTTTCTTGGGAGAGTTTATCGGCTTCCGTTTCCGTATATAGTACTTTCGCCACATTTTCGCCTGTCGCGATCAAATCACACAACTTCGCTTTATTTGTTTGGTCACTCCTTTCTTTTCCTGCCGTAATCTCTTTGTGTACTCCTGAATGGTTCGTTATTTTTTCGGGATTTACGGCCCTTACTTCGGTCGCCTCGGTAGCAATCGCAGCCGTATCCATCAAATTCTCGATGTTCTTTATATTTTCCCCACCGCTCAAACATCTAGTACCAGAGTTTCCTGCTCTTCCTTTTTGGGACACTCTGGCGTTCGCATCATTTTTTTTTGCTGCGACCGAACTCCGCAGGAATCGAATGATTCTCGTTTCAAATCGCTCTACAATTTACCAGCAATCGCCTGTTCGGAAAAACAGTTATTTAAAATTATAATCAAATTGGGTTGCACTTACTGTACACGCGACTAAACCGGGAAAAAAAATATGAGAAACACAAGTCTTGGCCACAGGGAACCGGCCCACAGTAGATTCACCGAACCAATTTATCGAAAGCAAAAATGAAACTGAAGCTGGTAAACTTCGTCCCATGGGAAGGAAAGCGGTGCCGCATTCCAAACCAGGGCAAAAGCGCTCCAATAAGCTAAATTAAAGATGTGAAATTCGAGGACAACTTCTCTAATCCTTATTTGCAACACCCTGAGCAAACTCCTTCGCTTAGCTATAAAAATGAAAATCGCGTAACTGTAACACCGCCTAATATACTCAATGCGTTTCCGATAGTGAAATTTCAACAGAATTCGAGAAAGCGCGAACTATTCTGCGGCGCAAAAAGAATTACGTAACACTCCCAGACAAAACTGACGTAGGAAGGGGGGAAGTCATACGGTGGCAAATTGCATATGTATTAGTCGCCTGCTAATGGTCATGTGTGTGGTAGTGAAGTCTGCTGCCATATGGCTTCCCATCCAACGCCAGTTTTCACACACACGATCACCTTCCTCTCAGCTGACCATAAGCGGTTCAGGAACAGCGAGAGGTTAGAGGGTGCGTTCCGATTTCGTCGACGTCAATAACAACTGACTAATAATCGGCAGTGGCGTAGGGCCGATTCATTACAAATCTCAGTCTGGATAAGACAGTCGGTTAATCTTCATTTTTCGTCCGTCTTCACTGTGATTGTATTCATCGTCGTTTTTGTCGTCGTTAGTACATCGTGGCTGCAGCCGCTGGTGACGTCGTCATTGTTGTTACCTTTGCTTTCTTTTTTGAATTTTTTTGGTCTTTTTTAGGGTTTTTAGTTGCTCCAGGTTTATTGGGTTCCCCCTCGGAGCCGCTATCTCCGTTCGTGTGTGTAGTCGCTGTTTTGTTCCTATGGTTATTTTTGCAGAGCAGGGAGGCACTGCGAGGATTTTTTTTTGCATTTGGGAGTGTATGTTATTTACGCAAAAGAGTATGGGATTCCCATGCTCGCAAGAAGGCGACTGGGCTACCCACTGAACACCTTCTCTGTCAACCTGAGAACCCAGCCTGTAACCGTTTGACACATTACTTCGGGCCAGGTCTCGTTTTGTTACCCCGTGAGGTGCCTTCAAGCTGGGGGATCACTCTTCTAGCGGGAGGGGAGGGAGGAAGAAGAATTACCAGACAAGCGATCCCCCAGCCCCAACGTCCCCGGCTGCTGTGAGTCCCTTTTATCTTTTAGGACTGCCCGAGCATAATGTGCCACCTGGTTCCATTTGTCAACCGATTCGAGCATCACCACGACTGTTTTATCCGGGGTGAGCTCTCCCGTCTCCCTGTAGTGGTCCCTTCGCAGCCTGCCCCATTTTGTGCACGCAAAAAATGTGTGGCAGGCATTGTCTTCCGCTCCTGGGCAAAACCAACAATCGGGGGACCGTGACTTACCAATCTTGTGCAGGTACGACTGAAAACACACATGCCCTCTCAAAAGCTGGGTCAGATAGATGTCAGTCTCACCATGCCTTTGATTTAGCCGGGATGAGGCGCGGAGTCCACCTTCCCTTGGTGCAATTCACCCAAGACTGCTGCAAATCGTTGAGTGAGCGCTGTCTCTCCTCGCGGACAATCTTCTCCCTCGTTTCAACGCAGGTGAATAGCGCGGTGTTTTCTAGCAAGGAGGGCAACAGGTATCACGCCTGCAATAACTCTCACCGTCGAGTGAAAGACTGTCGGATACGAAAATACAATCCCCAGTTCTCTTCTCTGTACCTGTGCTAAGGGTTTTCGGTATACCTCCATACTGAGAGCGTCGCCCCATATTTCTGCTCCGTACAGTAGCACTGATCCTACAGCACTCATCAAGAGGCGTCTTCTTGATGGACTGGGTCCCGCTTCTTTGGCCATAAATCGACTCAGAGCCGATACTCCTGAAGCAGCCTTCCCAGTCGTTGCCCTGATTTGCTCAGAGAAACTCATATTCGAGTCGATCAGTAGCCTCAGGTACTTCACCGCTGGGTTCGATTCGATAAGTATGTCTCCAATACTGATCATCCTTACTCTAGGGATTCTCTTTTTTGTCAAGATGACCACTTCGGTTTTCTCCAGTGCTAAGCTGAACCCGCGAGCAGTCATCCAGTCTCTCAATCGGCGCACTAGCATACCTAGCCTAAGTTGCGCTTGTTCAACGGTGCGTTCAGCGAGCAGAGCCGCAACATCATCCACATAGCCGATCAAGCGCAACTCATCTGGCATCTCCAGTCTTAGTAGCCCGTCGTAAGACACGTTCCACAGGTCTGGACCAAGGATAGATCCCTGGGCAACACCCCATGTCAATTTCATTCTTCGTTGGCCCTGTGTCGTATCATAAAGCAAGCTTCGGTCCTTCAGGTAGTCCCTCAAAAGCCGCATTAGATATTCTGGAAGTTGAAAAGGGGTTTCCAGCGTATCCAGAATATCTAGCGGAGTTGAAGGCATTCCTAACGTCGAGTGTCACCAACAGGACGATCCGTCGCTTGGTGCGGCTATATGCCTCTGCCTTTTGGACCGCGCTCACCACCTCTGCAATCGCATCAATGGTTGAACGAGAGAGGTCTCCAGCAGTACGAATCGCGTCAGTGAGTTATACCCTTGATGAGTTTCTCTAGCACTTTGTCAGCCGTGTCTAGCCTGCATGCGATATGCAGACAGCGATTCGGGATTTCCCTTCCCCTTGCTGATCAGCACGAGCCTAGCCACTTTCCATCGTACCGGTAAAACTCCATCCCTTAGGCAAGCGTTGAATGTGCTGAGCAGCAAATCAGGACAATGGTGATAGAATACACCTCAGCACACCAACTGGACCTGGAGCCTTCCTCGCTTCCAGTGAATGGACTGCCTCTTCTAGTTCCGGCTGTGTGAAGAGTGGACACTCGATGCTGTTTCACCATGGATAGCGTCAACATGGACGGGATAGGCGGGGAAGAGTGCCCGCACTATCTCGTCCATCTTTTTCGCATCATATATGCAAGGCTTCCGTAGGGCACCAAGCTTCCGTATAACTAGCTTGTAGCCCCACGGATCCTTGTTCACATTGTCCACTAGATCTAGCCATTAGTAAGCCTTGCTCTTGTTAATCAATTTGTGAAGGCATTTCCTGGCCGACTTATATGCTGCTATCCGGTTGCATGGCTCGTCAGGGTGCCAGTTCGGCGCTAATCGGGAGTCTGTCTCACCCGAACTTACACCATCAACCTAATGGTGCGAACTTCGATCGTGCTCCAAGGTCTGCCAAGGTTTTACCGGGACGTAGACGGTATGATAGTTGAATTGGAGCCGTTCACGCACGAGTGTCACCTCGCCGCTACTGTATAAAGCAACTAGGTCCAAACCATCATCCGCCAGTTCAAAGCATCAATTCCAGTTCGTTGTCCAAAGCGTAGGCCAGATTCAGTTAGGTTCGTTACCTGTCATCCCTGGAGGGGACCTCACGGCGCCCCCCATATCCTCGGATACGTGGGGCTGCGCTCCCCAAAGAATGCTAGCCTCCAAGAGTACTCCTGTCGACCGGCATTCCCCCTGCGGGAATTCCCTCGGGTATGTGGGGCGACACTTCCCAAAGCATGTTAGCCTCCAAAAGTATTGGGCCAGTGTTAGTATTTTTTGTTATTTGGAATTTGATTTATATTATTGCAAAATTTATAACTATTAATATTGAATACAGCGCTTTTGACTTTGTCTATGTTACGATGTCTACTAACACAATGAGGTCAACGCACTGAAAACAAAATGTCGGCTAATTGAAATGCATACTAACAATATTTTAATTTTTTGTAATCAATTTGTGGAATTTATATATGAGTTATGTTTTGATATTCAAAAAACGTCGTTTGAGTCCTCGGATCAATTCATCCAATTTCATGATATGAAAATTGAAAGGAAATTACAAAAAGCATCTTGGCGCAATTGGTACTGACAGACAATTGGAGATTTTATTGTATTGTGTTGTTTGTTCAGATTAACATAAACCGCCGTTAGCTTGACATAGCCATTTCATATCTGTTTTCTTCATAAGTACTATATACATATTATACTGAACATTTTGTACCATTTCTCCTCTGGATTTTTACGTTCACGTCATTGTACGAGTAGGTGTACGTTATCTCCATTCCTGTAGCATTCTTCATAGCATAAAGCCTAGACAGATATTTGGTAAAGAATGTAACTTAGTATCAATATACCAAGAAACCGGTACACCATTAAACACGTTTTTTCCCTGTCGGAGGCTCAGTTCTTAGCCGAAACCTGCACAAAAATATGGTCTGCGCTATAATGTGTGCTAGCTATTATTACACGTTACTCAAGTTTCGAAATTTATATAGATGACCTCCTGCTCTTATTGTCTAATTAGTCTTATGTAGTGTTGAATTATTTTATACTGCTTTTACTTCCCAGATGTTCGGAAAAACAGTCGAAATCAGCACTATTAGACGTTCCTACGTAAGATTAATATGAGGAGTGTCAAGGAATTATAAGGTGTTATTAAGGGAGTGGAGAGTACGCTGTATAGGATACGAAAGAAAGTTGTAGTAATCGAGCAGTTTCCTAGGCAAACTGCTCGAAAAACACCATTACCAATCATCCAATTTTAATTGTAAATTTAAAAATAAAAATTTACAATTAAAATTCGAAGACGGCAACTCCGTTGCAACGCAACTTGGAAAGTGAATTGCGTTATCTCGCAATGGAAAATATCCATTGCTGGCAAGCAGAAGAGTCGCCAATAGAAGATAACGGGTGACGAGGAAGCCTTCTTGCGATCGCCAGACTTTTCGGATATCACGAATGGTCTGTCCCGGCGTGACAGATCATTTGCACACAGAAAATTTGTTATGTTAAACGAGTTCTCCGTAATCAAAAGGGAGATGTAACTTAGGCTGTAAGCGGAGCGGTCGGGAATGTCGCCATGAAAAACTATGGTGTTCGTCGAAGAAAAGCGGTACTTTTGTTCATTGGAAATTTAAACTAACGCTGTAGTGTATAGATTATCGGATAAAGTTATTGTGTAAATTGTGAACACAAAGTCAAAGTCAAAAGCGCTTTATTCAGTACTAATCGTTATAAATTTTAAAAGAATATAAAGCAAGTTCCAAACAACAAAACGAAAACTTAATGGCCCAAATGGCTCTTTAAATTTATACGTTATTAGTTAAATACATTTCACCAAAAAAAAATTTTTGTTAATTCAAATTAATTAAGATTATTACATATATTATGATTTGATTGGAAAAAGGAGAAAAAACCAACCTACACTATCCTAAAATTGTGAACACTTCGTTAGTCTAGTCGAGTGGGTTAGAGAAAAGTAGAATGAAACTCAAGTGCTCCGTCAAAATGTATGGTGGAAGTGTTTTTGCTTGGGTGTGCCAAGGTTTCTCCCTCTTTTAAACCATCTGTCGAAAAGTTATTCTTTAGCTCCCAGAAGTAATCAGGTCCCCAAAAGAGATATGAAATCGAAAAACATTTGCAATTGTTTAGATTCAGTAAACAGTAGCTGTGATCTGCCATATTATTTGAAACGATAATTACAGAAGGCGTCTTTGATTTGCCTCCGAATCTAGTAAGAATTATGTGCTCAATGCGTTTAACATGTAAAGAATTTGAAAATAACAATTAGCGCTTTAGTCGGAAATTTGTCAAAATGATGTGGTGTTACTTCGTTTTCATTCAAATATACAGGGTCTGAATAATAAGTAACCGGACTGACCTCAGGAAATTGGCCGGGTGACACAAACTCTTTGTGAACAATGCCTTTCACGTCAAAGAAAGCAATGAGCATCGACTTCACCTTCGATTTGCTCATGCGCGCTTTTTTCGGTCGTGGTGACGCCGGTGTGTGCCACTCCGAACTCTGCCGCTTCGTCTCAGGATCGTATTCGAAAACCCATGTCTCGTCTCCTGTAATAACGTGGTTAAAAAACTCTGGTTCGGTTGCTCGATCGTACGCTCCATTTTCACTCCGACGACGTAACTGAACACGCACTCCGCTCTCGCTCGATGCTATCTCTCCAAGCGCTTAGAGGCAACTGCTGCAGCCCGGTTCTCTTTACCTACAGCACCAGATACCGGTTAACAGACGCTTTGACTATACAGTCCCTGTAGAAATCGTTTCGTGTGAAATCATTGGTGTTAAAAGTACAGTGCCTATAAAGAGTATTCAACACTAGAAATAACTGCAATAAATACAAACGAAAAGTGTGGAAATGGACTGAATGGTGACATGCGACAGTGCTGATGAAAGAATTTAGCCATATAGTTGATTCAAGCAAAGCATTTCTTAAATGATAAAAATCAAAGATGGAAAATTTTAATTGGGAGCATTTTCGTAGTCACAATATAGAATAAACTTTCAATGAGCAATGCTTGCCTATCAAATGGATACCGATGAAGTATGCAATCGTTATCCAAGATTAAGTCTGTAGACAAGACACCTGCAAATATAATTATTTACGTTGAGAAGTGCACTTTTATGGTTAACGGGATAGTCTTCATTTATTTGTCAATCAGTTTGGCCTTCGCTTTTTACTTTTATTTTAATGGTTATTGGTGACACAGTCCCCGGCATATAATGCCAATTCATAAATGAAGTAAACAATCATGTCGTAACTTACAATTTCCTTTTGCCACCTGAAATTCAACGCCCGTATATTAGTAAATGTGTAAATACCAGCTACGATGAAATGCTCCATGTGCAACGAAATATTTATAGAATAATCTTGGTATGCTTCAACAATTCTAAATCTTAAAGAAGATCCATTGAATGCTTGCAAATATAGGGTGATTCATAACAAGTGTACACATATGAATGGGCCTTAACTCTTATTTATCACCAACTTCAGGTCTATATATTGACAGATTATGACAGTTTGGTCTTTTATAATTCTAACTATGGCGTCATACACATCAGCCGAACGTTTTATTATTGTTAAAACTTTTTACAAAAATAATGAATCGCCAGTGCAAACATTTCGCGCTCTACGTGAATTTTTTAATTTCACGAAATAGACCCATAAATTGGCCGGCGAGATCGTGTGATTTGACTCTTTGTGACTTCTACCTTTGGGGATTTCTGAAGGATCGTGTTTACGCTGATGCTCCCCAGACTACTGAAGCATTAAAAAACAATATTCGAGCAACATACGCCTAATAACGCCGGAAATGTGCGAAAATGTCATCGAAAATTACAATCATCGTTTGATAGTCTGTAAAGCAGCACGAGTGCACATATGCCCGAAGTAATGTTTCATATTTAATTGTAAGGGACCAAATTTTCATAATAAATAAACATTACAGCTCAATCTTCGCAAAAACTATGTTTTTTTTCGACAAAAATGTGTACACTTGTTATGAATCACCCTTTATAGTATAAAACTGCTATAAACTGACAAATAAAGTCAAACGTCAGACAGTAAATTATGAATCTATCTGATTTATATTTTCCAAATACCTCTACAAAGTCGGTTTGATCAGCACCCAAACATTTATGATATGAATATGTAGCGTTTCCCATATGACAGATAGTTATTGTGTTAGTTTGTCAGTGACAAAAAGACGGTTTTTTGCGGAGCGACTGCGAGCCGTCTCAACACGCAGGGCTCTTAGGCGTTTTCCGACATCGATGGGGCCTGAAAGTGACATGGTTTTTTTTCTTTCGTTTTCTCGATTGCAAGAACGGCTTCGACTCTTGAAGTGTCGTGGTGATGTGAAGCGTCGACCAGGTGGTATTCGTAATTGTTGGATTGATGCTTTTAATTCTGCGATCTGTGTAACTAAATCTGCAGTGTTGGTCGAAATTCCTTTTGATATTTGGCAATTCTGAGTCTTCACAAATTTCATTAGGCCTTTTGACATCTAGAATTTTATCAGCCATTTCGGGTGAGATCCGTTGTTTCCACGATGGTGAGAATCGATTGTACATCCGCGAGCAGCCGTTGTAGCCAAAGTGATTTCAAGAATGATTCACTTACCTTGCTTTTTGCAGCCAAACTCATGCACTGTAGCAATTGTGACGGGTTGCTGTGACCCGGTGCCGGTGAGAAGAGTTCGAACTTGAGCCTCTTCGGATGGCGCGTAAACATTGATCAATCTTGTTTACAGCGCTTCATATTTGCCCGTTTCCGGCGGTTTCTCCACGATGTCCCCTATAGCGTCCAAGCAGGTACAATCAAGTTCGCTGACGATCTTGTCAAACATGGCGGCGTCTGAACTTATTCTCCACCCTCGCAATTGCGCCTAAATGCGGGCGAACCACAGCGTTGGTCGAATTGTCCAAAATGGTGGTATGCGAACATTTGCGATAACGTTGTTGCTGACGGTGGCTCCTGTATGATTCTGGTGTCGGTTGCGGCTCCTTTGGTGGGCTCGGTTCCAGTAACAGTTTCGGCTTTAGTGGCTTTTGTATTTTCTGCCTCTGGCCTTTAGTTGTATCACGGGCAGGTTTTCCTTTAACAGACATCACGTCGGGGTCACCAATGTTATGCAAAGGCAATAGTTTTTGTAATAACGTTTACTTATACTACATAAAAACACACAATAATAGTATATACAGGAAAATCTTTGTTTCGCAGTTGTGACGTTTCGATGCTTCGCGTGTTTCTCTGTTCTCTCAACTGCTATCTTAACTCGAAAGCCTGGTGGTGAACACAATAACTATCTGCCATATGGGAAACGCTACAAATAAATATCGATCAAATATCAATTTAATTTTCTTCGCACAGACTATAGGCCCGTTAAGTTATGAAACGTGCTGGTTTAAAATCAGAACGTATCGCAGATAATGAGATTCTCTATCTCTAAGCGAAGGCCCGAAAGGGGCTGTAGTGCTAAAGCAAAACAAAAATCAATTTAATTAATTTGATCATTGTTAAATTGAAGTTTTTCCATCATTTTACAAGCAAAATTTCATTTATACTGGGTACTTTATCTTGGTATACGCTTATGACGATACTTGGTTTATACCCGAGTTCCGAACATGGTATAGCACATTTTATGCAAATATACTAGGTTCCTATATCCCATGCTTTTCTAGGCTTTTAGATTCCATCACATTGTAATAAAGAAGTTATCTATCGCGTGCAAGTTTATTGCTTCGTTCGCTCCAACATGCTACTTCTCTTAACTCATGAGAAGGTGTAACTTAAAGTTGCACGAATAGGAGCGCGCATGCAAAATGTTCATGTTCTTTCAAGCATATATTTTATCTTTCAACGATATTATATTGACTTAAAATTGACTATTCAATGAGAGGTCAGTTTAGTATATACAGTATTTGATCAAAAATAAGTTACAAGAAATGTATTCTATACATTAATCCAAATATGTTCTAAACATTGGCAGAATCTAACGTTGAGTAAATTCTCAAACCCACCTTCTTACATAGTTTTGACACTTTCTTACAGGGTAATTTAGACATTTGGTGATCTTGCTTGTTTTGTTAGTGTATATGCCTCACCTATTAGACTTACATAGTATACTCGCATAGTAGCCGCAGTCAAATCATGCTCTGAACACAAACCGATCGGTTTAATCTAATGCGACCAGTTCAGCTTGGAAATTGAGATCTTGAAGGCAGCGTATGAACTGACCCATTGTTCAACAGTAGCTACGTAAATAAGTCAACCTCCGGGAAAATTTTGTAAGTGGGTGAGACCAAAGCATATAATCGAATAGCTGTCCTAATGAAAATAGAAGCAAATAAACGTGTAAAGAATGGGCTAAATTTTATAATGTGTTAGTTCGATTGCTTGGAAAATTCAAGTTTTTCATGCATTGCATATGCACTTTTAATCCATTTCTATCTTCATCTAAAGTACCGTAAAAAATAAAATTTATTCTAACTGCAGCTTATGTCTTCTTCTTTGTAGCACTACAGCCCCTCTCGGGCCTTCGCTTAGAGATCGTTAGAGTATCTCATTTTCATGACCGTATTAATTTTTTCGGAAGTTGGTTTGGTCAGTACCCTGCTCCCGTCAGCCTGCTCAACTATGATATGATCTGATTAAATCAGTACATATCACCACTGAGTGAACACCCGTAGTCTGTCCGAAAAATCCCCTGAACTAAATCACCTTCGGCTTATGCGTTCATGCTCTAACCACTAGACCACACAGAGTACCTGCAGCTTATATGCTGTGTGCAAAACCGTAAATAGAAAGTGTGGTTATTGGAGGAATGTACAATGGTGCCTACTAGCGAAATGCGATGCTTATATTAATAAAGTAAATATTAATCAGTACTAATCCAGCCACTTCTTTAAAGTGAACCATGAGAAGACTACGTTACTTGTTCTGGGTATTATCTCGAAATGTCCTTATTTTTTGAGAAAATGAAGGATAAACAAGATTTTTTAATACAAAACACCCGTCACGTGTAGTTCCTGGAGTCACTACTTTATCCGAGAGCCGTGGTAGTGATGACGATTTGAGATTTGTAGTTTATGCAATTTTTGACCATGGACTGTTTATTATGAGAGGAAACCAAAAAAAAAAAACACTGAATTGTGTCTTCTTTTGGGGTTTTCTTTCAAATTAATGAAAGTAATATAAGTATACATGTCAAATTTTCATCGCCACCAGGAGGAAAGAGATAAACAATTTGCGTAAACAGAACTATACTCCCGTCAAGAAGGTTTGTACTCAACCTACGATGCGCAATTACCAATAATGGATAAATTCAGAAACATTTTGTAATAACTTGCGGCTTGGTCTCGGAGAGGGATCTGGCATTCGGCACTATCGCAGCTCGAATCGGAAGTTGACAAGTGACGGAATGACAGATCTCGGTCCGGGAACCGCCGTGCGACTTTGCGGCTTCTTTTTTAGTGATTTTTCGTCGGCTAACCCAGTTCATTGTTTGTCATCAGCAAGTTCAGTATTTGTTATTAAAGTGGAGCCGATTTCGCTTGAAGCTAATAAAATTAGTTAAAAAGGCGTTAACAGCTATATTATTTAGAATAAATGCACCTTCAACTCTAATTTGTGAGGAAAATATTAGTAAAGATAGTTCACGATAATTCTCACCCTAGGTTGTATCATGGCTTTAAGAGCAGCCTTCGTTCTCGGTATCTACACAGACCTTTTAAACAAGTTGAGTAAACAGGAAAGTGCTCCTACCAGAACATCTTTGTAACCATCCTAGGGTTCGAAACAAATTTTCTAGTAGTGTGAATCGATAATTTGAATTATTCATCCAATACTTGGATAAGAAATCGTTCCAATTTATGCAAAAGATGCAGTTTCTTTCATAAGCACATTGCAGCCGCCATTTCGGATGGAGCTTAAATAATTTTTCTGAATGCTCAGCTGATTGATCATATTTAAATTAGATACTTTTCCTTAAACTTTCATGAAATTTGGAAGAAAATAAAAGTGCTCAGGTCAATATGAAATATGTACAATTAAGATTCAGTTTCCATGAAATTTTGTGAGCATTAAGATTTTATATCAATCTATATAATAATTTCAAGAAGTTTAAGGGTACTGTTTCGATTATATGGGCGAAAATGAAAAATCTACAAATCATACTATTGAGCGAATTTCTATTCAGAGGTATTTGTTGCCCTTGTACTCGTTAAGACCCACTTCCGTGATTATTTTCAGATTTTCGACTCAAAAATGTCCAATCGCGAGGGGGGACACAAAATTTTGGTACATTATGCCACTCCCTGGACCCCTGGATGCATAAAATGACTTTTTTTTTATTCAGATTCGTATAGTTCTAATCAAGACCATTCATTAGATACCCAACTTGATTACCTTAGATTAAACAAAATTTTAAGCTAATGTACTCGAAAAGGCGTCGGGAGATCTCGAACGAACGACGAGGAAAAATCATTACAGATCCAGCACATCTCAATAGTAATAGACCGATCTCTTTGATTAGTGTACCATTCAAAACGATTAACAAACTGATCAAAATCCAGCTCAATCGTTGCATTCAGGAAAACAATTGCTATCTATATGGAAAAAACCGGTCGTCTTCAGCCTGCCTCAATATACTAATGCTCAAACTAGCAAAAGATAAGGATTCAAGGTTCAAAATGGCTGTCATTCTCGACATCACCAATGCATGTGCACATGTGGATCTTAATTTTCTTAAGCAAACTTTAGTCAACTTCGGTATAAGCACACTATATATCAACTGGATCATTGAATTTTCAGTCGAACCTGTTAAACAACCAAAGGGTCACAATAACAAACGGTCTCCCACAGGGTGACGTTTTAAGTCCCCTCCTGTTTAATATGTAAACAATTGTTCAAAATTGCCTAGCAAACGATAAGACCACTATCCTGCAATACGCTGACGACTTCCTTATGCTAGTAGAAGGCAAGAAGTTCCTTGGTACCGTGGATGCTTTACAAAATAAGATAAATGATTTCAGCAGAGTTGGTTTCTCGCTGGGTTTGAAAGTGAATCCTGCAAACACCTGCATAGGTACAAACACCCACAATGTGCTTTAAGTATATATGGAAGACAGATTGCATCGCAAAACAATATCCTTTACCTTGATAGAAAAATAAATAACTGGATCCTTTAAAGAGTAGAGTGACACATTCATCAGCAAGCAGAACCAACATAATCTGATCAACATGTTTGGTAGATCCATGAACAATTTCAAACCATCCATCGCTTTGAATCTATACTAAGCCTTAATAAGATCGAAACGTGAATGTGGAACTACCACCTTTGCAAATGCACCCAATTCTTCTTCAGATTCTAGACTCAGAAATGCCGCGTTGTTATCTAAAATTGAACGTGCCATAATATTGACGTCATCAGTATATGCTACCAATTGTGTGGACTTGAACATTAGGGTACCCGAGGTTTCAGCTGATGACGTCTTCCAGTGCAGTATTAAAGAGCATTGGGGCAAGTCCATCCCCTTGTTTTAAGCCTGATTCCGTTATAAAGCTGTCCGCTAGTTCGCCTTGACCTGGGATTCTGTGTTTTATCATTGTGACCTGGACCATGCGGATTAGTTTTGTTGGGACGCCAAAGCCAAGCATTATTTTGTATAGCTCATTTCTGTCGACACTGTCGTATGCTTGCATGAAGTCTACAAAGAGTTGTTGCACATCGTTGTTATATTCCCAGCACTTTTCGAGCATCTACTTTACTGAGAATATTTGGTTTATGGTACCAATATTTTCTTAGGGTTTTGTAAAAAAAAATGTTTACAATACCTCTGGTACCAATATTAATAGGGTATTGTAAACAAATTTTTTTACAAAACCCTAAAAAAAATTTTGCTGTTCTAAAAAGTGTTTGTATACAGTGGGCAGTGCAAGGTGGATTTTAAGCATGCAAGGAATGTGTTTTGTAGTTTTTTTTTCGTGCGAAACATAGTATACGAGGTGTGACAATTAAGTAATGAGGCTGATTCCATGAAAACCGTATATTTAAAAATTATTCTACAACTCTGCCATCCCCTTCAAAGTAGTCCCCTTGGGCATCTATACAACGATTCCAGCGCGTTTTCCATGCTTCGTAACATTTCTGGAACGCTTCGTCTGGGATGTCCGCGAGTACCCTCGTCACGGCCGCCTGGATGTCCGTAATCGACTCAAAATGGGTTGCTGTGACCACCGATTTTGTTGTAGGGAACAAACAAGTTGGGTAAACAGACCTACGCTCATGTCAGAAGGGTTTTGTATTCAATTTACAAAATGCAGTCACCAGATCGAATCAAATCAAATCAAGAAACATGTCAAAGACGATTTTATTGGAGAAAATATGAAATACGAAGATCATACTATTATTAACAAAGTTGAACGAATTTCGACTTCTGAGGTTTTTTGTATTGTTATACTCATAAATATCTCCCTTGATAATTATTTCAGATGTCCATCCGCGACGGAGGAAAAGCTCCCATGAAAACTTTTATTTCATAATCATATCGGCTACGTTTGATGAATTTTTTTTTTCAGGGGCCACTCTCCTGTACTGTTATCATCGATTAATGGCCAATTTTTTCGAATCCTAGAATGGTTACAAACCCTTTTACTAGGAGCTTTCTCCCACCTCCTGGACTTGTTTCACTTATGAGCACTAATTGTAGGTACTCATCTTCAGTCATTCATTAAATTGAATCAAGTGTTCAAAGCATGCACCTTAAACGTTGAAGTTGGGAAAAAATAACTCAAAATTATTCAATCTTCGCATTTAAAACAGCCACTATTTTGTTTTACGATTACTGATACCACTAGCTGAACCGATTCTCAAAGATATACATGACACCTATCATTCTTGAAATTTTATTGCAAACCCTACAAAAACTGTTGTGTCTGAGTCGGTAAAAAGCGCATGTTGTTCCATAGCCATATGTTGCCATAGTAATAAATGCAGCGCATATTGTTCCATAGTAATACAGGAAAATTCAAACCGCTATAACTTCGCTAAATATGATTCAATCTTTATGAAACTTTCAGGATAGATCAATCTTATAAATAGACATCTACGTCCAGAATTTAAGGGTACCGTTAAGATTTTATCCAAGAAAACATAAATTCGATAAATCATACTATTACTAACAAAGTTGAGTAAATTGCGACTTCTAACGTATTTGTTGTTGTTACACTCACCAAGGCCTACATTCCTGATTTTTTTCAGATTTTTCGGATCACCGGTGTCCAATCGCGAGGGGGAGGGACACAAATTTTTCGTGTATTTCCCGTCCCTGTGCGCCCTCGAAGCAAATTTTGCCAAACTAAGATCTGTTTTGAAAAGTTCTCATCAAGACCTTTATTTGATACCCATATCGGCTACCTTCAATGAAATTTTTTTCGGGGGTCATTCTCCTATATGGGGAGACCCCCCTTAAATACCTTATAAAATTTTTTTTGTAGTCGAACTTTGAAAAGATCACCACTTTACACCTACAGACAAAATTTGATGTTTCTAGCATAAGTAGTTTCCGAGAAGAACTGCTGTGACACACGGACGGACGGACGGACAGACAGACGGGCAGACAGGACGCGATTTTAGTAGGGTTTTGTAAAATTATTTTACAGAACCCTAAAAAAGTCACAGTCTGACATATCGGGCGAATAAGGCGGCTGTTGGAACACGGCGATCCCTTTAGAGGCCAAATACTGGTACACGTAGAGGGCGTTGTGGCACGGCGCGTTGTCGTGATGGACTCGTTTTCGCAATCTTTCGAGTACTTGGCGATAGCAGACGCCGATCTTCACGGATTAGCGCGTAGTACACGCTGCGCATTTGCGTCAGTCCGCACCTCGACTGGTCTCCCGCTCCGCGCCTCGTCTTCCACGCTTTCACGCCCCTCCTTAAACTTTTTATGCCATCGAAACACCTGGGCACGACTAAGAGCACTATCACCATGCACTTTTACAATTTTAGCGTTCGTTTCCGAAGCTGTTTCGCCCAATCCATTTTCGTGACGAGAACCATCAACACACGTGTACTCAATACGACACAGCAGGTGAACTAAACAATCTAGAGCGATAGTAAATATATCAATGGAGAGGGGGAGGGGAAAGGAATTTCAAGGTAGCAGGTTTACCACAAGCGCGGCAATAATTACTTAGTTGTCACACCTCGTATATTACGCCGTACAAGCATTTGCTTTAACCGAATAAACTGTTTTGCATGGTTTGATTGCTGTGCGTGAAGGACTTGCAGCGGTGTTGTGCTGCCTTAGTGAACCAGGTGTCGGCGCTTACTGAAAGTGGCTTGATCCAGGAGTTTAATGATTTTTCATCGTTCTATTGTAAATCTTTTCTCCCAATCAAGTTATTTTGCGGGTTCCGATAAGCCATGTACAGTTGGGGTAGATTCAGCAGCGGCTGTTATTGTAAGACAATAATTGACAAATCTTGGGTTTGATTCGATGATGGCGATATGTTTTGGCAATTATTAAATTTTTTGTCTTTAAGTATGAATAATTTCATCAAGTAGAAATATTTATATAATTTCCCTGTTGAGCTGTGGGTTCGGGCACACTACGCTTGCGCTCCCAAGTTCAAACCTCGGTCGCGGGATCGAGTTTGAGCTTCTGATGGTGCTGTCGGACTATCAGCCCACCTGTGATGGGTACTATTTGAAAAAATGGACCATATCACCTCGAATTCCGTTATGGTCATGAAATGAGATACCCTAACAATAAATCTCAACGCCAAGGTTTAGATTTGGACTGTATTGTATCGATGGATTTCCGCCAGAAAATCGTATCTTATATCCGTACACAACACTTTATTCGTTAGTCAATACAAAATATGGCGGCTGCATCCTGGAATTCCAGAATCAGGGTCTCCTCGCGAAGTCTCGCAGCAGTTCCCGAATAGAGATCTGTCACTCCGATAGTTGTCAACTTCCGATTGGAAGAATCATAGTGCCGAATGCCAGATCCAGTCCGAGACCAAACCGCAAATTGTTACAGGAACGCGTGCTTGTGCAACAAGAGATTTACGTACCTTGTGTTTCATCGTCTTTTTCTTTTCTTCTTTTGTTAATCCGCATCGACTTTCCAGATGGAAACTTCAAACAAAACTTAAGGCCCCTATGCCGTCATTCCTTAAGGAATTGTTTTTTTTAACTTTGTTTGCGGAGGGTCCTTGTCTACAATTTTATAAAAGTTTATGTAGGGAGTAGCTGTAAATGCAGTCTTAACAAAAGATATTTTTATCAATCTTGCAAATGCACTGCGACTGTCACTTGTGCTTGAAACAACAATGAATGTTTGATTGGAAAATTAATTGCAGTCTGAAACGTGCTAGAGTAAGGGTATATATTGTTTTATTATCGTGCTAACTATAAGTATGCATCTAGTTTAACCAAGATTAATTGTAAATTTCTGACTTGTGCCTCATGTGAAGTTCCGACAAGATACACTTCGTAAATGGACTGTCGCCTGACAGCCGTGGATTCTCCTCCGTGACAGTTCCTGTCACCGGCTCCGTTTACACGCGTTGTGTTCGTTTTCGATTCAAAGCCTACTGAAGTAGAAGTTCAAAGCGGCAGCGTTTACTACAGGTTTTAATATAATGAAAAACTCATAAGCACTCGCACTGCATAGCAGTTTTGGGAATGGCTGTTGCATTTGCCAACTCTAGGGTTAATAAATGTTCATACCTGCGCAAGCAGCATATTTGTGTGTTTTCCACGCAACACACAGAAACCAGTTTATGTACTACCTACGAGATGCTTTGTTCAACTTTTTATAGAAGAAGCAGAATACTTGGACTGCTAATTACCCTGAAAACTTCCCAATTTGGTATATTTTTTCCTATTGAAAAAAATATATTCAACCAACCTCATGCAATTAACCCATGAACGATTTTTTGAGTTTCTATTTCTGGTATATACTGAAAATATTTCATCTTGGCTTTAAACCAATGTAGTAAGTGCTGCCGCTTTTCGGGTTCTACTTCAGTAGGCTTTGGACTCAAAGCGGAGAACATGCAATGTAAACGCAGCGGGTGACGCGAACTCACGAACGGGATCACATGGGTGGCGTGCGTTGGAGAGATGATAGTTTTGCGGAGTGTTTTTCTCTACCAAATCGATCTTTTTGGATATTTGATTCCGAGTGCCTTTTCCCTAAGCGAATGAATTTGCCGAATAAACGCGATCCCATTAAAGTTAAGAGTGCCGCCGTAAACAAGTGAACATTACGCCCTTTGCTCACCGTGAACTTCGGTTGGAATTCGACATCCATTATTAGATCGTCTCGACTTGATTTTCACGCGAGGAGAAGGTGCAGCAAAACGACGAGGATACACGGAAAGATTGAGCAAAAAAAGGTTGAAATACATTGATTCGCCAAATTTCCTTGACCATCGTAATTTGAATTGTATTTCGCCTGTTATTGTGCTCGAATCCGTATGGATTGACAAAAGCTTGTCGGCAAAAAATTTTAATAGGTCTTTCCATCTTCTGGTACAGTTAACGTTAAGGCTTTTCTAATGCCATGCTATAGGCATGTTCATAAAAACTAAAATTAAGGCACAAATCAAAATTTCACTATATACAATGATTCTTTAAAACTATCTGCAAATGTACACAATTTGATACAAATTACAATAACATTTTCCTACAATCAAACTTTCGGTGCATAACAAAAATAAAAACAGATTAACAAACTCTTAGGGAATGACGTGGTTCTTAATGTAACAACATTCACTTAAACAAACAGTGACACCATAAAACAAACACCTTCGATATGTCAAGCAACGATGTTTACATTTACAAAATATACATAATGATATGGAACTTGGAACGCTTGGGCCGAATCAATTAATAGTAATGTGTTAGGCTAGACAATATGCATGGGTAAAAATAGATAGATAAAGTAAATGAAAAAAGAAAACTGATTAAAGTAACTAAACCAAGTCGCTCTGTGAAAGCGAACACATTTCATTTGTCTATTAAGGACTTTCCCAACATCGCCACAAGTTCTTAACGGGCAATTAACTACCACCAACACTACACCTATGTTAGATAGAAATGCGGTATATGAACCCAGTATACTACATTTTTTTTCCTTCTGCCTAACCTATGTTAGGTTTGTATTGGCTATGGCTTAGCGCAAAAGCCATCGATATATCGATTAATGCCCTCTAGGGACTTATGGTAGTATAGTGCTTTTTTCTAGTTTTTCTTTACTGGCTTTGTGATTTTACTGTGTTAGTGTATTAGATATAGAGAGTACTGGATCCGAAACCGGTCGTGAGAGCCGAAGCAATTGGCAACCTTCGCTAAAGTTGTGTGAAGTTGAGATGTGAAGTGATATGCTTTTGTTTTAGCACTCTATTCACAGCGAAACACGTTCACATTTAAAAAGTTTTTAATTTAAAAGATCGCGCGTACGTAATCGGAACTTTAATTCACTGTTTTAGTTTTCCGTGAGAGTCGTTTGTTGTTTGTACTCAAACTGTTTTCCGAATGATAACGAAGGCGCGATAGTGTGTACGTGAAATGAAATTTCGTTGCGCGGGTGTCAGTGGGGGAAGCGATTCTTCTGAAGAGAGAAAAGAAAAACCTGTCTGGAAAAAAGGGGAAGGAAAAGCAGAGGGAATCATATAGTTTCGAGAGCGTAAATTATTTATAACTTATTTATGTGGCAAATTTGCTTCTCACAGGGACGAGTACACAGCATAGTATACTCAAATAGTAACCACACTCCATCAACCCTCCGGAAAAATCCGAACACAAGCCGAACAGCAAGCCATAAATCTTCGGTAGCAGGTAGATGGTAAACGCTGATGCGAGGAATGGCGCGAATATAAACATATGCTTCGATGAGAGATTTCAGGGCTACCAGAGCTAAAAAATCAATAACATTGCAGAAAAACAAATTCGTTCCATGCAATCTTTTAGTTTTTTATTAGGATCTAGCAGCACTCCTTTGTTCTGAAATGCGTAAAAGAACACGTGCGTCGGAAATTTTATCTGCATTTTGCTTTGTTTCTTGAGCGCGCCAAAAATGGATCAGCTGTAATGCCCCGGATCAGCTGTAATGCCCCTGGGAAAATTCAAAAAGTGTGCAACACAGGGTAAATGAAAGGTGTGGCTACTATTTGAGTATACTATGGTACACAGATTCTCGTTGCTCGTCCATTTGTTTATATGGCTTTGTATATTAGTATTCGTTTGGAATGGTTAGTCGATTATTAGATCGAGATATACTACATAAAACATGGTATTATCACGAAGAATAGAAGTGCACGTCAAATGCTTTGGTCAGCTCTTAATGTATTGTTTCGAAAATAATTAATACTAACTTTTAGGGTTTCGTAAAATAATTTTACAAAACCCTACTAAAATCGCGACCTGTCTGTCTGTCCGTGTGTCACAGCAGTTTTTCTCGCAAAGTACTTAAGCTACAAACACCATATTTTACATGTAGGGGTAAAGTGGTGCTCTTTTGAAAGTACAATTACAAAAAAAAATTATGAGGTATTTAAGGGGGGTCTCCCCATATAGGGGCTTGGCCCCCGAAAAAAAAATTTCATCAAATGTAGTCAATATGGGTATCATATGAAAGGTCTTAATGGGCTTTTTCAGACGCAGCGTTAAAAGTGAGCGTTAAACAGGTTATATGGGCAAGAAGAGTGAGAGGCATTGAGGGGACCTGATGTTGTAGGGTGAACGAGCGTAACGCACATACGCAAACGCATTTTGTAGATCATTTGGTGAGGGAAATTTTATACAAACGCCGGTAATCATTCCGAATTGAACATTCGGTGAAGAAGGTAGTCGTCATGAAACGATTGCCTTTCTTTAATTCGCGCGCAAAAATGGATGCGTGGACGCGAGAAGCTACGCGTTATTTAATAAATTTATAAAAGCGGAGGCCATGTTCAATTTCAGGAAACAAGATGAATATCACGATTTCAATAAAGTTAAATTGCCTATTGTAAATCCATAGAAAATTAACAGTACGGCTAATCTTTATAGAATCACATTATAATATGCCAGTTGACAACACAAGAAAAATATGCGACCTAAAAGGATATTCAAATTTGGAATATATTTTTCAGAAAGCGGAAAAACACGGAGGTTCTAATAAATCCAATAGAAGTTTGAATCGACAAACTTTAACAATCATAAAATACATTTTTCATTCCAGTTTTTGTTACCCCGTGCACAATTCAAGGCTAAAACATCAATTCTCAATTGCTTCTCTCTCTGTCTTCGCTTTCATGTTGTCCGCACGACGTTTAACGATCAAATGATCCTTTTGACACATACACTCGCAAGACGTGTATCGTATACAAAAATAGGTTAGCTGAACTATGCAACGTGTAAACATAAGGGCGTAAGCGCGAAACCTGTTTGGATATGGGTTTTTACCATTCCCGTGTGAAAAAGCCCAATGAGAACTTTTCAAAACATGTCTTAAACGTAAATTTTTTGTTTCAGGGGGCGCACACGAGGGGGAAATACACGAAAACCGAACGTGCACATCTCTTTGACATGTTTCTTGACTTTATTTGTTGCTAGTGACCGTATTTTGGACAGGTTGGGTACAAAACCCTTCTGACATGAGCGTAGGCGTGTCTACCAAGTTATTTTTTTCTCTTTTCTTGAGAAGCCGTTGGGCCTTGCTTTGTTGTGTGAGCAGACGCGTTTCGACTCCTTTGAGTCATCTTCAGTGTCTCAATTTATATCATTTTATACTAGATCATATATATGCGCTGTTTATAAACGCTAGATACGCGGATTTGCGCTGTCCCCGGCGATATGCAAAGAAAATGCCTGATGCTCATGGTCGGCGACGCAATACTAAATATCGAAACATGTCCAGATGCTTTGTGAACGAATTTGATAGACAGAAAACTACACGTTACACGTTGAAATAAGCGAAACAATAAACTATTGGAATTAAAAAAGCAATAAGTTCGCCCTCAGGTTGAATTTAATTTATTTATCAATTCTTCATTACTAGAACCTTTCAGTCTCGTTTAAGCCATCTTGATGGCAAAGAACAAACCACCTTTCGAACCCATTCACAGACAGCTACGGGATATGTCGTATCTTCAAGACTAAAGAGCGTATCTCGTATCTCCCAAGATTGTGGAGATACGAGACATCGAGTATTGTTTTTTTTTTACAATTAATTTTAAAATATACCAATAAATTTCGTTTGTTTAAATTCAGCTATACTAACAATGACTTGTATAGTAGTGTATTTTTTTATTTTTAAATCACAGTCAATGCCTTGGTACTACATCTGTAACTTTAAAATAAGTTCTTGGATATCCAGGGAAAGACACCTCTATTTTGCTTCGTAGTGAATGTGTTAAGGTGGATAGATTAGTACATTTAGAACATAAAAATTTGAATCCATTTTTTTTCTGTTAGTTTCATTTGTTTAGCTATTATTTTATTTTAATATAATATAAACCAAGTTGATTTCTTTAGGATCACACGTTTATTTAAAAAAAAAGCATTGAAGACACTTGTCATTGAGCTACTCTTCCGTTATTTCACGCCTTCACATGTTCAGGGCGTGAGGCAATCTCTTGAGTTCAGTTTAAAAAGGACTACGTGAGTTTGAAAGCGCATTTTGAAAACTGTTGTACTTTTCTCCAAGTGCATGCTTATTATTAAAATCCAAGCTTCCTTCGAATGATACTATCTCTCAATATTAGTTTATCAACAAAAAATCGATATCAACGATACAATTTAGTACAGTGAATGTATCCAAATTACTGAGACCATTAAAGTGCTTTCAACAATATCCATAAACGCGCAAGCATTTAGAATGTTTTACGAATTTTCACTTAAATCATGATGAAGTTTGCAATTGAAAAAAAAAATAATTTCTGATGCGCAGAGTATCGTCTGTTTTTAATTGTGTATTCATGACTTAAACAATTGTCTAAATCATGAAATTTCGTGAAATAATCCAAAAAAAATCCTCCATATCCGACACGTTCTAGGAAATCAAATACATATAAAAAATAGAAGAAAATCATCGTATCAACATTTCAATAAAAAAATCAATTTACGAAAGCCGAGTTGAATGTTGTACTCAAAAACTATAAACTTAAATTAATTTCAACGAAAAAGTGAAAGAATTTTTCAATTAGTAAGAATATTTTAAAAATTGTGTGGAACAATGGTGAAAATAAAAATTTGAAAGAGTACACGTACCCATATAACGGCTAAACAAAATTGTTAAAAAATAAGGATAACAAATGTACCTGTTTTACATAACAAAAGAAAAACAAAATGTTAAATGAAAAAAAGAGAAGATGCGACAAAATGTGAAGTAAAAAATTTGAAATGTAAAATGGATATGTAAGATCGAATGAAACTTCTTAGGTAAATCAAGGTGAAAATTGAAAATCAAAATTGCATAAAGATAAAATTTTTGAATGTAATATCTGTTTCCAGACGACGCTTTGGTTAGGAAATTTCCAAAAAGGGGCCATGCAATCAAATAGAAGAGACAAGCGTTAACGGTGATTTTGTGTTTGAGAGGCAACAATAAAGTGAAGTAACTGAAAAATACTCGGTAGTTAGTTTATAAAGCTTTGAAACTCGATCAATTAATTTCAGTTAATTTTACTATAACGTTTTTCAAATAAGTTAGTTTTACTATAACTAACGTTTTTCGAATAAAAGCTCAAACTAAAATAAAACATACTTAAAAGCAAATACAGAACCTATTGATTACACATAATTACTTGCTCTTTAATATAAATAGACAGCCTGACCATTGAATCAACTAGTTTATACCGTTCAGTTACATTAATCGGAATCATTGCAGCAACTATGCAATTTTGATTTGAGTTCTAGTTTCTTACAAGTTGTTCTATAAACACCAATTTTCACCAAAGTTTACTGAAGTTATAGAAAAAATTTTCTTTTAAGATAGGACGTCTCATAACAAATATATTATGTCTAGTAGATAATATTTTCATTGGGGTTCGTTGAAATTTTGATAATAGTTAACAATTCCTTATCCAAAACATTCCCAAACACAAAAGAAATTGTAAAAGTGTAGCCAAGATCTAAATAGGATGTAAGCTCTACTCCTAACTTTTCCTTAATTTATAATAGCACAGTGAAATAAATGTTTAAACAATTGACGGTTTCTGTACAGGATAATTTCTAATTTTTCCAAACTACTTTCCTCCGAATGTTTCAAGCGTAAAATAAGTTAAACAAAATCTTAACATTCTAATAGTCATCTTAATCCGTCCAGATAACATCTATTGGATAAAATATTAATGGTTAAATTAATTTGAAAACTGAAATCCTCTCAAAATGTTCATACAATTCCCGATGATGATATATATCTTACAAGACATAAACTAAAAACAACTTATAACTACTGCCAGTGAATATTTTTCTGATAAATAAGGTTTTAAATTTATTATGAGTTATAAGAGAGAAACCCAGAAAACCTTTTATTGAAATAAAAATCTTAGAAATGTTCACAAGGTTGAAAGTTTGCTGCAATCATCTAAATTGAAAAAATTTTTTTTCAATACTATGCGATACGGGTTTATAAAGCGGTAACGTATTCGAAAAAACATTGTTCAGGATTTCTTCGTAAGAAGGAAGTAATGAAAACAGTACAGCTAGCTGTTCTCTATTTTCGTCCATCTTTAAAAATGATTTTTTGGCCAATTAAAATTTGAAAATTCAATTAACTGATGCAGTGTAACTTATTGTCGTACAAATTAGCCAAGTAAAAACAATTGTCATATTCCTGACTCTTTACTCTTTTAAGCAATGAATTATAAATTTTATGTATTCACATTTTATTTGAGCTAGTGCATTTTTATATGACAATATTTTTCCATATTTAAATTTTAGGATGCAGAATAGAGAAACAGGACTGTGTAACATCAAAGTTGTAATAGAGAAAGACGAAAAAAAAAAGAATTAAAAAAAATAATTGGACGAATACATTAGTTTTATTAAAAGGATTTTACGGTAAAAATTAGTAAATATTATTTTTTTAGGATTTAGCGTACTCTGGAGCTAGTAATCAACTTTTGTACTCCGTCACTTTTTTATTTTGTTTGCATTATTTACAGCTTGAAGAAAATAAAAGTATTCAAAAAAAAAAAAAAAAAATTAAGTCTGGATGCAAAAGTTTTAAAAATAAATTTGCAAACTGCGCAGTTTTAAAGAAATGTTTTCTTATACCATCAGCGTAGATGAGTGTATCCAATGCCAGCGAAATGGTCGTTCCGTTTTTAAGTCTTTTGCCGACACCACATTGCATGTACAGATTTAGCTAGGCCACAACATTTAAATGGAAGAAATATTGGGTTGTTCGAGAATTAATGTCATTTTTTTCATGTTTTTCAAAGTAAATTTATTTATATTAACAAACATTAACAAATGATATTTTGATCATTTTGTTTAATGACCTTTTCCATCTTTTGGTAAGTTGAAAAATTTCATTTCGAAGATGCCTTGGTTTTTAGAAGTGAAGAACTGGTCCAACTCATGTTTAATAGCCTGATCGGAATCGAACGTTTTACCATTCAAATGGCTTTGAAGGGAACGAAACAACTGATAGTCTGATGGAGCTAAGTCAGAGCTATAGGGTGGATGTGGCATTACTTTCCATTTGAGCTCTATTGATTTTTGACAGGTTATCAAAGAGGTGTGGAGTCTGGTATTATCATGATGGAAGATCACGCCTTTGTGATTGGCCAGTTCAGGGAGTTTTTTCTTGATTTCTTCGCTCAATTTCGATAGTAGACATTCATCAATAGTTTGTTTTCTAGGAATCAGCTCAAAGTAGACTATACCCTTCTGATCCCACCCCACCGAAAGGATAATCTTCTTTTGGTGAATATTGGTTTTGGATGTCGATCTTTTTTGGTCCATGATAGTTTTTGGACTACGTTACCGTAAACAATCTATTTTTCATCACCCGTTATGATTCTTTTTGCAAATGGGTCGTTTTGGAGACGATTTAGCAAAGAGTCGCATATGCTAATGCGTTTGGTGAGGTGGAATTCCTTTAATTCGTGAAGAACCCAAACATCCAAGTTATTTACGAAATAAGCTGTTGTAAGTGCAAGTAAGCGGTTGAATTCAATATGTGGAGCATCTCTGCTTTCTCTCGAGTTGTCATACGCCGGTTAGTTTCGATTAACGCCTATATTAAAAGTCACAAATAAAAAAAAAGGATTTTTATTTTATTATTTACTGCAATAACATTTTCAGGTGAAAGGATTAATATAACAATATAAATTAAAGTTAAATATAAAAAAAATAAAACCGAAAAGTTATATCGTTTGCAGTGAGAGCAGCTGGTTGACCAATGATAACATCTTCAGTCCAGATAGATATTTTATTGAGTATTTTTACATACATACATCTTTAACATGGTGAGAAGATACATCGCTTGACAACAGCACTATAGTCAAAAAGCAATTATTACAAAATTCGGTCGTAACCAATTCAATGTGATTGAAAGATTGATAAAAATAGTATTACACCAGTGCTCAATGGCTTATAAATTGAAAAATATAATTAAGAATTATTTGCAAAACACAACAAGAAAATAATTTACATGAATATGACAAGCTTACAAAATACGGAAAGATATTTAACAATAATAATTAATTGATATAATGAATTAAGTAAATTAAATCAGAACCAAGTGTTAACGTATACTATAAAAAGTTTAAGAAATGGTATTTATAGTAAAACAATGAGGTAAGGAGAAAGAACTAAAATCAAAGAACTAAATTATTAACCACAATCAAATGCATGATATTCAAAACCCGGTGAGAAAAATAATGGCATATTTGGATATAATGAGGAAGGAGTAATGAATGAGGAATTATCTACACAAAGTGGTTTGATGATAGGTGGTATATAACGATTAACATTCTCTGAAAGTACGTTTTGATTAAATAATACCCTTAAAATTGGGTCAAGATGAGAACACCAAGAGGTTGAGCGCTTCATACTCTGCTCGATCATGAAAAATAGAATTGGCCTAATTTTGGTCTCATCATAAGGTATACTATTTCTGAAATGTTTTTTGTTGGGGCTTCTGTATTTTGATATCATTAGCACCAGTTAAGGAAACAGCATACCAAACAGGAAAACAATAGGTATTAATTGGACGAATAAAAGTTCTGTACATTAAAAGTTTTGTACAGAAATTTACAGATTTGCTTGAAAGAAGAGGTGGCAATGCTACAGATGCACCAACTGTTTTTCTCAGAATTGACCGAACATGGATATTAAATTTTAGCCTATGATGTAAGTGAATGCCTGAATGCTTAATTGATGTTTTGAGAAGAATATTGTGCCCATTAATTTGTGAAGGGAGTAATTTACTTTCAGCTGGAGCATTTCTATGATCTTTCCCTTATGCATTAAGAAAGCAAATTAGCTCGGATATTCCACGGTAAATTTTTTAGAGCCCAATCAAACATAATTTTTTGGCACTTGAAGCTATTACGGGACTTCTATCGCTTGCAAGAAGGATCATATCGACTGCGAAAAGAAACATTTTTAAATGTTTATTCATATTTTTCTGATTACCACAAGGAACATCAGCCTAACAAAAATTGAATAGAGACGTACCAAGAATAGAACCTGTAATGATTTTCGTTTCGAATCGCTCGAACGACGAGATTTCCCGAAGGAAATCTGAACCGACCTCTCATCGGTTCTAGACGTGAAGTCTGGGTCGTGCCAACGAATGGTAACAACCGGTCAACCAGTCCGTGCACTCGTAATCCATTTCGCGGTGGCTGCTTGTCGGCCAGCTAGTTCGGAGAGGATTTCGGTCGCAGGTCTTTCAAATGGATTACGCTCAATTACTTTGTTTCAGCCACTATCAAGTGCTCGTTTCAAACGCGTCTAAAAAAAAAACATACGGAAAGAAACTTATCTCTACTTTATTCCGTACTTCCTCCATTCCTTCAGACAACAACAAAAAACTGGATCTAATTCCGCATTCCCGAATATCACCGACGCGGTACCGAAAAATATCCTACTCTAACTCGAAATCCGAACAACCTTCTCTAATAAAAAAGACGCAAAACAAATTATGGTACCGCGTACCAAGCGCGACGCGGAACCGGCCATCCGCGGATTCCTAGAACCTTACCCTTGTCACGGCATACTTACCGTTCGCTGCCATTCCTGCTGGAAGAGAAGGGCATGCTGGAAAGGAAAGACTGAGTTAGCCTAACAATTCATTTTAATATATCGTAAACTCTGACAATTTAAAACATTTTTGGAGCTATTAAAGTTTTATAATACTTTATATGTTTTTAAATTTGTTCTACGTTTGTTTTTAATACTAAAGATTTTTTAAATAAAATATTGCAAACATTCATTCATGCGTGATGCTTCCTAAAACATAATGTAGTCATAAATGGCATTTACTTTAAATATGTATTTTATTTAATCATAATATGAATCTTACTCCTTTGTGTTCATTTACTTTGCAGTTAGCGTATCTACAATTATAACATTTTGGCTGCTTCAGCTTACATAATATTACTACATTTAATTATTCATATAATTTGGAACTCTCAAATAACAGATAACAAAATAGTTCCTTGATATTACAATGTCTTAAACGGCGAAATTTCCAAGTAAAAAAAAACTTTATACCCGCTAATTGTGTTAAAAACAATTCTATTGAATAATGATTACTATAATTTCAAAAAAAAACATCCATCTATTATGTACACGCTGGAATTTTCTTCAATGATTTATCATTAAAAAATTCTTTTTTTCAAACAAAACAACAAAGATCACTGAAAATCAACAGCATTTGTCTGCTCCAAAATAAACTTCGTTTACTTCGGAAATTATCAGTCAACCCGAACCTGCAACGGATGCTTCGTAAATAAATCCCCAAGTGATGAAACTCAAGGTGAAGGGGAAAATCTATCGTATCGCATACTCACTTCACTTCTTCCGTTTCCATAATTGTAATACTGGGCTCGGCTATTGATATTGGCAGCAGAGGATTCTCAAGGTTTTCATCCTTAACGGTCTTTATGCAATTTGTGCGCTGTTGAATTTCCTGTATGTATGTCTGTATGTGTTCCGCTTGACACGGAGGCGCAGTCATCAGCAATCTGGAATGATGTCCGGGAAGCAACGAACGAATGGGGCTGCTGCCACTGTCACTCTAAGGCCTCCCAAGAACTTGTGCAGCGAGTACAATTGTTTGAATGGCTCATTAGTTGTCATTACACTCTTCCAGCGCTAAGATTTTAAGCTCAAAATCGACGATTAACTAAGCTTTTGCCCAAATTAATTTTTCAAAAAGGTTCAAAGTACATTACACGGGTCTTCCTCACTTTGATAAAAATTTATTACCAAATCTAAAAACGTAACCTCAGCACTAACAAAAGCACCGAGTAGTCTAACATTGGCCTCCAAACAATTGTCGCTGCATTCATCCGACTGCAACCCTTTGTTTGCATTGAACAAGAAGCAGCGCCACAACGCAAAAGCGACAAATGGTTCATTTCTTTCCTCTACAATTTACCAGCAATCGCCTGTTCGGAAATACAGTTATTTAAAAATATAATCAAATAGGGCTTCGCTTACTGTACATGCGACTAAACCGGGAAAAAATATGGGAAACACCAAGTCTTGGCCACAGGGAACCGGCCCACAGTAGATTCACCGAACCAATTTATCAAAAGCAAAAACGAAACTGAAGCTGGTAAACTTTCGTCCCATGGGAAGGAAAGCGGTAGCGGTCATACGGTGGCACATTGCATATGTATTAGTCGCCTACTAATGGTTATGTGTCTGGTAGTGAAGTCTGGTGCCATATGGCTTCCCATCCAACGTCAGTTTTCACACACACGATCACCTTCCTCTCAGCTGACCAAAAGCGGGTCAGGAACAGCGAGAGGTTAGAGGGTGCGTTACGATTTCGTCGACGTCGATAACGACTGACTAATAATCGGCAGTGGCGTAGGGCCGATTCATTACAGGGCAGTGTCCACGATGCCAACCAGGCATGGAGAGACTAAAGGACACGATGTTCAGCCATAAGCTGGGCTTACCTGTGTGGCGGAAGGAAGATATTGTGTGACGGGTGGATGGCTAACCTTCCCGAGGCACGTTCTAGCAAGAAAAGATCGCTGTGAGATTTCGAGCTGAGGGATGCTAATCATAAAATAACACCGGGGGACAACGGAAAGAAGAAAAAAATAAACGAGGACTTCTTTGATGGCGCTCTTCACCGTCGTAGGTCCTTGGCATGGTAGACTCCCAGTTCTTTCCCGGACATGTCCGCAATGAGACATCGCGTGGGGCTTAAAACTTCACTCTGCATGAAATTCCGTCGGTAGATTTCGTCGCCTGCCTTGAAGCCAGAACGATGAGATCGCAGGTTGTAACGCTCCTCCCCCATCCGTCTACTATCTTCAATCTTCAATCTTGGTCTCGCAGAATTCGGAGTTTCTCGTGCGGCTCCAGAACCATTATTGGGTCTTCCAAACATTTTAACTGCTGCAATAACCCGTACGAGTTATCGTGGCAGATCATGTACTGGCCGAACACGGCAAAGTACGGTGAGATACCTGTGGTGGTGTGGTATGACGAGCGCAGGGCACAGGTAATGGCGGGAATCCTGTGGTCCTTCTGATCCGGATGGACATACGCACGAATGGCGGCTATGAAGGTACGGTTCAGCCGCTCGGACGCATTTGTTCGAGGGGAGTAGACTGCGATCCGCTGGTGAGTAATACCATATTTGTCTATCAGGTCCCGAAACCTACCCGAGGTGAACTTGACTCCGTTGTCGGAGGCAACTTTTTCCGGTACTCCAAATATATGGAAAACGCGATTCTCCAGGAAGCAGACTATCGGGCCGGTGTGCATGTTCCAAATCGGCTCAATGATTGGGAATTTAGAAAATTGGTCCAGGACCACGACAGCTCCCGTGTGACCAGAAGCGAACGAGGATAAGGACCGATAAGATCAATATACAAGCGCTGGAACAAACGCTCAGGTAGCTCAAATTTACCCATCGGAGGCCGAAGAACAGAATTGGGCGCTTTAGTGCACTTGCACAGCTCACAGGCGGCTACATAGGCTTTTATTTGAAGTAGGTTTACAGCCGCCGAAGCGTACGACCTGGCTCTGAATAGTATGCATCATCTGGGTGTAGCCTATTGACTTGAAGGCGGGATGGTCCAGGTCGATCAATAGGGGGCTGCCCTCCTCCTAGGCCAACTCGGCTCCTTCAGGGGGCGAACATCCTTGATAATGTGTCCGGTACCACATGTTGGCTTCCTTTCCGGTGTCGAATTGTGAAGTCAAACGCCTGCAATTTCAAGGCCTATCTGGCCAAACGCCCGTAGAGATCAGTTTGGCTCATTAGCCATTTCAGAGACGCATGATCCGTAACGATTTCGAAAGGGTGTCCCTCCACATATGGTCGAAAGCGTTTCACCGCCAACACAGCCGCCAGGAATTCCTGCTCCGAGACCGTGTAATTCCGCTGGGCCGGGTTCAACTTGTGAGACATAAAGGCTATAGGCCTCTCCTCACCGTCTTGCGCAACCTGGACTAAGACAGCTCCCACCCCATGCTGACTAGCGTCGCATTGGATTGAGAATGGTTTACCAACGTCCGGGCTATGCAGTACCGGGGCTGTTGTTAGTCTCTTCTTTAGCTCTTCAAAGGCTCGCAAGCTGGGCCCTTCCCAGACGAACTTACATCCCTTACGCAGCATGTCGGTCAAGGGTGTGGTGATGGTTGCGTAGTCACGTACGAATCGTTGGTACCATCCGCATAAACCTAGGGACGGCGTAACTGTTTGGTGGTCTTGGGCAGTGGAAAGCATCAACCGCTTGTGTCTTGTCCGGGTCGGTCTTGATGTTGCCATTACCAATGATGTGACCCAAAAACTTCACCTCCGTCATTACGAACTGACCCTACTGTATGTTGATGGTTAACCCTACCCTCCGGATGTGCAAAGCCACTTCCTGAAGCAGGTCGATGTGTTCGCCAAAGGTCTCGGTTATAAGCAGTAGGTCGTCCAAATATACGAAAACTGCGGTGGTATCACCTTATCCATAAGGTGCTTCATGGTTTGAGGGGCATTACACAGTCCGAATGGCATGGTCACAAATTGATACAGTGGGCGACCTGGGACCGTGAAGGCTGTCTTCTCCTTTGAGCCAGGGTCTAATGGGATTTGCCAGAAAGCGTCTTTGAGGTCCAACCTCGTAATGTAATGGGCTTTAGGTAATCGACTCAAGATGCCCTCAATCAACGGTATAGGGTATGCCTTGTTCGGCTTGACAACTAAAGCGACCGGGGAAGCCCATGCGCTCTGCGATTCTTCGATCACGCCTAGTGCTAGCATTCGATCAACTTCGGCATATAACGACTTTTCCTTCGCCGGAGATATGGCAAAATGTCTCTGCTATTGTGTGAAACATCAGGGCCGTCCTGACGAGACCTTCATTCTCATACGATGAAAAAGCCGATATAGCTGAGTCAAGTCGCAGTTGTTGAATCACATCCAGTGCATGGTGTCATGGACAGTGGCGACAGAATCAAGTACCGTGCCGGAAAATAGTGCCGGGGCCAAATTAAATTTTCGAACGAAGTCCACCCCTAGGTAAAGGTTCTATGTTAATTGGAGTATAATCTAGAATTCCAGAGACTTGGACACCCCTTTAAATGTGACATCCGTCGTAATTTTCCCCATTACGGATTGACGAGTTCCATCCGCTGTGTTTAACCAGGCGGTAAAATGCTGGATTTGGTCCGCGTGAGTCTTCAAAACCTCTCTTGCAAAATCGGCTGATGTGCAATTCACACTGGCTCCAGTATCGACCAAGCCTACCAGTCGCTTTTGCAGAAAGTGAAAGTTCTTTCGCGGAGGAGTAGTTGTAACCATCTCTGTGCTGACGAGTAGCTAGATAATCCCGCAGTCTGACGTGGAAGGGCTTAACATGCCAAGGGACCTTCGTCTCGTTACCATTCCTTTGCGCGTCCGCCTGGACAACGCGTGACGTCGGCTGCGGAACTTCAGGAGAACTGTGTTTGGCGGTGCGAGTCAGCAAAATTGGGGTCGTATCTGGGGCTTTGTCGCACCTAGCAATGGGTTCGGTATCGGTTTGTTCAGGCTCTAGGAGTGCCGACGGGTGGTTGCGGCACTCGCTGGCAAGTTTTTTCGTAACTTACAATCTGCGCAATCTGATGCATACATCTCCGCTTTTCCGCACCGGTAACAGAAATTCGTCGGTTCCGCTGAACATGCAGAGAACCGGTCGGTTGTCCGCAGTTCCAACAGACCGTCGGACTTGCAACTACTTCAACGAAAGGTCGGTCAGTCATTAGTTCGAACTCGTGCTCCAGGGGCGCTCCGCTCCTCGGGACGTGTATCGGGTCGTTATTTACGTGATCCGCTGTTACTAGCTCCGCAGTATGGTTATTTCGTGGATTAGGTCCCGTCATGCGAGGTTGTGGACGAAAGGTTCCTCGCCGTTCATCTAGCCGTTACTGGGCTTTTCTTTTCCTTCTAACGAGTATTGGACCCGCAACGTTGGCAGGCTCTTCCGTAAAAATGAGGTAGCCATCCTACTTTTTGTTGTTTCAGGCGCTCTCGCCTGGGATGATTGGCCTTCCACTGTTTTCATGGCCAAGGCCTCATTTGGATCCTTGATCCGATTGGGAAAGGTGTGAGAGGGTACCACTACCACCCGGATGTCCCACTCTTTTTGTGGGCTGTGGATATCCGGGTCAACGATGGATTCGTATCCAATCTCGCGCGCGGTTAAATTGGAAAAGTCGTCGCGTCTGCTTAATGTCCTGCTGTCGGTTACCTCGGCCCTCGACACCTGTCGAATGTGTCCCGTTGCCACGTCAGTCAAAAATCGTAAGCGTGAAATTGTTTGTAGCGTGCCCTTGCGCTGGCGGAAAGAATCCGCCCCACGAAACCGTAACGCTAGCTGCCAGCACGCTAACGCATCGCCAGGCAAGGTCATTTCAGTTGAGTACTAATTTTTCGCTCACTGGGGCAGACATTATAACATCACTTTCAATACTTCAATGTGAATCAGTCCCGCTGTAATCGAGGTAAAATATTGAATCCGCCGGCCAGGGATTTTAATTGTCCATGTGTATAACGGCATCAAAATGACATCAACAAATCATAATAGTGTCGCGAGTGATGCGGATAAAGCACAAAGTGAATTAACGACAGCATACAACAATAATAATAATTCATCGCTTCCGAACATTGGCATTGAGATTTATTGTTAGGGTATTTCATTCCATAACCGTAACGGAATGCGAGGTGATATGGTCAACATCACGCTCAGTCATGTGATTATTACCTAGTTCTCCAAAAAGTGCCCATCACAGCTGGGAGGGCTGATAGTCCGACAGCAGCATCAGAAGCTCAAACTCGATGCCGCCACCGAGGCTTGAACTTGCGAGCTGCTGCGCAAGCGGAGTGTACCCTTACCTACTGCTCCAGCCGGTTTACTGTAACAATAGTTATCTGGAAAGCATTGGTGATGTTAACAATAGCACGAGAGGTAATAAAATTGCAAATAATCAACGGAAACGAACTTATGATAGTGACGCGAGTGAAAATAGCAGTACCAACGACTGTACAATACGTAACAGTAAGAAATTGAAGAAAACGCGTGCCGTTCGTCGAGCTTGACAATTTACCTCAACGAAGAAGATACTCAAATAGTCGACGAAAGTGATGATGAAGAGATTCCTGCGCATACAGCCATCGTTTAAGCCCCACTTATTACCAGCAACCAGCGAATCATGACGAGGAGAAAATCGGCACGAAACCATCAAAAGGGTGATTACTAATTTAAACGCAATTGCCTTTTGATCGCAAAAACAAGTCTAAATAACACAAACGTGAGCTTTAGCTTAATAAAATAAGAATCTTCTTTAGAAAATAAATGATCTATTACATTTGGGTGTTGGTAGTTGACGCATGCATTCGTTTGTGATAACACTTCTGATGAATTTGGTAGTGAAAATTTTTGCCTGATTTGTCTTTAATGTGTTACGCCATTCACATGTAAACTGCAAAAGAAATTAAAAAATAACGACACTAACTTTAGTTCGCAAGTAGGCCTAAATCGTATTGTGACCAATTGCCAGGCCATACCATAAGTTTATTTTTGATTTCATGTTATTTAAGATGAAATTTTTTCTAAGAAACACAAGTCAATAAAAGAATTTAGAAGACAGAAATTTTAAAAATGATACGTAAAATTGCCCAGTGTTTTTATATAAAGTGAAAAATGAATGTAAACATGTTTCTAAAGTAAACTTGTCTTCAAAGCAAGTTTACTAGATAATCTTCAAAAAGTCTGTCACTTGCAACATATCAATTCTTATTTGAAAATGTTTTTATTGTTGGTAGAAGTTAACCCTTAGGTCTTCCTATTTTTCCATCTTCACACGGGTTTGAGACCCGCAATGATGGCTGGCTATCTTTCCCCTCACTCGGCCACCGAGCGATAATTCAATTTTGCGTTGCAGGGGCTTTTGCCGGGATGCGAAGTCATCGCTCGTTTGACTCGCCCATCGGAATCCTAGGTCCGGTTGGGAGGGGTACAAGGGAGCACCAATTCCATAGGGATGCCCCACCTCTTTTCGTGGGCCACAACGCCCCTCGTCAAAGACGAGGAAACAGGAAAAGCAAGAGAATTTCTGAGTGGCCCCCCTTTAGTACTGGCCTATGCTTTTTCTTTTAGTCCGGTTTATCGACTTAATCGTGCGCGTGAAATATTTTTGTAGTAGGCCCTTATACTGAAGGAAAGAATCCGCCCCAAAACACCGCCGAACGTAGCTGCCAGCCCACTTACACGTCGTTAGACAAGATCATTCCAGCTGAGCCCAGACCCTTAGCTCTCTGAAACAGCATTCCATAGCTGCTGTCCTTAACGCACGATGAACATACATACTAAAAAATACATTCCGATTTTACTTACAAAGTGACACACTTGATGGCAAAATTATTTTTAAGAGCTTTGTGAAAATGTCTTTACCATTAAGAGAAAACATTAGATATAAGCTAGAAGTGTATTGGACGCCTTCGAAAGACGGGTACTGAGGCGAACAATCGGAGTGAAGCTAGACGAGGACCAATTGCGAATTTGATACAACCATGAGCTGTATGAAATTTTTGGCCAACCAGAGATCTCAACGATTGTAAGAGTCCGGAAGCTGCAATGGGCTGGCACGTGAATCGTATGGGCGAACAACGGATACCCAAAAGGGTATTCGTTGGGAGAACTGAAGGGCGGAGACCAGTGGGGAAATCGAGGAAACGCTGGTCTAACTCGGTCGAAGAAGATAGTTCATCGCCGCTTGGATTTCGAAATTGGAGGACGCGGTCAATGGACCGAGAGAGTTGGAGGCGCTGGTTACTGGAAACGAGGGCCCGATAGGGGCTGTAGTGTTACGAAGAAGATAGGTTCAAAGTTCGTTCTTGTCTCTAATTATGTAAAATTAAGATAGGTTACTTGGTTGATTTCATATTTTTTCCAATTTAACATAAACTTGTTTATAATCCAGATAGTTGTTTATTTTTAGTTTTGAAAATATATGTGCTAAATTTAGAGTGCCTACTATGGCCATTGAATTTATTAAAATGATATTTTTGAAATTTGCTTTGTGTTTCTATAAAATGTAATGGATTGGTAAAATAAAGCACCTTTGAATTGAATTGACAATTTTGAGTCGAGCTGAATAAACAGTGCATGTTATTTAAGAACTGTTTTTTGTAGATTCAACTTCAAATCGATTTCAGAAATAGTAAAATTACGAGTAAAACGCCATAATTTTAGTTTTTTTGTATGGATTTATTACGGCAAAACTACCATTATATTGGTATATCTTTAAAATGTACATCAAAATATTCGAGCACTTTATTAACAATTTTCATCGTATGTATATATATATATATATATCAGTGTACTTTAAATAACATTTTAACAAAATTATATATCGTGAATTGCAGGCAAAAGCGCTTGTGTACATCTACACATAAATATTGTAGTACAATAAGTCTATTAAATATAACAGTAAATGCGTAATTTATTCTTATTTTATTTGCATCTTTGTATGTTAATATAAAAACGGAGTGTATAACATTAAGTATAGCAAAATTTGCAATTGATATGATTTTCGTTGAGTATGTGGTAAACAGATTTTATCAAACTTCAACAATCGTTTATAATAAGAGTAATAAAAGTCTGATGTTTGTATTTAAGAAGGCCACATACTTCTTAAATTAATTCGACTTTGCTAAAAAAAAATTAAAATTATACATTTTACTTTACATATTTTTTACGCGACTTTATGAAATAATAATAATTCACTGGAAAAATAAAATTTTGGCGAGATTTCATTTCTTACACTTTTCAGGTTGAACTATGCTTTAAAAGTGATAATTATCTTTAGATAGCCAAACTTGTAAAATTTAAATAAACAAAGCTTTAAGCTTGAACACTTGGCGATATTTATAGATTATCAACTTAATAGATAGCGTGTCGTCTTTTAGATTTAAAATAATATAAACATCAATAATGTATAAAGTTCCGGTTAAAGGCGACATTGATGTTCAGCGGTTGAGAAAAAATTACACTTATTAATGGTACGTGTATAGTTTGTTGCTATGAAGATATTCTCATTAGGCTTATGCAATTGTTACTGTTGTTTGTTGCGTTGTACGTGTTACTGTGACAACCTCTCCTTCTCGGATAGCTTTGAATTTTTGGAAAGCATCGTATCCGTACGCTACCATAGCGAAATACCCGAAAAACTATAATACGAATAGAAAATTTTTAATGGCTTTTGTTGGACAGAATATAATGAATAATTTTTATTGTTTTAGCACTACAGTTCCCTCGCTTGAAGAAAGTTAGTGTATCTCATCATTTTGATCGTATGGTGATATTCTCAGTACCACGATCTGGCCGAGTGCTCGTCGTTGTCACCAACGGGATTTGAACCAGGGACCTTCGGATTAGGGGTGAGTGCATAAAGGTATTCTGTTTATCTACTTTTGGAATGTTAAGGGAATTAAAAATTGAATAAAAAGTGGAGAAATTCATGACTGAAACTGTTGGAATTAACTACTAGCTAAGTATCTCCCAAAAACTAAAATATTTAAAAAATCTATCTTACCGCCGCGGCTGAAAACGCTTCCGTTCCAAATGATGCTGCCAACGATGCGGCAATAAGGTACAGTATCGTCCAAATAGCACAATATATCATTTCAATTCGAAGCCATGGAATCTTATAGAATTTTTCGCAAACATGGAAAATGTAAAAGAACAGTAGAATACCTGTAAGCCAAAAACCAAGCATTGCTACTGAACTGAAAAAACTGCCGCGCGAATGATAACTAAATGAGCTGACTTGAATGCATATAAACCCGAGCAGATTCAGAACCTGTTAGAAATCATTAATTTTAATCGTAACGACGAAAATTATAGAATGCATACTTACAATACAGACACATTTTGTTAAACCTGAATGTGTCCTAATATATATTGGATCATATCTAATTTCAATGGGCTGCGTTGTAGCTGTTGTTGTTGTTGTGTGCTGGGTTGGAAATCCTGCATCAGTCATTTTGGTCTGTAAATTAAAATAAATATTCGGTCATAACTCCAATGTTATATGATGAATTGTTGGGGTGACAATAAGATATGAAATATAAAGATAGAGTATGGTTGGTATTTTCTCATTGTTCCAAGTGAATCATAAAATATGTAATAATTTTAGTTAATTTGAAGATGATATTGTTTTTTGGACTAAATGTTTTTGATTGATAACGTATAAATTTAGAGAGTTATCTGGGCTATTAAGTTTTATTATTTTTATTGTTTGAAATTTGCTCTATATTCTTAAAAAATTTAGAACGATTAGTATTGAATAAAGCGCTTTTGACTTTGACTATAAAGACAGAGTGGTCAGCTTCACTGATACCAATACCTTCTATCTAACGATCGAGGATTGCGATGATACTGTTTTTCTAGTTTTATTCCTGTGACCTGTCAAGTGGCTATTAATATTATATCTGTTAAACAATACCTTGAAAAGTGATTGTAGTAAAACCCCTGATGGACGTTGTCAATATTTATTTATTTATTTATCTTCCCTATCGACGCCATTTCTGCATCAATTCAATTATATCGGCGCCATCGGTAACTTCCATTTGGCTTTTTGCTGATTGTTCTTATCATCATACATCAAAATACCAAAACTAATAAATGAAAATTCTATGGTGATCAGCCTTTCCCATGTTGTATACAATTTATACAGGGTGGGCCATAAGGGTGTTGGCGGTTTAAATATTCGATTTAAAAAAAAACTACGAAACATAACACAAATATATTTGTATTGTTAAAAAGTAGAAGCATAGGAATTTTTAAGACTTAAAAATAATGTTGTCCAAATGGCTTCCCTCGGCTGCTTGGCACTCTTGGAACCGAAGTCGCAAATTTTGGAAAACTCGTTGAAAAGTTGTTCTCGGTATTTTGTTACTTTCCTGAATAATATTCCTCTTCAGCTGCTCTAAATTGGTCGGATTATTCTCGTAAACTACCGATTTGAGGTAGCCCCATAGAAAATAATCGCATGGAGAGAGATCGGGGCTACGTGGGGGCCATTCAATATCCCCCCTTTTCGAGATGAGTTTTCCGGGAAAAACATTTTTCAGCAGCTCTATGGATACCCTAGCCGTATGACATGTGGCCCCATCCTGTTGAAACCACATCCTCGAGGTATTGCCTTGAAGTTCTTGCAAAGCTGGCACCAAAAAGTCTGTTATCATGTAGCAATAACACACTGATATGGCCCACCCTGTATATGTCGAGTCTGCGAGCTTGTGCATAGACTCATCCGACACGAGAAGGTTTGATCTGTTTCGAATCAACTCCAATAGTGTATGGACATAAATGACTTTGAAAAGTTTCTTTTTAATTCGGAAGAACATTTTAAAATTTTTCAAATTTCCTTTTTTGAAATTCTCACTTGAAACATTTATTTATTGGAAAAGTAGTTTTCAGATGCACACACATTTTCATCAGGTATCAGGTAATGGATTTTTGCATCGACTGATGCGACCATGGCAGGTGAGACTGTAGCATCAAAGCAATCCCTCACAAATAATCCTGTTTCCATTTCTGTCCGGAGTCGTACTATCAACTTCGATACCAGCCCTATCGAGAAGATTTATCTCACCACTAGTGACTTCAAGATTCGATACCTTCACTCGAGACTTCTTGCGGAATATGCGATTCACTTTCGCGAAAAGGCCATCTGGGTTCTGTGGGCTAATACCCCTCAATTTTTGCGCCCATTGAAGTATGAACGGATTAAGTTCCGGACATTCTTCAGGTGTAATTTCAACAAAGCCAACGAGGGATGGTTGTAGTCCAAAAATCTTCGATAAATATTGTTGACGCGTGTGAGAAGAAGGCATTTCAATCTTTTCAACTTTGCAATAGTTGGTGTTTCATATCCTTCCATATTGTTTCGATGTTTAATCTTGGGAACTACTTTCTCAATCGTTTAAATAGAGATCTATTTCATCGTTAGTTAGATTCCTGTCATTAGGAACAATTGAGCAAGAGTTGCCATCATCAGAAGGAAGACATTGCTTCTGGTACTCCCGATTAAAATTCTTTCGAAACTTTCTCCAGTCTGTTTTTTTTTAATTCAACCGATGATTTTCATGTTGAACTAGAATGAGGAAGAAATCATCTCTTTGATGATTGATTTCCATTACGATTGCGTTATGGTCGCTATCATAAGAAAGCACCTGCAGTTTCCGTTGAGGACTATTAAAGCTGAATTTAAGTCTTGCGTCAGTAATGCAGAGGTCCAAATATGAATTTGCCCTAGGTTATGTTGGGAACTCCGAACCATATAGATTGCGCCTGTATTCAATTTGGTTCTCTGTTATCCACGATTTCAGGAATACACCTCTTGGATTATTAGTGGCGTTCAGCCATGATGTATGCTTGGCGTTCAAGTCACCAGCAAGAATATAATAATTATGTAGCCTGGTCAATTCGAGTATTTCAAATGAGGAATCGAGCTCCTCCTTGAACTTGAGAACATTTCGACCAGTTGCATAGGCAGAGGTAACGAACGGACACTTCAAGACATTCAAAGCTTTTGAATTCGACTTTTCCAATATTTTGGAAACAATAGGGTCTTCGAACAAATATCCTGGTGCCACCTCCCCCTTCACCTAAACCCTATCGTTTGTTACGAATTCAAAATCCTTGAACGTCATGGAGTGCCATGAATTGAGGTGGGTTTCAGTAAGAAGTATGATGTCAGGCTTTTGCTTGACAAGGAACTTCAAGAGACAGTCACGTCGATGTAGACTCACAATGGAGTTGACGTTGATGGAGATGAGACGAATCCTATCCGTGGGAATGTGACTGGATGACAAGTTATTTTGAGGCATTTGAAAGCCCTAAACGCTGAAAAACATGTAATTTTAGAATCTTGTTTATCGATTCTCTCCGATAAGGAATTTAATTGCTGATAAATTTTAAGAAGCAGCTCATTATTGCCACTTCCATTATTTATTTTATCTGCTGGTCCTCTCGCAGCAAGTACAAATGACACCTCGGGCTTGAGGAAGTTGGTAGGTGTCACACTGCGGTGTACTTGACTTTGTTTTGGAGTGAATTTTACCTTTGCATCTTGATACCGAGGGCATCCTCGATATGATGCTGGATGACCAAAGACACCGCAGTTCACACAATATAATTTTTCTTTTGGCTCCGCCTGAGCCAATTTGCACTCGCCGGGAGCGGGATGTCTTGCATTTAACACACCTATATTTCATGGCGCAATTGGCAGCCGAATGCCCGAATCTTTGGCAACTGTAGCACTGGTTGACCTCACTTTTCTGGACGCGTTCCCACCTCACCACACGGAAGTTCAAGTATCTTATTTTTTGTAGGGCACTTGAACTGCGTTTGCTGGAAATCTAGACTAAGTAATAAGGCGAGTTTTTACGGTCGACAATCGATCTCCTTGTTGCAAAGTCTTTTACGGAAATAAATTCTATTTCTGGTGCAACTTTTCGAAGCACCTGAAGGAGATCGACTATGTTCTTTCCGCAGTCCAGACCGTTCAACAAAAAGGTTTGGTTTCTTTCGCTTTTGGGGGTGTATGTAAAATGCGGAACATCTCCAGAATTCAATGCACTTTTTGCGGAAAAATTGTGGGGTATTAGCCCACAGGACCCAGATGGCGTTTTCGCGAAAATGAATAGCATATTCCGCAAGAAGTCTCCAGTGAAGGTATCGAATCTTGAGTCACTAGGGATAAGATAAATCTTCTCGATAGGGCTGGTATCGAAATTGATAGTACGACTCCGGAGAGAAATGGAAACAGGATTATTTGTGAGGAATTGCATAAACTTGCCCTGATTGGAACACATTTTGAATTGGTTCATCTACCAAACCCTGAGAGAGGGAATGAAATATTTTCAGAGGTCGTTGAAGCAAAAGTTTCCGACTTCAAATCAAGCCTGAACGGCCAATCAATTCTTCATTTCAATAAAACATTAACATCTGACCTCATATTGAGCTTGAATCTTATTGATTCTTTTGTCAGTTATGAAGACTTGTGTTTCATATTTCTCAGGACAAACAACAAGAAATCATGTGGTACTCATGGTATTCCAAATGTAGTTCTCCGACATTTGCCTGAGGTTGCTATTAGGAATTATTGCATATTGTTCAACAACATGTTGAGCAATTCATATTTTCCAAATGAGTGGAAAAAGGCTAAGGTATTTCCGATCTTGAAGAAAGGAAAAGAGTCTTTATGCCGTAAAAGTTATCGCCCAGTCAGCTTGCTTCCTAACATCAGCAAGGTGTTTGAAGTGATACTCAACAGAGCATTAAACGCCCACATTGAGAAATATGAGTTGATGCTGAATTGCCAATTTGGTTTTCGTGCCAGGCATTCGAACACACATGCAAAAACGAAAGTAACCTCAGACATCTGTTGGAATGTAAACAACAGAGAATGGTTGGAGCGTGTCTCATTGATATGGAGAAAGCCTTCGATACGGTGTGGTTAGATGGACTAATTTTTAAACTCCTTCAGAGCAGGTTCCCCAGATACCTTGTCGCCATGATATGCAATATGTTATACGGGAAATCGTTGTTGTAACTGATGGAAATCTGACAACAATGCGCGAATTCAAGGTCTTGAATGGCCTACAGCAGGGAACAGTTACTGCGCCTCTGCTCTTCTCAATGTTCATTCGTAAGCTATTGAACGGCTTTGATTTTAACGTCCCGCCAATGCGATCATTGGTGGCGTTTGCTGATGATTTGATCATCTATACGGAAGACCGAAAAGCTACAATAGTTCAGAGCAATCTCCAAAAAATGTTTAATGATGTGCAGCTATACGCTGACAATTGGCAAATGAAAATCAAAGCGCAGAAGTGCGAAACAATTTTGTTTCGGACAACGCTGCAGGGGGTCAGTCAAGACCTGAAACGTAATTGGAAGGATTTCCACATCATGGCTAGCGAGGGTAGTTCAGAACGGGTTCCACATAAATCCTGTGTTCGATACCTCGGTGTTCATCTCGATCAGTATCTGTACTATACTGAACATGTCAAAATCATACTCAGCAAGGCACAAAAAGTAGTCATGGCCCTACGAAGACTCTTTCATTCCAGATACATTGATTATAAGGTCAAAATTATCTGTTACAAGACCCTGGTTAGACCAGTTTTGACATATGGATGTCAGATCTGGTACAACCAGAGAGCTAGTACTATGGAAAAATTAAGAGTTTTCGAAAGGAAATGTCTTCGTGCATGTTCTGATTTGTACAGAAAGTCTGAGACGGATTGGAAGCATTATATATTGAATAGAAGAATTTATCAAACTGCTCAAGTGACGAGAGTCAATATCTTCATATTTAAACTTCTTCGGAATCATATCGCAAGATCTGTAACTGCGAGTGAAAACCCTTGGATTTCATAGCCGTTCCACCCTACAGACGGGTATATTGCGACTTGCCTCGCTAGTGGCTTCGTTTCTCCAGAAGCATTTATGTATTTTGACATGAATCGATATGTTTTTGATTCTGACGGCGTCCCAATCATATATCACATATATAGATGGGCCACCGATAAGAAGATAAAATATCCTCCGAATTTGAGTTCACGAGACCAAAAATACTAATGGAGATACTCATTTGCTAGATTCGTTGAAGCTGATCGAGCTGAGACGGAGTAATCTAGGTATTGGTGGCTGAATGACAATGTCTAAATTATTCGTGTTTATTTTCAGTTTTTGTGTTTTTCGTTACTTAGTTTTTGAGTTTCAGCTCATTATTGCTATATTTAGTGTTGTTTTTTTATTGTGTTAAAAATTAGGGTTAGTTTAAGTATATGTTATGTTTATTATATTAGGTTAGGAGATAAGGTTAAACGCGTAGGTTAGGAATATTGTGATAGAAGTTTTTAGTATAAGATAAAATTTTTGATTGAATTTTTTAGAATAAGGTTATAATATATAAGGTGTAGGATCAAAGTTCACTGATGTGTTAAAATTATAAATAATTTTAGGATAGTGTTGGTAGGTTTTTTCTCCTTTTTCCAATCAAATCATAATATATGTAATAATCTTAATTAATTTGAATTTGCTATAGTTTTTTTGATGAAATGTGTTTAACTAATAACGTATAAATTTAGATAGCCATTTGGGCCATTAAAATTTTGTAGTGTTATTGATTGGAATTTGCTTTATATTCTTTTAAAATCAATAACATAAGTATTGAATAAAGCGCTTTTGACTTCACTTGACTTGTAGCATCAAAGCTGCTTCAAAAGAAAGTGTGAGCGGATAAACTCGGCGAACTATTCATTACACAATGTTTGTCCATTTAACTAGAAATCCGCTTCAAGATGCGAATTGGTAGTAATGAGTGATTTGGATAAAGAGTTTGCGTGTCATTTAGAAGAGTTAATGTTTTTGTAACAAAATGATCATTTTCGCAGCTTTGCCCATAAACGGCAAAGTAAATTATACAGAATTAAAATGTACGAAACAAGTCGAAGTAGCAGCAGTGTGCTCCTGCTAGAAGGGTTTTGTAAAATAATTAATGACTCAAACAACGTTTTCTAAATCTCAATACTTGACTCATACAAATATGCCTCGGAGCTTGGAAAACTACTATACGGTTATTATTTATTTCAATTTGCCGCCATTTTATTTTCAGTATTTTGACGTCATAGTATGAGTAATCGTGATAAAATATCAATGTTCCAAGGCAATTCTAAAATTTTAAACAAAATTCCTACATATCTGTAGTGTCTGCGTTCTTTGCAAACGTGTATTTCCATAATATCATATGTTATTGCTATTGCAATTAGTAAATATTTAATCGGCTGTAACTTAACTTTTTGTCTCGATTTTTATGAAAGTTTCAGGAAACATGCGTTTAATATCAAATAATCTAGATACGAGTTTCTGGCAAATTTAAGAGTTACGTTTCGATTTTATAGACGAAAACGGAAAATTGACATAATGTACTATTATTAACAAAGTTGATCAAATTTTGACTTCTGAGATATTTTTTGGCCTTGTATTCTTTAAGAATTAAAGGTGTCTAATTTCGAGGGGGACACATTTTTCGTACATTTACCCTCACAACTGTGTGCGAATGCTGCTAGTTTAAGACCTGATTTGAAAAGTTCTCATCAATACCTATCATTTAATACCCATATTGGCTACCTTTGGCTCCCCTATATAGGGAAACTCCGTTTAACACCTTATAAAAATTATTTTGTACTGAAACCACTAACCAAATTTCATGTTTCTAGCTTATGTGGTTTGCCAGAAAACTTGGTGTGGCGCCTGGACGAGTGGATAGACAACCATACAGTTCGTGATTTTAGCGAGCGAATTTGAGGGCCCCCTTTTGATTTTATGGGCAAAAACGTAAAGTTCATAATTTGTAATATTAATGCAGTTTAAACGCTTCATCTTGAAAGTTCTCGTCAAACCTGTTCGTTTGATGCTCATATCGACTACTACATTTTTTAAAGGTTACATTCATATAAGCGTTGACCCCTATAAAAAAATTTCGAAATTTTTTTTAATCAGAACTTTGGAGAGGTCATGTTGGTGGCTATTGTATTTTCTGAGAAAAGTTACTGTGGTGTGCGGTCAAACGGACAGACAGGTCGCGATTTTAGTAGGTTTTTGTAAAATTACGTTCAAAACCGTAAAAACAAAATGAAACTCAGATGATAGTCTTCTTAAGACGTTTCCGTGAACCTAACCATAAGTTCCAGAAGACTATAGCCCTGACGGAGCGAATATAGAAATATATGTGTGTGATAGTGCCAAGGACAGTGCTGATAGTGGCGAGCTAGTTCCTAGCTGAAGAGGGTGGCGAAAAAGATTAGAATTTTTTGCTACCAAAACCGTAGGGTGCCTCCTATAATTTGCTATAGGCTTACTCTGAGGACTTTCAGAGACCGCGTGAAGTGCACGTGAATTTGGAATGCAGCACAAGAGCCGGAGTACAACGTTACGCTGAACAGCGCATATTAACTTCGCTTCACGCGAAACCGGCGGAGTGATCATACAGTTTTTTTAAATTTTTGAAGCGTACAAAGGTAGCTTACTACACTTACACACTACCAGTAGGAAGGCTTTTTAAAAGGATGCACTGTTTCTTTCAGGGATCTGGCGTCATGGCTGAATTTAAAGACCATCTTTGAGAAGAGGTCTTATCCGCTAAAAGATTTTCGACAATAATCTCTAGGAGGAAAAGGAAAACTTTTTTATTTTTTAGTCGAGTCCAAACCAGATTTTGCAGGTAAGAAAGCAATGGATGTCAAATTTTTATTGCTTTAAAGACACAAAAGGAGCGTCTACAAAACATCAACATTTCTATGTGTTTTAATTGCCAAATATTTGGCTGTGCTGTTGCTAACTGCGACCATGAAACACGCTGCGTCAAATGTGACAAGCAGCACAGATCAGTCAAATATCCAATACACAAGGATGAAAAGAAGGAGTATATTTTCCACGCCTCCTGCAACGTAAAAGGACATTCTGCCTTTTTAGAGGAAGTCTTAGCATTAAACCGAAGAAACGACGAAAAACCTTTAATAGAAGAAGGATAAAAGTCGGAAATTTATAACCGATTCCATCAAAAATACCGTACGGGTTGGTGCTTCGTTTGTTAGCTTATGCAGCCCAGACTACATGGCAAACCAAACCAAATACTGACTGCCAACATTTTTGCGGGTGTGACTTCTTCTTCTTGTTCGTAGCGCTACAGCCCCTCTCGGGCCTTCGCTTCCTGCAACAAGCGCCTCCAACTGTCTCGGTATATTCACCGCGTCCTCCAATTTTGAAACCCGAGCAGCAATGAGCTGTCTTCGTCGATCGAGCCATACCAGCGTTTCCTCGGTTTCCCTACTGGTCTCCGCCCTTTAATTCTCCCAATGAATACCTTTTTGGGCATCCATCCGTTGTTCATCCATACGATTCACGTAGCCAGCCCATTGCAGCTTCCGCAGTCTTACAACTGTTGAGATCTCTGGCTCGTCAACAATTTTATACAGCTCGTGGTTGTATATAATTCGCCGTTGGTCCTTGTCTAGCTTCGCTTTAATTATTCGCCTCAGATCCCGCCTATCAAAGGCGTTTAATATGTTTGCAGATGCTTGGGTTAGAGTCCATGTTTCACACCCATAGCATAGCACAGATCTTAGATACATATTTGTATACTTGGAGCTTTGTTTACCTGCGGGTGTGTTTTGCACACACGTAATCAGAACGTTATCCTTCAGAGATTTGCAACGATTGAGGAGATAAAGACTGCATCGCTGGAAGAGCTCAAGGCTATACCGAAAAGTGCTTATGAGAAGTGCTTCGAGGATTGGAAAAAGCGTTGGCACAAGTGTATTGATTACTTTGAAGGCGACAACATAAATATTGACGAATAAATAAATATTTTTTCCTAAAAATACTTTTTGGATACACCTTGTATATATACGAGGGTGATGAAATATGATGGAGACTAACACTGTAGATGGCGCGCATGTATGTTTGAAACTCGAGGCTTGAGTATTTGATAGCTGGGTCCCTTACGAACAGTGTGGCATAGTTTTCTTCGGAAAACTGTGCTACGACCATGAGTGAACGTCAAGTGCCGACCGCCGTTGCGCAACGTATTGTCATTCGTTTTTTTTAGTGTGGGAAGGCGTTAAAAACACGGAAATTTTTCTGCGTTTGCGAAATCAGTTCGGTAGTGAGTGGCTGAGTAGAGCTGCGGTGTTTAAATGGGTCAAAGCATTCAAGGATGGTCGCGAAACCGTCGAGAATGAGCCGCATGATCGTCGACCGGGAACAAGCATCACACCAGACAGCATTTGCCGCGTAGAACAACTAATTTTGGAGGGCCGTAGGATGAATGTTCGAGACATATCGGCTGAACTCGGCATCAGTATTGGTGGTGTAGACGAGCATTCCAGCACGAAGTGCAATTCTTCTCCAGGATACCGCGATCGATACAATATCGGAATTGGGGTGGGAGGTACTGAACCGCTCCCCCCCCCCCTTACGGTTCGGACCACTCAAAGAAGCCATCGGAGGTTCAACACCGGCGACGAGGTAGAGGAGTTCGTCTATATATACATATATTGTATATATATATATATATATATATATATATATATATATATATATATATATATATATATATATATGAGTATAATATATATATACATACATATATATATATATAAATATATTGTATATATATATATATATATATATATATATATATATATATATATATATATATATAATATTAATTGAACTGTTCGCCCCATGAACTACTCGATAAATCAGTCAATGCACCCGCAAAATGCATCCACAACACGTATGCGTATTTGGCAGGCAATATTATGCCACAAACAGTCGTCATAACCAGCGATCCCGCGAAGCGTACCTGACAGAGATTTGTTATCCCTACACAATTGCGATCAGCTGGCAAGTGTTAGCTGACAGATCTCTGCCACTGAACCGCTACTTGACGTCGGCAGTGTAGTGAGTAGATCTCTGCCAATGAACCGCGACTTGACGTCTGTAGTGTGGTGAGTTGATTTCTGCCACTGAACCGCCACTTGTCGTCGGCCGTGTGGGAAAGAAAACGCCTGGTACTTGTGTGAGGACATCTGATTATTCCATGAGGTGAGTGTAATTTGTGTCGAAATTCCAGTGTTAAAGATTACTTATATAATTGATAATACAAAGCTTAAAGGAAATCGAATCTGCGATGTGGGGCAGCTCAAAACTAGGAATACAAACAAGGAAGTTTTGGATGGACGTCCACTCTAATTGGTTGCAGAGGCCACGACGCCGGTGGATCAAGGTGTTTTAGACGCTATACTTTTTTTATTTAATCAGCTACTATGGAAACCCACATTCGAGCACACGTGGTTATGGAGCAGACTCACAAGGGACGGAAGCCAGTGAGCGGATTTGTATAGGTAAAGTACGATATAAAGAGTGCTTCTTGCGCCGTACAGGGTATTTCACATAAATTAGAAACAAATTAATAATGTCTCTGGGATCACTGACGACCTCCAAAAAGGGAGAATTGATGGATTGAGTTAAACAACAAATAGCCCTTGTTAAAACTCAAGAACTTCCAACAAAAATAACAAAGAAATGTTTCAATAAATGTGTCAGTAAATACGGAATTGTGTTAGACTCAACTGAACAGAAAAGCGTTGACATATGTATGCATTTTTCGAGAATCATGGTATTTAGTATCGAGAGTTTATCGACGTCGTATACAACGTAATCGGGCCAACATGAAAATTTCATAAAATCCGGGTGAGAACAGAGTTTTCGCATTTGCAATTATTTACTGATGATTAAAGCAAATTTTCATAATCTCGTGGAAAGTGTAAATTTGAAAACCTTTAAATGAAATTGCGGATAAGTTTGCGAAATTGCTAAAAAAAGCACTTTTGTTAACCGCATACGAAAGTGAAAGAAAGTGGAAAAAAACGTTGAACCGTTACGAACTTTATTTCCCTGACACAGTACTCGAAATATTTGTTAAAACAGTAAAAGCAAGTGTGTTGCCACTCACCGTAAACTCTGTAGTAAGAAATTACGGAAGCCGAGTTCCATTAATGCAAGAAATTAAAAATGAAATTAAATTAACTTAAAAAAACGTTGAAATATTATTAAGAAAACACAAAATTTCCGTTTTCTATCTAAAATACAACACGTACGACACCGAACACGCGTGAATGGAGGCAAGTGAATATGAATCTCAAAATACATGTTTGAGAGAACTTCCCCATGAAAAAAGGAGAAAATTAAGAGGCGGGGCACATGATCACCGAGAAGCAAATACCAACAATAAATATTTACGTTCGGGCTTTATAATCAACTCGAAGTGGTACTGAAAGTGTTCAATGAAAAATGAAAGGGATACGTCTGAAACTTTAAGAAATATACTTTGACCAACAAAATAAACTTTAATGAACCAAATGGTGTGATACGTGTACCTTCAAATAAACATAGATTCTGATAATGAAAACAATACAAGTGAATATATGACAGTGGTTGCGGTCAACGTTAAGGCATTCACATGCGCTCTCACTTCTAATGTTGTAAGCTTCAAATTACACGTATAATGATGTAAAAGGAAAATTGCGGAAGGATAAGTTTTGATGAGAGCAAAATAATGAAGATTTGAATCTAAATGAGAACAATGAATAGGAAGATCAAAGGAAATGTGAAAGTATATGTATAAATATGCATCTAATATTCCAAGATGAAAAATTTTAAATGTGCGCCTACTAAGCCAAAAATGTATATTCCTTATTATATCAAATCAGCTTTATATCTGATGTTTATTTTTATAAATGTATTTTCATAATTGCAAACCACACAAACACTCGGAAACTGGCAGTATGCAATGCATATTTGAACTATTTTCTTTGAGATTTGAACATTGTCTTAAGTATTGTTCCCATTATTTATAAAAACGAATTATTTTCTTGGCATAGAGAGATTATTTTATCAACACATTTTACTGTTGATTTGAATAAGATTATCCCAATAGTCAATATAAATTCAATCTGTGTGCTTGTATTCTCGAACGCAATGTCCACTTCCTTATATTTAGATTCGACTATTTCAAGTTATTGTGGATTTAATTGAACGTAAATTTATTCCTGATTTTACGATCACAATACATAAAATTATATTTGATTTATAATCACAACAGAATGTAGCACTTCTAGACTAATTCCAAAAAGTTCCGAAGACATCTTTTTCAAAATAACATTCTTATTGTCAGATATATGCAGTTCTTCTAATATTAATTCGTTAGAATCCGAGCACTAAATACAAATTGAAATTAGTTTCAGTTTGTAACAATTTCCAAGAAAGATTGAAAGCTTTAGCTCAGTATTTCATTTGAACCCATTGGACAATGTAAGGTTAATGAATATTTGGAGAAATTTTCACCAGAAAGAAGAATTTTATATACAAATTTATTGGTTGATTTTAACAATATATCAATCAAAATCATTCACATATCAACGTAAATATTCTTTTTCGAAGCACTACAACCCCTTTTCGGGCTTCGCTTCCTGCAACAATCGCCTCCAACTGTCTCGGTCCATTGACCGCGTCCTCCAATTTTGAAATCCGACTAGCAATGAACTGTCTTCGTCGACCGAGTCAGACCAGCGTTTCCTCGGTTTCCCTACTGGTCTTCACCCTTCAGTTTTCCCAACGAATACCTTTTCGGGTATCTGTTGTTCGCCCATACCATTCATGTGGCCAGTCCATTACAGCTTCCGCAGTCTTACAATCGTTGACTCTTCCGGCTCTTCAGAAATTTCATATAGCTCATGGTTGTATCGAATTCACGATGGGTCCCCGTCTAGTTTCGTTCCAATTATTCGCCTCCGGACCCGTCGCTCAATGGCGTTCAATATGTTTGCGGATGCTTGGATTAAGGTCCATGTTTCACACCCATAGCATAACACAGGTCTTATCACAGATTTGTATATTGTACTTGAAGCTTTGTTTTCCTGTATATGCGGCTAGTCTTCAAAATCGTCAAAACTGAATAAAATATTTTATTTGCGAGCTGTATTTTTCGGCATAATTCCTCTCTTTATAATTTTGGCGCCTAAATACACAAACTCGCCCACATTTTCGATATTGTATGCGGCAAGTGTGATATTTGGAGTATTTGAGGTATTCTTCATCGACTGCGTTTTATTCTCATTTATTTGTGGCCCTACTAGTTTTGCTGCGCTGTCGAGTTTCAGGAAGAGTTTTTTGGCGTTTGTTAACGACCGTGACAAAATATTGATGTCACCCGTATCGACAGGTAGTTTTCTTATGACGTACTCCAGAGGCGGATTGAATAGCAATGGGGTCAGCCCACCTCCCTGGTTTAGTCCGACATTTGTGTCAAAGGCGTCGGTGAGTTGGTTATGGATGCGGACTGGGGAGGTTGTTGACGTCCCCAGTCCGCATTTCGGTAAGACGGACTAATTTGGCTTGGATACCAGAGTTACGATCAATAATGTCGTATGCTTCCTAAAATCAACGAATATTTGGTATACATCTATGTTGAACTGTGGTAACTTCGCTCTTGGCGCTACGCCACTGACGCAACCGAAAGATTTCTACACCCTACGTCACTGAAGCCGACCAGCCGATTTCTATACCCTACGCCACTGACGCCGATATCTATACCCTACGCCACTGACTTCGACTGTTCGTGAGCGACTTTTAAACTAATCCCTGCCACTGAACCTCGACTTGACATGTGTGGAAAAAAAGGAAAAGAGTATGGTGTCCGGCTCTCTGGCCTTCAGATCCACGTTGGCAGAATTCATAAAAATTGCATACAACGAGTCCCGGACGAGTAGGTGCAATTGCTGCCGTGTGTTCTGCAGCCATTCTAGAGTGTTTGGTGGTTGAGGTTCTCGAATTGGCAGGGATTTCACGAAGGATTGGAAAAGGTAGCGAATTTTTTTCTTGAGTTAAAATTGTAATTGCTTAGATTCAATTTCTTAGAACATAAAGTTGTGCCGCCTTCGAATAGCGACACGACATAGCGTCTCCCCTGTCAGGTTTCACTTTTCATCTTCTGCACGGTCTTCAGGGCGCCGGATTATCCCTGACAATCAAACACAGATACTCCATGTTGGACAGAACTTTATTTACATCTTTCTGTTCATTTACTTGACGAAGTCATACTTGTACATGCAGTGACAATTGATGGACCCAGAACTGTAGAGTAAATCATCGTAAGGCGGAAACCATTGCAACAAAACGCAGAGTTTCACAGGTGATCCGAAGATATTCAAATAGTAGTCCATAAGCAAAACGTTAGACAACATCATAGGTAGGTATCATAATTAAACTCATCAAAATTGCCTTGCTATCGTAAGATTTTGTCACGCTATTAGTTATAAACAAACATATTTCCGATTTCCTCCAATCGGAATAGAATTAGAAGGACCAATTATGTGGGTATTTTGTAAAAGCGTTTATCACAATGAATATCAATGGCCAATTGTGACAAGCCTCGGTTTATTTTTGTTGGGCATGCGAATCGCACAAAAGTGTGTTGGAATGGAAATTATGCCTGCTATAATGCCAGAGGTGGCTTAAGTGCAAATCAATCTCGCTGACGTAGACTTAGTTTTAGAATTTTCTAGTTACTAAATTAACAACCGGGGCATACACTTTATTGAGGCAAACAAGGAATCGATACCTGAACATCTTTTTTTTCTACCTGCTTTACACCGGACAGCATAGTCGATTGCCTGCAAGTTGAATATGAGACGATATATGCAATATCTAATCTACTCTGCATCAATTTTATTTAATGAATACCTCAGTGTAATTTATTTAACCTATTGATTTATATCATATGTAATGTTTCTGTTAAATTTCAAATTAGATCTCGTTGAATAGGTTTTTAAAGATTGAAATGATTTTAGGATGATCAAAATTTCTTTGAATGACTCCTAAAAAACAGTTTCTGTATCTTCAATTTTATTCACATCAACTTCATTTTGTGGTTATCCAAATCCAAAGTTCCGTTTCAATCTTTGACAACCTATACAATCACTCAAAGGCAGATATATTAATCAGATATGAATATAGACAATAGGGAAGGAAATTAGTTACAGAAATACCTCATCCACAACTCACATCAATGCAATAGAACGATTTTCTTTTTAGGTCTTTGTAAAATTTTTTTTTACTAAGAGCTACTAGTTTCGCGACCTGTCTGTCCGTTGTCACAGCTAATTTCCTCAGAAACTATAGAAGCTAGAATGCTCAAACTTTGTGAAAAGGTCAGAAGTGATGATCTCTCAAAAGTTAAGGCCTTACCAAAAATTTCAAAATTTTTTAAGGGGGGTCACCCCTAATAACGAATTGGCCCTTAAACATTTTTTTTTTAATCAAAGGGAGTCGAATGGGGTATCAAATGAAAGGTCTTAATTAGAACTTTTAGAATCTGAAATAAAAAAATCATTTTATGAATTAGGGGGTCCATGGGAAGGCAAAATGTACCAAAAATTTGTGTCCCTCGCGACTGGAGACCTTTGAGTTGAAAAATCTGAAAATTGTCAAGAATGTGGGCCTTTATGAGTACAAAGGCAACAAATACCTTAGAAATCGAAATTCACTCAACATTCAATTTACATTTTTGCCCATAAAATCAAAACGGTACCTTTAAACCTTCTGCAATTACATAGACTGATATAAGATATTTCTGTCCACAAAATTTAATTCAGATCGAATCATAATCAAGGTAGTAATATCCATTTCAATTGTACGGAATTACAACAACAAAAACACGTATTTATGGATGATACAGATTTCAAATTGACCTAGGCGCTTTTATGTTCTTTCAATTTTCATGAAAATTTAAGGAATAGTGTTTAACTTGAATATGTTCGATCGGCTGAGCATTCAGCAAAATCATTCAAGCTGGATCAAAATGGCGGCTGCATTGTGCTTATGAAAGATACTGTCCATCTTTTGCATGAATTTGAACGATTTCATTCATATCCATGTATTGGATGAATAATTCATGTTATCGATTCACGCTATTAGAAAACTTGTTTACAACCCTAGGGTGTTTACAAAGACTTTCTGGTAGGAGCACTTTCCTGCTTACTCAACTTGTTATTATATACATATGATAACAAATCAAATTATTTATAGGTACATACCTTCATTCCCCATCCACACACGCTCACTGCAATGGAACGGTTTTTTTTATGCTGTATATACACCATAACCCTATCCAAAACAATTACACACACCATACGCTTCCAAAAACCAATTAATGCAGGAGCCAGAATTTCTTGTTAATTAGAATATTTGTTACAATATTAACACCACCTAAAAATTGTAGACAAACACAACTTTAGCCACAATATTCCGCCAAAATAAACCTCTAAACATTTTCAATTGACATTGAATATTTAAAAATTAAAATGGAATTTTCAAAAGCAAAAATCTTAAAACACTTTTACCTTTGATAAGAGTTGACATAAATAAGAAATATATATGTTTGCTGTCTACTACATGTTAATTAAAAATATATACTGTCTTTTCTTTATCTATTCTCTGCCTTTTACTGCATTGAAGTAAGTTGCAGAAGATTGCCTGTCAATTTTTTTGTTTTTGGATACATTAATCCTAAGCATTAAATATCGTAAAATCTGGATGTAAAAGCTCGTATTAAGTTTACTTAGATTGTAATATTTTGATATACAGGAAGAATAAAGTCATTGATCAATGATCAGAAAATAGAATATAAATAAAGCATGTGATGCTGGCGATAAAATTTTCAATTTGGATGAAAAGAAAGCTAGAAACGCGGTTTACAAAAATTTCGAATTCTTTTTCTATAATTTTGTTTTCTGTGCGATTTCCATTGATTTTCTTTTGCTATTGTTCATTCTTTCATAGAAGTGATTTTTCCCACTGTGATGCTTTAGTGTTAAGGTTTAACTTTATTAATAATATCGTTGTTATTGTCGATGAAAATTCAATTTGATAAAAAAAAGGATTTAGGATGCTTTGGAGTGAAAACTCATTTTTTTTGCTTAAAATGCATATTTTATGAAGTATATATATTCGCATACATTTTGTCAATAGTAATTATAATTTTTTTGAGACAATTGAAATTCAATAAATATAAAAATATGAATTGCTAGGCTATTCTAGACAAAAGGGAAGGAAATTAGTTACAGAAATGCCTCATCCACAACTCACATCAATGCAATAGAACGATTTTCTTTTTAGGTCTTTGTAAAATTTTTTTTTACTAAGAGCTACTAGTTTCGCGACCTGTCTGTCCGTTGTCACAGCTAATTTCCTCAGAAACTATAGAAGCTAGAATGCTCAAACTTTGTGAAAAGGTCAGAAGTGATGATCTCTCAAAAGTTAAGGCCTTACCAAAAATTTCAAAATTTTTTAAGGGGGGTCACCCCTAATAACGAATTGGCCCTTAAACATTTTTTTTTTAATCAAAGGGAGTCGAATGGGGTATCAAATGAAAGGTCTTAATTAGAACTTTTAGAATCTGAAATAAAAAAATCATTTTATGAATTAGGGGGTCCATGGGAAGGCAAAATGTACCAAAAATTTGTGTCCCTCGCGACTGGAGACCTTTGAGTTGAAAAATCTGAAAATTGTCAAGAATGTGGGCCTTTATGAGTACAAAGGCAACAAATACCTTAGAAATCGAAATTCACTCAACATTCAATTTACATTTTTGCCCATAAAATCAAAACGGTACCTTTAAACCTTCTGCAATTACATAGACTGATATAAGATATTTCTGTCCACAAAATTTAATTCAGATCGAATCATAATCAAGGTAGTAATATCCATTTCAATTGTACGGAATTACAACAACAAAAACACGTATTTATGGATGATACAGATTTCAAATTGACCTAGGCGCTTTTATTTTCTTTCAATTTTCATGAAAATTTAAGGAATAGTGTTTAACTTGAATATGTTCGATCGGCTGAGCATTCAGCAAAATCATTCAAGCTGGATCAAAATGGCGGCTGCATTGTGCTTATGAAAGATACTGTCCATCTTTTGCATGAATTTGAACGATTTCATTCATATCCATGTATTGGATGAATAATTCATGTTATCGATTCACGCTATTAGAAAACTTGTTTACAACCCTAGGGTGTTTACAAAGACTTTCTGGTAGGAGCACTTTCCTGCTTACTCAACTTGTTATTATATACATATGATAACAAATCAAATTATTTATAGGTACATACCTTCATTCCCCATCCACCCACGCTCACTGCAATGGAACGGTTTTTTTTATACTTTATATACACCATAACCCTATCCAAAACAATTACACACACCATACGCTTCCAAAAACCAATTAATGCAGGAGCCAGAATTTCTTGTTAATTAGAATATTTGTTACAATATTAACACCACCTAAAAATTGTAGACAAACACAACTTTAGCCACAATATTCCGCCAAAATAAACCTCTAAACATTTTCAATTGACATTGAATATTTAAAAATTAAAATGGAATTTTCAAAAGCAAAAATCTTAAAACACTTTTACCTTTGATAAGAGTTGACATAAATAAGAAATAGATATGTTTGCTGTCTACTACATGTTAATTAAAAATATATACTGTCTTTTCTTTATCTATTCTCTGCCTTTTACTGCATTGAAGTAAGTTGCAGAAGATTGCCTGTCAATTTTTTTGTTTTTGGATACATTAATCCTAAGCATTAAATATCGTAAAATCTGGATGTAAAAGCTCGTATTAAGTTTACTTAGATTGTAATATTTTGATATACAGGAAGAATAAAGTCATTGATCAATGATCAGAAAATAGAATATAAATAAAGCATGTGATGCTGGCGATAAAATTTTCAATTTGGATGAAAAGAAAGCTAGAAACGCGGTTTACAAAAATTTCGAATTCTTTTTCTATAATTTTGTTTTCTGTGCGATTTCCATTGATTTTCTTTTGCTATTGTTCATTCTTTCATAGAAGTGATTTTTCCCACTGTGATGCTTTAGTGTTAAGGTTTAACTTTATTAATAATATCGTTGTTATTGTCGATGAAAATTCAATTTGATAAAAAAAAGGATTTAGGATGCTTTGGAGTGAAAACTCATTTTTTTTGCTTAAAATGCATATTTTATGAAGTATATATATTCGCATACATTTTGTCAATAGTAATTATAATTTTTTTGAGACAATTGAAATTCAATAAATATAAAAATATGAATTGCTAGGCTAACCAAGTCTTTGCTTTCCAGTAAAACCGTTCTTTTCCAGCAGGATAATGTTGGCGAGCGGTGGGTATGCCGCCGAGAGGGTAGGGTTCCAGTAATCCGCGAATGGTCGGTTTCGCGTTGCGGTCGGTATGCGGTGCCATAGCTTGTGTTGTGTGTATTATTAGAGTAGATTTTTCGGTCTTGCGTTCGAGCGTATTTTGGTTACCGCGAAGGTGATATTCGGGAGCGCGTATTTTTTTATCGGTTGTTTTTGTTCCCTTTCTTCGGGATGAAAAGATGTAATTTAGAGTAGAGTCGATGGAAGTTAGTCGCCGTGTTTTAAATCGGCCTTGTGGACTGGTGGCTGAGTTTTTGTATTTCGGACATAGTCTGCTCGGGTAAGACCCGCGACCGAAACTCCTCTTCGAACTAGCTAGCTAGCCAGCAGCCTCCTCGGAGTAGACTAAGAGTGTCACGTTCCAAGACTTCACGTCTAGAACCGATGAGAGGTCGGCTTAGATTCCCTTCGGGAAATCTCGAACGTTCGAGACGTGTAGTAAATCATGACAGAACTCCCAGCATTTCTCAAGTACCTGCTTGACTGTATAGAATTGGTTTATTGTCGATCTACCTGCTCTAAAACCACTTTGATACTCCCCAAGAATGCGAAAAACAACGCAGAATGGAAAGTGCTCAAAGAATTGAAAGCAAAACCAATATATCGCCTGGGATATTTTGATCGCTTCCGCCGTTCGTTGCCTTACTCCTGTGTGACAGGAGCAATTTAATCTCCTCAACAAAGGTCTGAAATATGCGGTCAATAACGGTACCCTTCCGGTGGAGGATATTGTTTTAGATGTTGAAGCGGCAATTAGATTCATGAACAACGAAACAAAACAAAAAGTAAGGCAACGAACGGCGGAAGCGATCAAAATATCCCAGGCGAAGAATGCGAAAAACAACGCAGAATGGAAAGTGCTCAAAGAATTGAAAGCAAAACCAGTGTACTACCTGAGAGCGGATAAGGGGAATTCGATTGTCATAATGGACCGAAGCCACTACGAACAACTTGTTATGGACAAACTAAATAATGGAAACTACCACCAGCTACGTACTGATCCGCTTCCAGAATCAATAAATAGAGTGGAAAAAACTCTAAAAGAGTGCAAAGCAGTGATTGGTGATATCAAAAGACTTCGAGTATCAAACCCATGTCTGCCAAGGGTTAAATGTGCACCAAAGGTACATAAAAATGGTGAAGAAATGAGGGAGATAATTACGGCGACGAATGCTCCTACAACCAAAATAGCGAAGTGGCTGCTACAAGAATGCAGTAAACTCCCATACAAACCAAGCAAGCGCTCCATCAAAAACAGGGATGAGTTGATCGAGATTCTCCAAACAGTGCAAATAGCGGAGGATGATATACTGGTCTCATACGACGTCAAATCTTTGTTCCCGAACCTACCAGTAAAACAAGCCTTGGCACTGTTCGAAGACTGGGTGCTCAAACATGATAAGTCACCAGAGTGGAGGAAACGTGTAAAATGTTACACTAAATTAGCCACCTTATGTATGAGTGAGAACTACTTCATGTTCAGAGGAAACTTCTACAAAGCAACAGTAGCAGCAGCAATGGGAAACCCTCTCTCACCTATCTTAAGTGACATCTTTATGGACTGGCTCGAGACGGAGCTCGAACACAAAGAAATAATGCCACCTATCTGGATCAGATATGTAGATGACATCTTCACGGTGATCAAAAGTAAGGAAGCGGAAAAACTTTTGGATGAGCTGAACAATATACACCCACGAATAGCGTTTACAATGGAGAAAGAGAAGAACGATCAGATACCTTTCCTGGATATCAGCATAATAAAAGGCTCTGGCAAACTTGAGTTTGTGGATATCTCGAGTTCCGAAAAACAAAAGAATGAACACCGATGTTGGCAACGGGTATAGTTACTTAATGAAGTTGGTGTGAGTCATCACTTAAAATATCTCCTTTCCATACAAAAATCCTTATTTTGTTAAAACCCCTTTTTATAAGACTCTTCTGTTGTTAATTACCGTTTAATTACTCTAGGGAAAAAACTATTGTTATAAAAGGCCATGTAAACAGCAATTAGCTTCAGAATATCGCCACTGAGGAAGGAGATCACTTATCTCCGAAATATCGATATTTGGAAAAATAAAAAACAAATAGTGCTTTAAGGAATAATTCTTTTTTTCTTTTAATCATTTCTTTTGCGCCGGGCTTGATGTCCGATTTTCTGTTCTGCCACAGTCTTAATTGCCGTTTTCACTTCCACCCACAGCCCGTTGCTTGTTTTCAGCGATGTGTCTAATAGGATGGGAGCTAGCTAGTTGTCGAGGTACTCCATGAAATTTTTCGCCACAGACGCTGTTTGGAGTCTTTCGATGTCGAATTTTTAAAGAGGGCTAGTCTTTGTAATGAATCGGCTCTACGCCACTGCCGACTAATACATATGCAAATTGCTACCATATGGCTTCCTATCTAACATCAGTTTTGATGACTTCCCATCCCACGTCAGTTTTGTCTGGGGGTGTCATGGAATTCTTTTTGCGATGCAGAACAGTTCGCGCCTTCTCGAATTCGGTATCAATTTTCCAATCGGGAACGCATCATAAATATTAGGCGGTGTTACAGTTACGCGATTTTCATTTTTCAGCTAAGCGAAAGAGTTTGCTCGTGGTGTTGCAAATACGAATTAGAGAAGTGTTCAAGTGCAAGTCAAACAAGGAAATTTCCCTGGTTTCATTTTGCGTCGTATAAATCGGTTACTGTATACAACTTGCAATTTTAAGTACAACCTGGCCATGGCACACTATTAAATGTGAACCCTTAACCGCGATTGTATCGTTTAGGCATCTGAAAATTAATCGCCAAAATTGTGCCAGAATGATCTGCTCGACCTTTAGGGCGGTCGTCATCGAAAGAAGGGCTTGATGGCGAATTGTCTGCGGTAGTTGACATTTTTAATCACATTTGAAGTGGAATCACCGAAGCTTTCTCATAGTGCAAAGCAAAAAGTAAAATCGGCAATTATGAGTAATTTCTTTGTTTTATCTAAACGCTCACAGCCATGCCCGGTTTAGTCGCGTGTACAGCAAGTGCAACCCTATTTGATTATATTTTTAAATAACTGTGTTTCCGAACAGGCGATTGCTGGTGGATTGTGGAGGAAGGACCCGAGCCATTCCTCGCTTTTGCGTTGTGGCGCTGCTTCTCGTTCAATCCAGACAAAAGGCTGCAGGCGGATGAATGCAGCGACGATTGTCTGGAGACAGTGACATCCTCTGCAACAAATCCAGTTGTTGTAAGTTTCGCTCAGTAGTAGTTTGTGTGGCCTAGTGGTTAGAGCATGAACACATAAGCCATAGGTCCCAGGGTCAAATCTCGTTGGGAGCAACGTGATTTAGTTCAGGGGATTTTTCGGACAGACTACGAATGTTCACTCAGTGGTGATGTGTACTGATTTAATCAGATCATATCATAGCTGAGCAAGCACACGGGAGCTTGGTACTGACCAATCCAACTTCCGAAAAAAATCAATACGGTCATGAAAATGAGATACTCTAACTATCTCTAAGCGAAGGCCCGAGAGGGGCTGTAGTGCTACAAAGAAGAAGAAGAAGTTCTGCTCAAGCAACTCCATTGAAGTTTTAGCTGAGGAAGCTTAATGGACTCACTATCAAGTGTAGAGCAACTACGGCTGATGATAAAAGCTCAGTAGTAAGTGATTTCAGTCGTATGGCCAGCGGAATCATATCACCCTCAGAAAAACCTGATTCACCTACTCAGTCCATGCCACCATCTTCACGACGAAACAGCAGTGTAAATCTTCCGTTTGTTGCCCCGAATTCATCTCAGCAAAGTAACGTGATCAGTTAGCCCTTAGCACAAAAATCATCGTCGGTCGCTCAACAGTCGCAACGTCTTCGTAGTGTTTAGAAATGAAGTGAGTAAGAATTGTCAGTTATATTATACGAGATCTTAAAGTAGTTTTGATTGCTTCAAACGATATACGAGTATATAAACATATAAATCAGAATACTGAGTTCTGTCAAAAGATAGAAAGTTTATTAGAATTACATATAAACAAACAAAAAAATATTTTAACAATTGGAACGATAAATTATTCTTCGTTTGGTTACGAGATATGTTTACATATAACGAATAGCTGGTTTATTTTTTTATTAATTATATTCCAAATAATTTATTGTCCTACTTAATTTTTAATTTGTTAAAAGAATATGATGAAATGATAAGCATTTGTGACTGTAATATTAGTTGCACACACATATCACCATTTTAATTTGCGGTGGATTATATTGAAGTTCCTCCCTCATTAAAATAATTGCTTTAAAGGGTAAAATAATATTTTTGCTGTGTTGTCGGTTAAATCAATCAGTTATCATCCGTCATTGTTTGAAGAGAGAAAAACAAAATGATAAAAAAATGTGAAATCCGATAGTGAATAACTCAGTGGGTTTAGAAGAAACCAAAAGGGACAAAGAAATATTTGATATTTTTTGCATAGCTACCTTTTAATTAATTATAATTGGGTTGACAACATTATTTATTCTAACGCTAATGCACGTGAACTAAGGGACATATGAATGCCAATTTTTAAGAATGTACAGGATGTAAAAGAGATAATTTTAATTGATAGATTTTATAGTGGTATAATAGAGGAATTATGTATTTATATGAAAAGGCAACGAAATTTTTTTGTTTTGCGCTAAATTTCTATTAGACAAGTAGCGTTCATAGGATTTCTACTGCATCTTATGAAAAACAAATTGTTCTAAATAATTCTTAATCTTTCACAAGTCTAGCGTCTTAATTGAAAGATTTCATTGAAATTCTTTATACTTTTAACCTTAACTTTTAACGTGTTGTACGAAACTGATCAGCTTCACTGTAATTGGTTGTAAGTGCAGAATACAATTCTTTGTAGAGCATCCCTTTACCAAATAGTAAACTAGTCTATCAATAATCATTTTTTTAAGTAAGATATTGTTTCCTAAATAGAGAATGAAATTTTATCAAACAGAAACGAAAAATCTAATTAGTTTACTGAATTATAAAGGATAATGATACAATATACGCAACTTAAGTTTAATTACACTAGAGAAAAAATGAACAAAACGGTAGAATTTCAGACTTAAGTTAATAACATCAATTTAGATGTATTGCAGGATTCAGAAGCATGCAAAGATTTAACTTTAGTTTATGTATCGTTTATTACCCTAACGCAACTTGAATAAATGAATTGTTAGGACAAAAAAAAACAATTCATCAGTTCATAAAATCGGCCATAAATGACAAGACATTTTAAATAATTAGCTAAACTTTAATTGAATCATTTCACCCTTTTCACATCAATTTTAATGTAAATCTATACGATAATTTTGCTCTATATTGGAGCCTTTCATTACGTCGCACGGATATTGATCACTCTTTCGGATGGTTCCGATAACTCTTTAAATTACTTATGGAATTCTTTGTAGCTACATGAATGAGTTGCATATTTTAATAATTTTTCTGAAAAATTATTAGAGAAGAAAGCTTCAATGTAGAGCAAAATGATCGTATAGATTTACATTAAAATTGATGTGAAAAGGGTGAAATGATCCAATTAAAGTTTAGCTAATATAAGTACTTACAAGAGGAAATTTAACTTGAACATAACTTGTAGTTACAAAAACATATTGAGTTCGCATAAGTAGGAAAATTAAAAATAACTCTCTCACCTCTAAGCACGGTGGTCTCCATCACCGGTGTGTATCTAAGAGTGATGGCCTGATGAGAATTAGTACACACGTCGAAGCCACCTTCTTCATTTTTCTTCTTTAATAAATTTTCAGAAAATTATTAGTAAAATATGCAACTCATTCGTGTAGCTACAAAGAATTTCATAAGTCATTTTAAATAAGTATATTAAATGTAATAAACGCTTTAATGTGGTTATTCAACCATTAAGGTTAAAAAAATGAAAAGTAACGTATATTATTCAAAAGACGATACGATATATTAATTGTTATTAAAATAAATTTTAATATAATATTTTACTAATCCACATGTATGTACCAAATATGCATATATGAATACGACTCTTAGATATTATTTTCAAGATCTACAGATAAATATTAATTTCGTATATATTTCATTGGGGTAATCTCAAATGTAGACAGAAAAGAATTATAAGGAAACCAACAGAAGAGAGAAGAAAAGATAATGTGAAAAAAGAAAAAAATAACAGATTTTTTTTATAATACGCTAGTTATCAGTAGTTTTCATTAAAATTGATGATTATAAATTAATATTATTTTTCTAAATATTATAACCAAAAAAGATAAGAAAACAGAAGGAATGGAATAGAAGAACAAAAAATGAATAAAGTCATCAAGTGCTAATCAGAACACGTTTTTCATTTCCAGCATGCCCTTTCTCTTCCAGCAGGAGTGATAGCGAACGGTAAGTATGCCGTTGAAAGGGTAGGGTCTAGGAATCCGCGAATGGCCGGTTTCGTGTCGCGTGCGGTACGCGGTACCATAATTTGTTTTGCGTTTTTAAGTAGAGTAAGTTGTTCCGATTTCGAGTTAGAGTAGAATATTTTTTGGCACCGCGTCGGCGATATTCGGGAACGCGAAATTAAATCTAGTTTTTTTTTTGTTGGCTGGATGAAATATAATACGGAATAAAGTAAAGTAGGTTTCTTTTCCGTATGCTTGTATTTACGACGCGTTTGAAACGGGCATGTGAACCTGTCACTGAGTTATTGTATTTCGGACTTAGTCTGCTCGCGTAAGACCTGCGACCGAACGCCTCTCCGAACTAGCTAGCTAGCCAGCAGCCCCTCGTAGACTAAGTTGTGTCCGGACTTGTCGACCTGTGGGGTACAGTCCATTGTCACGTCCAAAGACCATGTCTAGAACCGATGAGTATCGTTCGAACGATTTTAAACGAAAATTAATACATCTTGCCGAATATGCCTTTGACATACGACATCGATAGGTTGATCAAGTAATGATATGAGTTACAATTGGCTCCTCGGTATGTACGCACGTCAAGTATGTTCGACGCCCATCTTTGTTGGATCAGAACATGGTCGATTTGGTTTTGTATGTTGCCATCAGGTGATACCCAGGTCATGTTATGTATGTGTCGATGGGGGAAGCAAGTTGAACGTATCACTAGATTTCTGCTGCATGTAAAGTCAACTAGGTGCTGGTTCTGGGCATATAGTGTATAATAATATCCAGAAAGTAACGAACCAATTTTCAAATGACAATTAACTCTATAATTTGCAATCACTCAAGCCTTATTATTTATCCGGGGAATTTCGCAAATCCTATATGTAAGTTATCAGTAGGTGAAGAATAAATGCGGAAAGAAAAGCATTATGAAATTTTCCCCAATGAAATGGGTTGAAATCATGTTGGCATTTAGAAATAATTCGGCACTTCCACCAAATCCTTGAAGAGTCGCAAAATGATTGATATTAAAATTCAATTTCTCGACATCAATTTACCATATTGAACTGTTAATATCTACAGAGTCCTTAAAAGGATTAAAATTCTGTGCTGATACATTTTAGTCAAATATGTTGTCCTTCATTTGCAACCTCTACAATCAAAGTCCTTATATGCTGAAAAATCGGGGTGAAAGTAGGAATTTTTTTCGTTTTAGCGATCCTTTACCGTTATTTGATTTTCTTGTCCTTTGAATGCGACCTAACAGAAAGAAAGACGTATCATTTGCTGAAAACAGGACTCCTTTAACTATCTCCATCCAAAATTTATGCGTATACAAAAAAAAAATAGTGATAAACTGATAACCTTCTTTCCTTCGGAAGTCGGTTAAAAACAAGCATTTTCAGATCTGGTGAAGCATTCATATATATGTGTATTTATGCATATCTATTCAACTTAGTGTTCAAAAGTTCAAATAAATTGCTTACAAACAAAATCAGATTTTGACAATAATCGTGATTAATAATTTATTGGGTGCAATAAATAATTTATCAAATTTCATGATTTCATGAATTATTGCTTTGTCACATGTTGAAATATTTATTGCCGGATCCGTCGAGAAAATCACTTCAGTCCACCGCAATCTTATCAAGTTCCAATTCGCACCGATAAAATTTTATTGTGAATGTGCCGTGATTGTGATTTGGGCGTCTCTGCAGTTGCAGAGCGATGGGAATTCGGGTTAAAGCTCAACTCCCTATCAACTCATAGTTAATCCAATTAGCTGTGGGGAGCTAACAACGCAGTCAACGCTAATTCTTCCGCCCACCTAACTCACATACTAATGATTGGGCTGATTAACAGTGCTTGGTAAAAATCGAAACTAATTAAGAATTCTGGTCAAGTTCCTAAGCAAAATTGTTGCTGTAGCGGACACTATAATCGGTTGTCCACTAAAAGCATGGACACTGCTGACGAAATCTCGTGGACCGCAACACTCATTATGATCGGATCCATGAAGAGAACGGTCTTGACTCGAGCTGCTCCCAGCCCGCGCTGATCCCGGCAACTTATCAACAATCCGCTGACGAAACTATTTAGAATTTGGAAACTGGGACCAAAAATAGGTCACGGAGCTTTCGACGTGTTCCGTACTGTGGGGGGATTGTTTGAGAAACACATCCGAAAGTTGTGACTATATGAGATTGTTGACGGGGAGCACTGAAACTGTATGGAGTACATCCTGGGAATAAGATCAAAACGTACATTGGAAGTGATCACTTATTTCTGTTATTATTTCGAATGAGAGGAGGCACGTCTAAAATTGGATATTGGCGCGCGATTAGCACGGATCGGAAAAACTTGCACCGCGATGCGGTCACTATTAGCGCATATTTAAATGGAACGATGACTTAATGCGTCCGATTGACTCGATATGGGCATTGGCTTGGCACAACGCGCCAACGACAGGTCAATTGCTAGAGGGCCCCTGCCGGCGCGCGAAACTCCCGTAATGCACTCAACCACAGTGGACTAGAAACGCTTCTTGCATAGTAAACAATCACTAGCGAAAGGTGTAAATAAGCGAAAAATTCGAGTGAAAATTCTCACCTGCTAAGATGGCCGTTTGATGCTTTTGGAGCGACAAACTGTCCTTTAGTTGAAGCTAATTTTGTCTGGGAGACCACTTATTGACTTCCTGCGTCGCGTTAGCACTTCTACGAAAGAGTCGTCGATGCCGGAATAAAACTCAATTCGGGCGGGAGCGGATTAAAAAGTACTTTGCGCGATTTATATTTAGATGTCAAGCAGACGCGACAGCTTGTAGATTTGAAACCAGTAGGCGTTTTTGTATGTTCGTTTACGTTTCCATACGCACTCACTCAGCAAGCAACGTAACTGTCACATTCACACGCCAGCAGAGCGAAAAGTAATTATTGAACGACAAACGTCGGACGTGCGGCGATTCTCTTTGGTACTCGCAGCAGCTGTCATGTTCTCATTCATACGTTCACGTAGAATATTTGAAAGGGGCGACCGGGGCGATGATGAAACGAATAGTTTGTTTGGGTGACTCCTTGACGTTTCCGTGTAACAGGTGTAAAACTTCAGTCGATGACTGCCATCTATTGAGGGCTAGTATAAATATTGTGATATAATCTTATAGTATGGATGAAATCATGAATGATAGATAAATATTTGATTGAGTCTTTTGATTTATATACATTTTTAACATTACACTAAAGACAAACAACAACTATTAGAAAATGCGATCGTAACCCATTCAACTAAAAAAATTGTGAAAGATAACAGTGCTTAATGGCTTATAAATTGAAAAGAAATACAACTAAGAATGATTTACAAAAACGAAAAACAACAAGAAAGGTATTTCCATAAAACATTTTTGAGCTTACAAAATAAAATAAGTCAAGGTATGAAACCAAGAGCAAGTGTTCACGTTTCCTATAAAAAGTTCAAGAAATGGCATTTATAGTAAAACAATGAGGAAAAGAAGAAGAAATACATAAGAACTAAATTGTTGGCCACGATCAAATGTGTCATATTCAAAACCAGATGAAGAAAATAATGGCTTATGTGGATCTAATGAGGAAGGAGTAATTAACGAGGAATTATTTACACAAAGCGATTTGATTGGTATGATATAAAGATTAATATTCCCTAAAGATTCGTTTCGATTAAATAATTCCCTTACACCTGGGTCAGGATGAGAGCTCTAAAATGTTAAGCACTTCATACTCTGTTCGATCATGAAAAATAGAATCGGCCAAATTTTGGTCTCATCGTAAAGTCTACTGTTTCTGAAAGGTTTTTTATTCAGCCTTCTGTATTTCGATAAGCATTTTCTAAGGATGTTGTATGAAACATTTCAATTTCATCTGCAATAGTTGAGGAAACAGAATATGTAACTGGAAAATAATTAGATGATAAAAGAGTTTTTTACATTATAAGTTTCGTACTGCAATTTAGAGATTTACTTGAAAGAAGAGGTGACAATGCTACAAATGCACCAGCTGCTTCTCTCAGAGTTGATCGAACATGGAAATTGAATTTTAACTGCATAAACGACTGACCGTCGTAGCGTGTATTGTCTTAAGGTCAAATTTTTTCAATTTTTGAATTTTAGTAATTCGACATTTCTGTTTAATTTTTGCTTGGTTTTCGTTCAACTACTGAACACAGAAATTTCAAACGGCAAAGGAGCTTCTAAGAGAGGAGACTTTCCATTCGGAAAGTGCAATACGAAGATTCAAGAAGGGTGGCCTAGAATCATCCTAGAAGATAGCCCTTCCTTTTGGAGTGTGGAATATAGTATTGGATTTTAAGCAGTAGATATATTCAAGATACAAAAAGAACTTGAAAAATTAGGAAAAAGTTTGAAGGAACGGTCAAGATAAAATCAAGAGGAGCAAAAGAAGAAGTTAAAAATATTTTTCCAATATTTTTCCAATATTCCATCTGGGGTCCGGAAAATCAAAACAAGACCACAAACAACTTCAGAAGTTCTGAACAGATCCTTTTTTAAGGAGTTTGTGGATAATGAGCTGAGATCTGTTAAAGTAGCATTTATTAAAATTATATCAATAGAACGGAAGCAAACAAAGAAATAACAATGGAAGTTGCCGATGGTTCTGGCGCATCTTCTTCCCTCAGCGATGCTATAGATCAGGATTTGATCAATTTCAAAGCTAGGGGAAAATTAATCACAAAAAGAAACATTAATTTAAGTAACCCAGTAAATTCAAATAATTTTAAATTCCAATAATATTAATAGATTTTCACCATTTGTAATGATTTTTCGTTTCATTTCGCTCGAACGTAATCGGAACCGATCTCTCATCCGTTCTAGACGTTGTCTTGGGACGTGACAACGGACTGTATCCTACAAGTCAACAAATCCGGACACCCTTAGTCTACTCCGAGGTGGCTGCTGGCTAGCTAGCTAGTTCGGAGAGGAGTTCGGTCGCGGGTCTTGCGCGAGCAGACTTAGTCCGGAATACAAAAATTCAGCCACCGGTTCACATGCCCGTTTTACTAATGCATCGAAAACATTAACATACGGAAGAGAAACCTATCCTTACTTTATTGCGTATTTCTTAAATTCATCCAGACAACAACCAAAAACATATATAATTCAGCGTTCCCGAATATCGCCGACACGGTACCGAGAAATATTCTACTCTAAATCGAATCTGAAAAAACCTACTCTAATAAAAAAACGCAACGCAAATTATGGTACCACGTACCGAACGCGACGCAAAATCGGCCATCCGCAAATTTCGAAAACCCTACCCTCGTAACGGCAAACTTACCGCTCGCTGCCATTCCTGCTGGAAGAGAAGGGTTTACTGGAAAGAAAGTCGTTTTTAGATTAGCAATTCATGTTTTTTATTGATTCTACCATATCTTGAATTTATTCAAAGTTAAAATTTAATTTATTCCCTTCATTTTTTAAACTTAATCTTAAAAATTCGTTTTACAATTACACCTTAAGACTTTTCAGTTTCATTTTTTTTTCTTTCAAATAATTACAAAAAAAAAAAATCAGCTCATAATCTGCTTAACATCTCTAAGAATTTGATAGCGACTTGATTATTTTCCCTTCCATTTTTATAATAATTATTTTTCATTTGTTTAACTTTGATTAATAACTTACAACAAAATTAAATTAAAATATAATATATATCATGAAAATATGAATAAAAATCAAATCCTTTGCTAATTCTAACGAAAAAAGAAGGAGCGAGGAAAGGAATAGTTGTAACTTTGGGAAGAATGGAGGAAAGGGAGTTCTCATCGGATTAACAGTGAAAAGAACGATTGACTAATTTAAAATAAGAACAGAAATAACTTGCTTCTTTTCTATAAAAAAGCATTGTGTACTATTCCTTTAGTGATAATATCTACTATGCAAGATTATTTAGTTACAACCTTTATGTGGCAGAATGTGAAAATAAAGTTCTAACAGGAAAACTCTTCTTTCATTTTTTTTTTTGAATTCGCCTTACACTTACGTAATGTTATTATTGTAATAACTTCCTTATTTGCTCAGACTCAGCTCCCTACCTGTATAGATCTCAGTTCTAAACGCTATACACTAAATATACTATTTACAAACTTATTTTTTTACATCAGTATCGCTAACATCGAGAATAAAATATTCAAAATATTTCCATGAAGAATAACCGAACAGCCTTTTCAAGATAATAGCACCTTGCACTATTCAAACGACTAAATGTATAATGTTAAACATGATTCTAAAAAATATTCATTGCTACTTTGTTTGTCTGTATGTTTAATTGTTTATGCTGTCCGACCTTTCGACCTGTCAGTTTTCAAATTTAATTCAATATATTCAGTATATTTTTATGTAGAGTCCTAATTATTACTGTCCCTTTCAAGATATGCTAGCGCGAATATAATTTCTTCTATCTATTATACACCAAAAAAGCATCGCAATCGTGCAAGAAGTAACATAATTAAAAAAAAATTTAATGGTCCGACGCACGTTAAGTCCCAATTCAGTTTACTCAGGGCATATAATTCCCAATTTAATAGATCGGGTGTAATGATTTTTGACTTTTTAGTCCAACGCGGAACCGACCTCTCATCGGTTCTAGACTTTAAGTCTGAGTAGTGCCAACGGATGGTACCAACCGGTCAACCAATCCGTGCACCGTAACCCATTCACGCGGTGGCTGCTTGTCGGCCAGCTAGTTCGGAGAGGATTTCGGTCGCGGGTCTCCGAATGGGTTACGCTCAATTACAATATTTTCAGCCACCTGAACACGCCCGTTTTCAAAACGCGTTACCAAACAAAACCATACGGAGAAGAAACCTGCCTTACGTTACTCCGTATTTCTTCCTATAAACCAGTCAAAGAACAAAAGCTAATTTGTATTTCGCGTTCCCGAATTTTCGACGCGGTACCAAAAAGCATGCTACTCTAACTCAACCCGACAAATGCTACGTTAAGGAAAAATCAAAAACAACTAAGGTACCGCGTACCGCGCGCGACGCGAAACCGACCTCAGCGGATTTGGCGAAACCCTACCCTCGCGACGGCATACCTACCCTGCACTCACTTTCCCGCTGAAACAAAGAGAACCACTGGAAAGGAAAGTCTTTCGTTAGCTAGCAATCCATTTTATTCATTTCTATGCTCAAATTCTATGTTTAAACAGGCTTTATAAATTTATTGCATACAGTAAACACTAAAGTTTCGAGCGCTTAATAACAATCAAGTTTTTTTTTTCTTAATCCTTAAAAAAATTTGGCCCTAATAACATTAACATGAACTCGCGATTTTTTTGCATAAAAGTCCTTATATCGCAAAATATTTTCATGGTCTTGGGCTAACGCTTTATGAATATCAAATAATCGTTAAAACGATAAATTGAACGTACGCAAATGCTTAAAACGCACAAAACAGACGCTGGAATACAGAGGAATTTAAAAAGAAAATTTCATGGTTGGTCTCCTCAAAATTCAATACAAAATGCAAAAAGAAATATGAAATATTCTAAATTTTCCGAAAGTATCACCATGAAAATATCTAATTTTCGAAATAAGCTATTTTTGCAGCCTGACCCTATCCATGGTTCTTATAGAAACTATTTGCTAAGATCGAGACTTGTCAAGTCTGTATAAAAGTAAGTCAAAATATTTGTTTGGTTTTATTCATATGCCATTTAGTTATTTTCGCCTAATATTGATTTATTTGAACTAGTGCCCGTATGAATAAGGAGAGAATAATTAAACATGAAATAACTGTTCACTGCTCAACTATCCTAAAGAATTGGATTTATTTACAATGATATCCCCCCATAGGCCTCTTCCCAAGAAACTTATTGCAATCAACGCTTGAAAACGTTATAAGGTGTGCACGCATAAGATTATAACTTCTTATGGACCTAACAATTAATCATTGATCACCCATGTAGTATACGGGGTGCAGAAATATTTTCGCATTTTTCGCTCAAACCTACCTAACATACATGTGTATCTGACTTGTTTTGTTTGAAGGATCATACGACTAATCAATTTATTTTAAATTAAGTTTACAGAAAAACTGGCTATCAGAAATAACGTACAATTTTGGTCATTTAAAGTAGTGAGTTTTTGTCGGTAATCGATTGGCAGCAAAGGGATTTCGATGATTTTTGTGAGGCTTCAAACTTATCTTCAACACGAAATATCCCAAGTCGTTGGAAACCTATCTCAATTAATTCAACTTGAAGTGTTTATATCATATATGTCTTCTATTTAAATTTTATCGAGATCCCAATGTTCTAGCCAGTCAATTTTCTGACTAGGCTCAATAATTATAAGTAGTAGTCTGTGGGTTTTGGTAAGTCTTATTAAGAATCAGTTTGTCCGTCGCCCTCTTCGCATTTTTCAGTCTACGAGGCTTAGTTTAAATTGTTCAGCCAATGTTTAAATATCTATTCCTAACCACTAATACGAGACAGTAATGATTTATTTAATTTGGTTTGGACACTTTTCAACAGATATTTTATACACGAATGATCTAAACTTTATAGTTGGCCAACGTTCCTACCTGTGTTGGGAGCATGCGCTAAGAAACTTTCAGCTTTTATGAAATAAGGAACGTCTGACGGCCACGGGCTCTTAGTCTTTAAGCAAAAATAAACAAGATTCCGGCTGACATAATTTCTAGGTATTAACGACGTAACAGGACGGATCTGTTTAGTGAATTTTTCATAAATTATAAGTAGATACTTTAATGACAAGTGCAAATGCACATATGAATAAAATGAGATACAGTATAAAATTGCTTTGTAACGTAGTGGATATCATATGTTTTGAAGAAATATTTGATTAAAGTCTTGATAAATAATTCAAAATTCCAGCACATATTTACGTGAAAATTAACAAATATTTAAATTATGTTGCATGCGTCCTATAGACAAATTACGTATGTTTTAATCACTTTGATCGTTAACCATAAAGTATCCTTTCCGTTTTGACTTAAATGCTAAAATAATCCTTTTTTTTTATCATAATTGCTATGACATATCTTATCCTAAATATATACATTTCCCTTTAAACCCAGCAAACATTCATTTCTACTAGTCTTAAATTAAATTAACTTCCCCTGATATAATTTTCACTAATATTATTTCCTTGCGTCTCAAAATTAATGTCATCAATAATTTTATAAATTTCTTCTTCTAACCCGATCTATCCTCAATGAATTTCTACATTTTCGTATTCTAACCTCACCTCGAAATCGTTGTTAACTGGCATCTCGAATTTTCGAATATATATGAGCAGTCACGTAGCATCTATAGACTATGATGAGTTTGAGCCTCTTTGTTGGTTCTATGCGCATCGTGATGATTTTGTTCGTTTGAATTTGTGATATCAATAACGGCCAACACTTTCAGTTTTAAAAATTTCTACGGCACCATCAAAGCAGGAGGAGATGATACATGCAGTTCTTCATGCAGCAAATTTAAGTCCATCAGAAGATTCGGCTCTGCTTTGATCGTCTGTATGTGCACTCTAGACGTATCTTATTTGGGCATAAGGTTAACTATCGGTTTTAGATGCACCTCCCGCTGTACCACCACTACCACGCTTTCTCCTTTATTTTTCTGTTAAGAAAATTATTATTCGACAAATGAAAAACAATTCAATTACTCCTTACCCACTGTTAGTTCATATTTTCGTCCCCTTTGAATCCTAAGACTGTGGGGGGATAACGAAAAATACAGTATTTTCCTCCCGCGTGTTTTCTCCCTCGTTGCGTCGGACTGTCAATCTGAACCTCCGACAAAACAGATGTGGACTGGGAGTCGTCGCAACTGACGCGGAATGGAACGCCACATGGCGGCAATGTGCAGTTTTATTGGTCGCCAGTGGCATAGTGTTTTGATGGCAACGGTGGGGGGGCATTACCAGATGGATATGCCTCGAAATGTATAGGTGTTTGATTAATATTACGTTTCAAATATTTATATCCACAGATCTAAATATTTGGAAAGAAGAGAAAAAAAAATATTTTCTGCGCAACGACATCCGCACGAAAGATGAAGTCCGCTTGCACTTCGAGGTCATACCCATCTGGCCGGGTGCAAGGGTTCGGGATCGGAATCACTTCGATTCCCGGGCGTAGGCGTCACATTACACGGGTTTCACAATACTGTTGTCTGTTTATACTCGTAAAACTAATAGATCCACAGACCATCCACGACAACTTAATTCACGTAATTTTGATGCTAGCAATAAAAAAATCGTTGCTAAAAATTGTAATTGAGTTTTTCCTACTAATACCACGGCGAAAGATTTACCGATATGGTTGTGTTAATAGTACAACTTCTTCTTGACAATTTATTTCTTCATTCGCCTTCGTCATCCATTCAATTACAATTCTTCTCGTTCCATGTATGATTTCTTTTTGTACTGCTGTAAGGTAAAAGTGCATAACTGCCAATTTTTCCTCCTTTTCAATAAATTACCCAAATAGTGATCCTCGAGGACAATTGGGTCGATAGTAGTCCCATTAACATGCACAAATTCATTGCGATAGTCGTGATTAACCACTATTACTATTTCATTATTTTTGCCTGGAAAATGGTTGGAATATGATTCGGGGTGTGAACTCGATAGATGAACAATCTTTGGTTCAAATTCGAAGAAATGTGCTCCATCCTTTCACGGCTGATCCCGTTGGTTCCATTGAACTTGTTGTGTACATCGATCGAATTCATCACCATCCGCTTCTGACAATTCGCACTGCTACCTTTCTCAGCTCCTTGGAAAGGCTTTGATATCAGTTCATCCTGACTCACGAAATCAGCTCGACTAAAGTCGTTATTTTTGCTTAAATGTCTTGGAACGTCAGTCTTCTTGAATCAATCTAAATAAAAAAGTCGCTTCGCTAGTTTAATAGCTGAGGGCATATCAACAGCCTTAGGGGAATAATGATAGGAATGTAATGAGTCCACATCACTACCATCATCTACCTTGACTTTTGGAAGACATAACGCTTACTTGCTAACCTCCAAATGTTCTTCTATATATTTATCCATAACTATGTCACCTCCCTCGACAAGGCATCCTTGGGTGTCCGATGCGCCATGACCACCGCAAGTTGATCTGCACTGACAAAAAATTGTGGTTAGGTACTCCATTTAGGTTTGCACTTGAGATCTCACAATTAACTTACTTTGAGGTTAGGTTTTCCCAAGATCCAAGGCACGTGTTAACGACTCAGTTGACACAACATTTTTCTAAATGATTCTCGCAGTAGTGCTGCTTGCGTTACGCAATTTAGTCTTTGCGTAAATTTTTATTTTTTTAAACGTTCGCAGATACTTTTACTTGTTTCCCGATCCCGATGACAGATAACAAAATTCTCATGGCCGTCCTGCCATCTGTACCCGTGTCTTCCGCTTTAAAAGTTCACTCACACACGTTCACCTTCCTGTCAGCTGTCAAAACGCAGCGAGAAAGGGAGAGGTTTGAGGGTGCGTTCTGAACCATCAACGTCAATAACGACAGACTAATTATCGGCAGTGGCATAGGGGCGATTCAACCTGGCATGGGGAGACTGAAGAGCACGGTGTTCAGCCATAAGCAGCGTTTGCCTTTATGGTGGAAGGAAGATATCGTTTGACGGATGGATGGCTAACTTTCTCGAGGCATGCTTTAGAAAGAAAGGTCGCTGTCAGATTTCAAGCCCAGGTGGAGGTTAGCGATGCTAATCATAAAATAACACTGGGGGACAACAAAAAAAAAAAAAACGAGAACTTCCTTGTGATGGCTCTGCCTGAAATTCTGTCTGTAGATTTCGTCGCCTGCCTTGAAGCCAGAAGGATGAGATCGCAGGCTGTAACGCTCCTCCCCCGCCCGTCTGCTATCTTCAATCTTCTCCCGGAGTTGGCCTCGCAGAATTCAGAGTTTTTCGTGCGGCTCCATAACCACTATTGGGTCTTCCAAACATTTTAACTGCCGCAATAACCGGTACGAATTACCGTGGCAGATCATGTACTGGCTGGACACGGCAAAGTAAGGTGAGATACCTGTGGTGGTGTGATATGACGAGCGCAGGGCATTTACTTGAGAGTAGACTGAGGTTCACTGGTGAGGAATACCATACTTGTCCATCAGATCCCGAAATCTACCCGAAGTGAACTGGACTCCATTGTCGGAGATAACCTTTTTTGATACTCCAAATACATGGAAAACGCGTTTCTCCAGGAAGCTGACTATCGGAACTATTCGGACAATTGTTCCAGGACCACGATAGCTCCCGTGTTACCAGAAGTCGAACGAGGATAAGGACCGATAAGATCAATATACATACGCTGGAACACACGCTCAGGTAACTCAAACTGACTCATTGGAGGCCGGAGGACAGTATTGGGCGCTTTAGTGCACTTGCACAGCTCACAGGTGGCTACATACGCTTTTTTTCTGCGCCATTTTAGGTCAAAAGAAATTGGGTTTCATCCACCGAAGGGTATGACCGTATCCGCCGTGTGCACTCAATGGGTGGTCATGAGCCCGTCTAATAAGATCGATCGATAACTTCCACTGTTCCTCTTCTTGCACAGGGTCGCCAGATGCGTGTCCCATCCACTTGTATATAAATCCCTCCATCACCCACAGTTCTGACAGCTGAGGTAACTGGCTCTGGATAGTATGCATAAGCTGTGTGTAGCCTATTGACTTGAAGGTGGGATGGTCCACGTCGATCAATAGGGGGCTGTCGTCCTCCTGACCCAACTCGGCTCCTTCAGGGGTAAACATCCTTGATAATGTTTCCTGTACCACATGTTGGCTTCCATTCCGGCGTCGAATCGTGAAGTCAAACACCTGTAATTTCAAGGCCCATCTGGTGAAACGGCCATGGAGGTCAGTTTGGCTCATCAGCCATTTCAGAGACGCATGATCCGTGACGATTTTGAAGGGGTGTCCCTCCACATATGCTCAAAAGCGTTTCACCACAACATCGCCGCCAGCCATTCCGACTCAAAGACTGTAATTCCGCTGGGCCGGGTTCAACTTGTGAGACATAAAGGCTATAGGCCTCTCCTGACCGTCTTGCGTAACCTGAACTAAGACTGCTCCTACCGCATGTTGACTAGCGTCGCATTGGATTGAGAACGGTTTACCAAAGTCCGGGCTATGCAGCTCTTCGAAGGCTCGCAAGCTGGGCCCTTCCCGGACGAACTTACATCCCTTACGCAGCATGTCGGTCAAGGGTGTGGTGATGGTTGCGTAGTCACGTACAAATTGCTGGAATCGGCGTAACTGCTTGGTGGTCTTGGGCAGTGGAAAAGCAGTAATCGCTTGTGTCTTGTCCGGGTCGGTTTTGATGTTGCCATGATCAATGATGTGACACAAATACTTCACCTCCGTCATTTCGAACTGACTCTTCTGTATGTTGATGGTTAACCCTGCGTTCCGGATGTGCAAAGCCACTTCCTGAAGCAGGCCGATGTGTTCGTCAAAGGTTTCAGTTATAAGCAGTAGGTCATCCAAATATACGAAAACTTGGTACCGTAAATGCGGTGGTATCACCTTATCCATAAATCGTGTCATTGTTTGAGGGGCATTACATAGTCCGAATAGCATAGTCACAAATTGATACAGTGGGCGTCCTGACACCGTAAAAACTGTCTTCTCCTTTGAGCCAGGGTCTAACAGGATTGGCCAGAAAGCGTCTTTGAGGTCCAAGCTCGTTATGTAATGGGTTTTAGGTAATCGACTCAAGATGCCCTCAATCAACGGTAGAGGGTATGCGTCCTTGACAGTGACGGCATTCATACGTCGGGCATCTAAGCATAGTCGGACCTTGTTCGGCTTGACAACTAAAGTGACCGGTAAAGCCTAGGCACTCTGCGATTCTTCGAGCACGCCTAGTGCTAACATTCGATCAAGTTCGGCATATAACGACTTTTTCTTCGCCGGAGATAGGGCAAAATGTCTCTGCTTTATGGGTTTGGCCCTCCATACCTATTGTATGAAACACCAGGGCCATCCTGCCGAGACCTTCCTTCTGATGCGATGGAAAAGCCGATATAGCCGAGTCAATTCGCAGTTGTTGATTCGCACCCAGTGCATTTCGAAGTGAGTGGGAAGTTGGGATCGCGTCATGGACATTGGCGACAGAATCAGGTACCGTGCCAGAAAATAGTGCCGGGACCAAATTAAATTTTCGAACGAAGTCCACCTCTAGGTTAAGATTCTGTGTTAATTGGGGTATAATGTAGAATTCCGAGACATAGACACCCTTTTAAATGTGACATCCGTCGTAATTTTCCCCACTACGGAGTGACAAGATCCATCCGCTGTGTTTAACCGGGTGGTAAAATGCTGGATTTGGTCCGCGTGAGCCGTCAGAGCCTCTCCTGCAAAATCGGCTGATATGCAATTCACAATGGCCCCAGTAACAACCAACCTACTAGCCACTTTTGAAGGATATGAGCTGACGCGTATGGTCGAACGTCATCCTTCAATAATTCATCTAAGTGTATCGCCCGCAATGCCTTCCTCGACTGCCTGACACTTCTCCAGAAACTCCGCATCCGACGCGTGGCTCGCTTCCTTCACGGAGAAGTAGTTATAACCATCTCCTCATTGAAGACGCGCTGACGAGTAGCTAGATAATCCTGCAGTCTGACGTGGAAGGGCTTAAAATGCCAAGGGACCTTCGTCTCGTTACCATTCCCCTGCGAGTTTGCCTCGACAATGCGTGACGTCGGCTGCGGAACTTCAGGAGAACTGTGTTTGGCGGTGCGAGTCAGCAAAGTCGGGGTCGTATCTGGGGCTTGGCCACACCTAGCAATGGGTTCGGTATCGGTTTGTTCCGGTTCTAGGAGTGTCGATGGGTGGTTGCGGCACTCGCTGGCAAGTTTTTTCGTAACTTGCAATCTGCTTAATCGGGAGCATAGGTGTCCACTTTTCCGCAACGGTAAGATAAAACCGTCGGTTCCGCTGGACATGCAGAGAATCGGAGTCCCGGTTGTCGGCAGTTCCGGCAGACCGTCGGACTTGCCACTACTTCAATGAAAGGTCGGTCAGTCATTGGTTCGAACTCGTGCTCCAGGGGTGCTCCGCTCCTCGGGACGTATGTTGGGTCGTTATTTAGGTGATCCGCTGTTTCTAGCTCCGCAGTATGGTTGCTTCGTGGATTAGGTCCCGTCATGCAAGGTTGTGGACGAAAGGTTCCTTGCCGTTCATCTAGCCGTTCTTGCTTACGAGCATGGAGGCGAAATCCCTGTACGGTGTAAATTGGCACATGAAGGCGACTGTTCTGAAGCTCCCAACGCATATTCTCCCTGATGATTTCCACCAGTTCGTCCTCGGGCATGGGTGTTCGTAACCGAGTGCTTAGGCGTAGTATACTGATATAATACTGGTCAAACGGTTCGTGGGCACCTTGCTTGCGTTTCCTCAGTTGTTCATGCAATTCTCTTTCAGTGAGGCCGTCGTCAAAGTGGTTGCGAAAGGCTGAACAGAAGGAGTTCCAATCGGGGCGTGGTATTGATTCCTTGATGCTCCAGTAACATTCGGCAGCATCCCCGCTAAACAAGAGGTGTGCATGTCTAAGGAAAGCCAAGAAGTTGCCTCCCAGCGTACTGGTGACTAGAGCCTGAATTCGAAACAGGAACCTGTCCACTGGCGTCGCCGAGTTAAAGCCGGTGAAGCTGACTTGCCAACTCTCCATGATGCGGGGTGTTGGGTCTCGAGTTGGCGTTGCTACATTCGCGGGGCGATTCGCATCATTGATGGGCCTGCCATAAGGAACCGATTCGTGCATTGCAGGTATTAGTGGGGTGCAGTGCTGTAACGTGGTCGATACTCAGGGGCTCTTGGATCCATTCCCGAGCTCCTTTGGGGGAGGTTCCAATCATCAGCTGGCCTAGAGTTTGGCATAGCCGCACTGGGATTTGGCTCCCCACCAGATGGAGTTCTTACGCGGCTGGGGGGCTGGCTGATCCGGATGTCTTGGAAGCCTCTCTCCAAGTCTCCGATCCTATCGGATAATCCTTGCAATAAGGACAAAATCGTGTCATTGACTGTGTTATTTGAATGTGCTGTTGGGGCATCTGCCGGTACTCCTGCAACTGGAGCTTCTCCGCCTACGGCTCCTTGGGTGTCCGACAGTGATTGAGTCAGTTCAGCACTCCAGGGGTCTTTGGCTACGACTCCACGCATAGGGGCGTGTGCTCCGAGGGGTCGTCTAGGGCACTTCTGTCGATCGGGCGTCTACATAGTGTACAGAGATCTGATGTTAGCAAGAGCTACTGGACACAGGCGCGATGGAACAAGTGTCCGCACTCCAGTCACACACTCGATATGCCCTCTACCACATCCTTGAAGCAAATCCCATAATTCGATGGTTACACCGTCTTGGAGCGGGTCCACCGTTTTTCTGGAGTCCGCTTCGTTGCCATTGAGGGTTTGGTTTGTGTCGTCGATGATGGCGTAAAGGTATCTATATAAGTAATTCCTAAATATAAAAACTTAATTAATACTATTTACGTGGCTGATAGTGGCGAGCTAACGTATCTAAAAAAAAAAATTTAATAACTCTTTTCTTTCCAGCAGCGCCGATTCCTCCATATGGAAATGAGAGCGAATGGTAGTCTGCCAAGAAAAGGATGCTTCTGGCCGATTTAAAAGAAATTATCCCCAACCTCAAATATATTACGAATCCGTCTCTATTCTACGTTAATTGACTCGACGAGATGAATGATAGCGTTACCGTAACAACTTTGTACGCGGTCAAAAATCCCGACGCGTGGAAACATTCCGGGCTTCGCAACTCCAGCATACGTCACCGAAAGTCGAAACAAAACCACTCATCTATCACGCATAAAAAGATGGGTAGAATCCTTCGATATAAAGGCAAGGTAACCTTCTTTTTTCTTGGCCCAGGCCGATAGGAGAGACCCATCTGGCTGACAGTTCCATCAAGAAAATAGAAGGTCCTTACAGGTTTTACCCTGGGACCACACATCGGAAGGATTTGGTCGCGAAAAAAAAAATAAAACAAAGGAGAGCGGAAGCTACAACTCACGTGAAGTGACTGCATGTGTGTGTAACACAACTCCACTACTCCTGCTCATGGGGCTCGAGGACCAAAGTATCTTACATCCTCCGTAAAGGAGGATATTTTTGGCCCCACGTTGGGCGCCATTTGTAATGGTTTTTCGTTTCACTTCACTTGAACGTAATCGGAACCGACCTCTCATCCGTTTTAGACGTGAAGTCTTGGGACGTGACCCTACAGGACAACAAGTCCGGACACCATTAGTCTACTCCGAGGTGGCTGCTGGCTAGCTAGATAGTTCGGAGAGGAGTTCGGTCGCGGGTCTTGCGCGAGCAGACAGTCCGGAATACAAAAAATCAGACACCGGTTCACATGCCCATTTTACTAATGCGTCGAAAACATTAACACACGGAAGAGAAACCTATCCTTACTTTATTCCGTATTTCTTAAATTCATCCAAACAACAACCAAAAACGTATATAATTCCGCATTCCCGAGTATCACCGACGCGATACCGAGAACTATTCTACTCTAAACGCGACGCGAAACCGGCCATCCGCGGATTTCTAAAACCATACCCTCGTAATGGCATACTTACCGCTCGCTGCCATTCCTGCTGGAAGAGAAGGGTTTACTGGAAAGAAAGTCGTTGTTAGATTAGCATTTCATATTTTTTATTGATTCTACCATAGCTTGAATTTATTCAAAGTTTAAATTAAATTTATTCCCTTTACTTTTTTAACTTAATTTTAAATATTCGTTTTACAATTACACCTTAAGACTTTTCAGTTTCATTTTTTTTCTTTCAAATAAGTACAAAAAAATCAGCTCATAATCTGCTTGACATCTCTAAGAATTTGATGGTGACTTGATTATTTTCCCTTCCATTTTTTTAATAATTATTTTTCATTTGTTTAACTTTAATTAATAACTAACAACAATATTAAAATAAGAAGCAACTTGGGATGAATATTACTAGACAGGTCAAAGCCAAAAGCGCTATATTCATTAAAAATCGTTATACATTTTCATAAAATATAAAGTAAATTCCAAACAATAAAAATACTAAAACTTAATGTTTACAAGCTACTCGTATATCGGATAAATAGAAGGCACTATAAGAATAAAATTTCGCGGATATGTAGGGGATTATAACAAAAAGATACCGAAACCTGATGCAACACCGGAATCTAACTTCATAAGCCACATGTTTGACAACAAATGCATACCATCGCACATTAGCAAAACTGTTAAGCTGCTCCTGTACAACAGAAAGGATGACGTCTACATGTACTAGAAAATATGGAAATATAAAAATAATAATTTGACGGACGAACAATAAATGACACCCATTCGGATATAATATTCAAACCCTTGAAATTACTCTACGAAAATAGCACAATAACTACGGACACAGGAATACGAGTACAGGACGAAATTATAAAACCTATGTTTGACTTTTACTTACTTGTAGAAAAGAACAATAAATATGCCCACACTATAAACAAAAACGATTAAGGCACAACGACCAATACAAAAGTCAAAGTCAAAAGCGCTTTATTCAATACTTATCGTTATAAATTTTAAAAGAATATAAAGCAAATTCCAAGCAATAACAATACAAAAACTTAATGGCCAAAATGGCTCTCTAAATTTATACGTTATCAGTTAAACACATTTTATTAAAAAACTATAGCAAATTCAAATTAATTAAGATTATTACATATTTTATGATTTGATTGGAAAAAGGAGAAAAGCCAACCAACACTATTCCAAAATTATTTATAATTTCAACACAACAGTGAACTTTGATCCTACACTTAATATGTTGTAACTTAATTCTAATAAAATTCAATCAAAAACTTTATCTTAAATTAAAAACTTCTATCACAATGCGATTAACCTTATTTCTAACCTAATAAAATAAACATAATATATAACTAACCTATCCCTAATTTTTAACATAAATAAACAACAATACTAAATGTAGCAATAATGAGCTGAAACTCAAAAACTAAATAACGAAAAACACAAAAACTGGAAATAAACACGAATAATTTAGACATTGTCATTCAGCCACCAATACCTAAATTGCCCCGCCTCAACTCGATCAGCTTCAACGAATCTAACGAATGAGTATCTCCATTGGAATTGTTGGTCTCGTGAACTCAAACTCGGAGGATATTTTATCTTCTTATCGGTGGCCCGTCTATATATGTGATATTTGAATGGGACGCCGTCAGAATCAAAAACATATCGATTCATGTCCAAATACACTTATGCTTTTGGAGGAACGAAGCCAGTAGCGAGGGAGGTCGCAATATACCCGTCTGTAGGGTGGAACGGCTGTGAAATCCAAGGGTTTTCACTCACAGTCACAGATCTTGCGATATGATTCCGAAGAAGTTTCAATATTAAGTAGTTTGATAAATTCTTCTATTCAATATATAATGCTTCCAATCCGTCTCAGGCTTTCTGTACAAAAAAGTACATGCACGAAGACATTTCCTTTCGAAAGCTCTTAATTTTTCCATAGTACTAGCGCTCTGGTTGCACCAGATTTGACATCCATATGTTAAAACTGGTCTAACCTGGGTCTTGTAACAGATAATTTTGACCTTTTGATCAATGTATTTGGAATGAAAGAGTCTTCGTAGGGCCATGTCTAATTTTAGTGCCTTACTGAGCATGATTTTGACACGTTAAGTATAGTACAGATACTGATCGAGATGAACACCGAGGTATCGAATACAGGATTTATGCGGAACTCGTTCTGAACTACCCTCGCCAGCCATGATGTGAAAATCCTTCCAATTACGTTTCAGGTCTTGACTGACCCCCAGCAGCTGTAATGATTTTAAGTCTAATGTCCGAACGAGGAACCGACCTCTCATCGGTTCTAGACGTTAAGTCTGAATAATGCCAACGGATGGTACCAACCGGTCAACCAATCCGTGCACCGTAATCCATTTTCGCGGTGGCTGCTTGTCGGCCAGCTAGATCGGAGAGGATTTCGCTCGCGGGTCTCCAAATGGATTACGCTCATTTACAAGTTTTCAGCCACCATTAAACGCCCGTTTCAAACGCGTCAAAAACACAATCATACAGAGAAGAAGCCTACTTTACGTTATTCCGTATTTCTTCATTCATCCAGTCAAAGTACGAAAATCTAAACTCCATTTCGCGTTCCCAAATATTACCGACGCGGTACCGAAAAATATACTACGCTAACTTAAACCCGACGAAAGCTACGTTAATGAAAAGGCAAAACCAACAAAGGTACCGCGTACCGCGCGCGACGCAAAACCGGCCTCAGCGGATTTTCTCAAACCCTACCCTCGCGACGGCATACTTACCATGCACTCTACTTCCCGCTGAAAGAAGGGACCACTGGAGAGGAAAGTCGTTGTTAAGGTTTAGCAATCCATATTATTTTTATAACTCATTTTCAATTGACAACTTTTTGAACATATTTTACTAATTTTTCAAGTAAACCTACAACATAAACGGAAAAAAAAAACAAATGATCTACATTAGCCGGCTCTAAAGTATATGCATAATCTACATTACATCCAAACACTAGAAGCTGAAATTTTTTGTTTTAAGATACCTCATCTACTCGTTAGTGAAATACATCTTATACTGAATTATTATTTCTTTCTGTTTTAAATTATCTGTAAATCAGTAAATGCTTTATATTGATGTGCATTTATATGCTGGCTTGAGAAATGCTTTTAATTTTATCCTATTCGAACCTTTTTTTTCCTGATGAACTTCTTAATGATATGAACGAGAACAGTTCGGTTGGATAAACATACGACTATTTATCGGAAGTGAAACTCTTAGAATTAGGCACCGTTTTATGTGAATCTGAGATTAATTTAGTTATTGCATGCAAAATTTGCCTGACAGTGTAAATAGTTTTCATAGATAGATTATTATGATTTACAAGTTTTATAGAACTATTAACTCAATGCGGTATTAATAGCTATAGATACTGAAACATGCAAAGGATGCATACAGAAACAACTTCATCTCATTGGTTGAAAGTGATCTGGCATACACGTAGTAATAGTAGTAACTACTGACAGCTTATTGATCGTACCCTACCAAGAAATTATAGCAGTCATTAAAGTATTAAATAGTTAATGGTTATTACACTTTATGTTATTTCAAATGTTGTTGTCTATACACTGCCAAGAAACCCCTGGATCACACGACATTCAATTCTATCATGTTTTGTTTTCTATTCTATTTGTTGATTTAACGTTATTATTTTATTTTCTTCCGATTACTGCTAACTAAACTCTGCTATAAACGAATTTCGACTAATCAAATATCTAATAATAAAACTTTAAACTTACATCACCCAATTACGAGATTCAAAACGAAATTTTCCGTGTGTCTTTGCATTGATTTTAAAATGAAAAAGGAAAAAAAATGAGGCATTACCAACAGTAGGTAATAAAAGTTGATTTCTTTAAAATATAATGGTTTGACTTAAACATTGAAATAAAAAGATAAATGGTCGTGTTGTCGCTCTAATCATGAAAATATGTATAAATTATGCGATTAAAATCCTTTTTGATATTTCTTGTTTTTCATCTCGAAACTGGTTCAAGCATTTCCACCAAAAGCCCATTCATCTTTGTTTTGCCTTGGCGATGAATATTACACCAAAATTTACGAATTATTGGATCAGCTTGTCGTAGTACTGGTAAAATTAACAGTAATGACTTTTTATGGAATTGTTTGCAGCTACATATAAATGAGTTGCATATTTTGAATAATAATTTTTCTGAAAAATTATTAGAGAAGAAAAATGTTAGAAGGAGGTGGTTTCGACGTGTGCAGTAATTCTCCTCAGGCCATCACTCTTAGATACACACCGGTGATGGCGACCACCATGCTCAGAGGTGAGGGAGTTAATTTTAATTTTTCTACTTATGCAAACTCAATATGTTTTTGTATCTGCAAGTTATATTCAAGGTAAATTTCTCTTGTAAGTACTTGTATAAGCTAAACTTTTTAATTGGATCATTTCACCCGTTTCACATCAACTTAATATATCCGCGCGACGTTAGATAAGCTTCAAATGTAGAGCAAATTTGTCGTATAGATTCACATTAAGTTGATGTGAAAAGGGTGAAATGATCCAATTAAAAAGTTTAGCTTAACAGTAATTGTTGTTGGTGTGATACAGCTAAGCTATGCCCGGTTATATAGACACAATCATTGAGCACATTTAAAATAGAACCTCTAAATTTCTTCAACATTAGTTGTTGTTCCAAACGAATATCACAATTGGCCAAAACTAAAGCTTTTGTTGCTTATTAGTTAGTTAAATCTGTACGAATAACATTCATCACATATTCATCGCGTTTAGTATTTTAACAGTAACCTGCTAGTCTTCGTCGTTTGATAATCGTTGATGATCCAACTGCCAATCGATCCTCTAATGGCACTTTGAATAGGACTGAATCGCTAACCCCATGATGCATATCAGATGGTGAATTTTTACAGGCTGCTCTTTCATCGGTTGGTTCGTAAACTGATTCTTCGCGAACATGTGCAGCCCGACTCTTTTTTGGTGGCGGCCACTACGTACACACTCCACTGCCATGTGGCTTTCAATTCACTTTGACACCCCACGACAAAATTGACGTGGGATGTGCACCCGTCACAACCAACATGAGATGACAAGCCACATAGCAGCAAGTTGTGTTGGTAGTGGTCACCAGCAGCGTCGCATGATTCATTACACAGCGTTGTGTGAAACAGAATTATTTCGCATTTCTGCGCATTGATTTTCATTCGCCAATTGTCAGTGTACAGTTGTACAACATTGAACATTTTTGGAGATTTCTCTGAACTATTGTAGCTTGTCGGTCTGCCGTATAGATGATCAGATCATCAGCAAACGCCACCAATGATCGCGTTGGCGAGAGGTTAAAATCAAAGCCGTTCAATAGCTTGCGAATGAAGATTGAAAGGAGCAGAGGCGCCATTCAAGACCTCGAATTTGCGCATTGTTGTCAGATTTCCATCAGTTACAACAAACGATTTCCCGTATAACATATTCCACATCATGGCGGCAAGGTATCTGGGGAACTTGTCCTGATGGAGTTTAAAAACTAGTCCATCTAACCACACCGTATCGAAGGCTTTCTCCATATCAATGAGACAAGCTGCAACGCATTGTCTATCATTTAGTTTCCAACAGATGTCTGAAGTTACTTTCGTTATTGCATGTGTGGTCGAATGCCTGGCACGAAAAACAAATTGGCGATTCGGCATCAACTCATATTCCTCAATGTGGGCGTTTAATGCTCTGTTGAGTATCACTTCCAACATCTTGCTGATGTTAGGCAGCAAGCTGATTGGGCGATAGCTTTTAGGACACAAAGATTCTTTTCCTTTCTTCAAGATCGGAAATACCTTAGCCTTTTTCCACTCATTTGGGAAATATGAATTGCTCAACATGTTGCTGAACAATATGCAATAATTTCTAATAGCAACCTCAGGCAAATATCGGAGAACTACATTTGTAATACCATCAGTACCACATGATTTCTTGTTGTTTATCCTGCAAAATATGAAACCTAAGTCTTCATAGCTGACAAAATAATCAGTAAGATCCAACCTCGGTATGAGGTCAGATGTTAATGTTTCATTGAAATGAAGAATTGATTGGCCGTTCAGGCTTGATTTGAAGTCGGAAACTTTTGCTTCAACGATCTCTGAAAATATTTCGTTCCGTCTCTCTGAGTTTGGTAGATGAACAAATTCAAAATGTGTTCTAATCAGGGCAAGTTTATTCAGCCCTTCACATATAATCCTGTTTCCATTTCTATCCGGAGTCGTACTATCAATTTCGATACCAGCCCTATCGAGAAGATTTATCTCATCACTAGTGACTTCAAGAATCGATACCTTCACTAGACTTCTAGTGGAATATGCTATTCACTTTCGCGAAAGCGCCATCTGGGTTCTGTGGGCTAATTCCCCTCAATTTTTCCGCCCATTAATTGCTGACCTCACTCCTGAAGTATGAACGGATTAAGTTCCGGACATTCTTCAGGTGTAATTTCAACAAAGCCAACGAGGGACCGTTGTTGTCCAAAAATCGCCGATAAATATTATTGGCGTGTGTGAGAAGAAGGCTTTTCAATCTTTTCAACCTTGCAATGGTTGCTGTTTCATATCCTTCCATATTGTTTCGATGTTTAATCTTGGGAACTACTTTCTCAATGGTTTCCAACGTCAACTTCTCTAGCTTCGACAAATAGAAATATATTTCATCGTTAGTTAGATTCCTGTCATTAGGAACCATTGAGCAAGAGTTGCCACCATCAGAAGGGAGACATTGCTTCTGGTACTTCTTCTGAAACTTTCTTCAGTCTGTTTTTTTGAAATTCAACCGATGATTTTCACGTTGAACTGGAATGAGGAAGAAATCATCCCTGTGATGATTGATTTCCATTACGATTGCGTTATGGTCGCTATCGTAAGGAAGCACCTGCAGTTTCCGTTGAGGACTATTAAAGCTGAATTCAAGTTTTGCGTCAGCAATCCAGAGGTCCAAATACGAATTTGTCCTAGGGTATGTTGGGAACTCCGAACCATGTAGATTGCACCTGTATTCAATTTGGTTCTCTGTTATCCATGATTTCAGGAATACACCTCTTGGATTATTGGTGGCGTTCAGCCATGATGTATGCTTGGCGTTCAGGTCACCAGCAAGAATATAATAATTATGCAGCCTGTTCAATTCGAGTATTTCAAACAAGGAATTGAGCTCCTCGTAGAGCTTGAGAACAGTTCCACCAGTTGCATAGGCAGAGATAACGAAGAGGTTATCCCCACCTGGCAGTGAGATTTTGATAACGGACACTTCAAGAGATTCAAAGCTTTTGAATTCGACTTTTTCAATATTTTGGAAACGTTAGGGTCTTCGAACCAATATCCCGGTGCCACCTCCTCCATCATCTATTCCCCTATCGTTTCTTACGAATTCAAAATCCTTGAATGCCATGGAGTGCCATGAACTGAGGTGGATTTCGGTGAGAAGCACAATGTCAGGCTTTTGCCTGGCAATGAATTCAAGGAGATAATCACGCCGATGTAAAATAACAATGGAGTTGACGTTGATCAAGATGAGACGAATCCTATCGCTGGGAATGTGGCTGGATGACAACTTATTTTGAGGCATTTGAAACCCCTAAATGATAAGAAATAAGATTAATTTTCGTATCTTGTTTATCGATTCTTTCCGATAGAGAATTTAATTGCTGTAAAATTTTGAGAAGCAGCTCATTTTTGCCATTTACCGCATTTTCTGCTGGTCCTCTAGCGGCTTGTTTAAATCATACTCCGGGCTTGACGAAGTTCGGAGCTAAGACACTGCGGTGTAATTGTGTTTGCTTTGGGACAGATTTTAATCTAGTATCCTGATATCGGGAGCATCCTTGATATGATGCCGGGTGACCAAAAACACCGCAGTTAACACAGTATAATTTCTTTTTTGGCTCCGTCTGAGCCAATTTGCACTCACCGGGAGCATGCACGTCCTTGCATTTGACGCATCGGTAATGCAAGGCGCAGTTGGCAGCCGAATGCCCAAATCATTGGCAGCGATAGCCCTGGGTGATATCTCGTTTCTGGAGGCGTTCCCACCTCACCACTCGGAAATTCAAATATCTGATTTGTTGAAGAGCGCTTGGGCTGCTCTTATTTGATATTTGTACTAAATAAAGTGGTGATTTTTTTTTCTACCGTCGGCCTTCTTGTCGCGAAACTTGTAACGGAGATAAATTCGATTTCTGGAGCTGCTTTGTTGAGCACCTGAAGAAGATCGACGGTATCTTCTCCGCAGTCCAAGCCCTTCAACAAGAAGGTCTGGTTCTTCTCGCTTTTGGGGGTATATGTGAAGTGCGGAACCTCCCCAGAATTTAAAACATTTTTTGCTGATTTGAAATCAACCAGTAATTCCGTTCTGATAGATAATTTCTCGGAATTGATTCGTTTAATTTCAAAATTTGTTAATTTGTTTTCGGCTGCCAATAGCCGAACTATGTCCTTTCCGCTTTGACCGAAGACATTAATTGGCGGAACGTTCTCTGTATTCTTGGCTACTTTTTGAGGAGGACCAGTAGAACTACGCGCTGGTTTCTTCTCCTTATTTTTATTTTTTGAATAAAGTATAAAATTATCATTATCCTTAACATTACCTCCATTATTTTCATCAACCTCCATTTCCAGTTGGAGTCCGTCCAGCGCTGCAAAGTAGTTCTGGCTGCCGTTAGTGCCTCCACCACTTAATACTTCTTCTGTGATAATTGGTTTAACAGCTTTCTTCTGCTTTGCTTGCGTATCGATTCTGCGTACTGGTTCAGTATCTCGAACTTTCTTCGCTGTCTCGAACATATCTTCGTACGTTTTCAGTCTTAATTTTAATTCTTCAATTTCCGCTTGGTCGACTCACTTCTTGCTTGTCTTCGACTATTTGAGTCTTACGGCCGCCATCTGTGGAGTCCTGGGTACTCGTGTGTCTTCGCTCGTTGACACTTGCCGCCAATTTCACACTGTTAATCTCCTCGGGGCCCCCCAACGGAGGGAAGCCGTCGGGCTCCTCCATACAGCAGTCTCGAGTTGAGTCTTTGGTTTTTCCTTTTGTTGTTTTATTGATATCGTTGGTCGATGATTTCGACGATAAATGCTTTCCCAATAAGATCAAAATTTGCTTTTGACTGGCTCGTAAAAAATTAATTCAATTTTTTGAAACTGACTTTTGTGAAAATTAATTAATTTTTAAAGTTAATGCCAGGAGCGATTAAAAACACGTCTCCACGCAACGAGCGCTAGACGTAGAATGTCTATACGCAACAAAGGCTAGACGTAGAATACCAATACAAAAGTGAAACCTGCTATCTGCTCGCACAAAAACGAGCGAACATGTACCTGGTCAATAAGTACTGCACGACCTGGAAAAATAATCAGAACGAAAAAAAGATACTGATGATAGTATACTGCCGAAACCGGCCTGTCAAAGAAACAGGTGACAAGGAATGATGGAATAATGTACCCAAGCCTTGTCGGAAAATTAGGCAAATATCAAGAATCAAATAGTTTTCCCATAATTTGATGGATGACGGGAAACTTAGAGAATGATTGACGACCTCATCAATAATATGGCTGTAATTTATTTATTACTGAATATCACACAAAAATACACTACATAAAAAAAGACAAGAAATATAATTTCAAACAAGTCCGTAATTCACTGCAACTTCACTCCTCTCGTAAAGTTTGCAAAATTCTCATTAAATAATATTTTTTATCTTGAAAATCGTTCAGCAATATATGGATTATATCCGCCAAATTATCATTTATTTCTTTCTGTTTCGCCAAATTACTTTCTGTGGAAGACTCACTACGACATTTTGGCAAATTCTTCATAGCTACTAGCGCTCTATATCGTTTTGCCCGGTGTTGCTTTCGAACAATATTTTCCAGATTCTGATGTTTTGTTAACATTCCTTGTTCAATTTCAGCTTGGGTCAAAGAATCTTGCAGTTTTTCACCTTCAATTTCTTCTTGGAGTCGTGCGATTTCGTTGTTGACCTTTTCAAATTCACTATTCAACTCAGTAAGTTTGGTTTCATTCGAAAAAATTTCTGTTTGAGCCTGTTTGATTTTATTTTTCATTTCATTTAATTTATGCTGAACATTTGGACGACTTCGAGCCGCTCCAGCGTCAGTACGTTCTCGTTGCATCGCCTGCACAAAAATTTGTTCACGATGCAAAACGCAATGATCCAGATCTTGAATTAATTTTTCCTGAGCACGTCGCAACTGGTTATATCGAACCTCCATTCTGTGAATTTCAGCGCGCATCGACCCTATTTCACCGTCATTTGTTTTCTCTTCGTTGCGGATACGATTGATTTCTTCGGCCATTTTGTATTTCGTTTCCCACGAAAGAGCTTCACGATGCATATCCAAGACGACTTCTTTGTATTGTTCTATTTCTTTGGCTAGGTCGACGACTTCCTGCTCTAAAGCTAACACAGACATTTCGGAATCCTAGATGAATTTCAATCAAGAATATAATATCATATTTAGTTCATGCTAAAATTCATATGACTTACTCGAAATTTATCTAATAGCTCCAATCGAATGTGATGTGATTCCAGAGCATCTCGTTCATGAGTTTGCTTTTTTCTGTAAAGCTTTGCTCCCAGCAGGTCAAGTTTTGTATTCATGTTTTGAATATGTTTCCAGGTTTCTTTTGCTAGTGCATTAGCTTCTGCTAACTCAGTATCGACTTTCAGTGTTTTCTGCTCAATAACCAATAGCTCTGTAATTAAAAAGGATAATCAAAAATCGACCATTTTAGACTAAATAAAGCTTACGCTTTCTTGCCAGCTGAATATCATTCATTTGGGCGTATCGTTTCTCAGATAAATGTACCACATGTCCTTGTAAAAGAAGCCAGAAGTTTTGTTGCTCTTTTATTTGATGTTCCGTTTGCAAAAGGTTCTTTTCGAGTCCTTTAAGCTACAAATTAATAAACTTATTAGAGAATGCTTCAGTTAAGTGCAGAAATAATAATATACCTGAACCTCCAAAGGACATTCATCGCCGCCGCCTTGCAATTGCACTAGATTCATCCACTTCTTAGTAAGCTGGTCAACCAAGGATATCTTAACATTAGTCGAAAAATCGATTGCCTTTATTTCTTCTGTAAGTTTATCTGCTTCACCTTGAACGCGTTGGCGCTCTTCTTCAATTTTTTGCGACTCTTCTTTTAATTTACCCACCACGCCTCTCATGCGCTCTAATTCAAGCAGGGAGTTAGATAAATTGTTTTCAACTTGAGTTAAGTTGACTTCCATGTTGCGTCGCTGGGATTGAACTTCACGTAGCATTTTCATCCTGTGAGAACTAGCTTTATCGGAAGTAATTTGATCTTGGGCCAGTAACAGAATTTTCTCTTCAATTCCAGTTTTCTTTTGATTCAGCTTGTCGAGGTGATTTTGAACAGACCGCAATTGGACCTCCAAAGCATTGCCTTCTGCTTTTGAAGCAGATAAGTCATTCTCAGCCTGTGCAACGAGGGCATTGATTTTTTCGAGTTTTGAGTCATGTTTGGCAATATCCTTCATTTCCTTTTGAACTTGGAAAGAAATATATTAAAAATTATTCTTGAAATTCAAGTTATCATTGATCGTTCAGAAGGCAGGAGTGTGGACTTTAATAGTAAAATTGTTTTTTACAAATCTAAGGTGATTTATGCTTAAAAAAATAATTTCTTCAATTCGTGTCAAGCTCTAAAGTTCAAAAACAGATGATTTCCGGGAAAACGATGTGAGGGCACAAATTGCACAATAGCGTCAACGAGAATAGCCAGCGGCTCATCGAATTTGCTCCAGAAGAAAAAACATAATAAGCTCAAATTACTTCACACATTGTCCTCATCGAAAATAGGACCGCATTAAATATCATGCATATGCAGACATTTGAACGTAGCAACTGCGATACTGACCGCTTTCTTGTAAGATACAAATACAGATATCGGATGGCTACAGTAACTAATTCTAATAAATCTGAATCCAAAGCCCAACTTGCAGAAGTTAAGAGGACTTTGTACAGGTTAAGTTAAGTATTCGTCCACTTTGAAAAATAATTTGTTAATTAGATCATTGGAAAAATGTTGCACCGCGAGAAAAACTTCAACACTAACAAAGACTCAAAGAGCCCAGAAGAAGAAATGATTATTCCGAGGAGAAACAACAGTGTGGAACATGAGGCTTATAAGTGTTTTATGAATACAAAGACAAGCCAGGTACAGGGTGGATAGCTTCCATAAACAAAGGCTTAATACAAAAAAAAAAAATTGCAGACTATGATGAAACAGCATAGATAGTGATGTACTGTGGTGGAACGATCGCCTAGCGGACAGGGTGACCAGATGGAAAAGTTCGGACGCAGGACATTTGCTGAGAAAAGGAGGACATTTGATGAAAAAGGAGGACAAAATAAAAAAATGTGCCTAAATATGTTTTAAATCATTTTTAAATATGTTTATTTCATTTTAATAGTAATTTTAATATTTTAATCATACAGAGATTGTATGTAAAAATGTTTAGTTTGTGTATTTCTTAGCAGAGGAAAGCTTTTCCAATAAATGTAATTGCTCACATGACATTCCCTTGGAATTGTACTTTGTGAGAACAATTCCTCTCGCTGTTTCCACTGTTAGCCTATTTCTTTCATCGCTCCTTTGAACAATAACTAAAGAAAATACTCTCTCAACATTACTGTTCGATCTAGGAAGACAGAAAAAACTGCACAAATTTTTAAAAGCTCCATGAATTGCTCAGTGTTGCTGTGCTGAAAAAATTTAATCCATTTTTGATGTATTACTAGCTGCTTGAACTCCGAATTTATCCATTGGATATTCAGGAAGCTTTTCAAAGCTTGAAATTGATCAAATAAAATATCGTCAATTTCCAAGCCGCGTTTTTGGATAAAGGAAACACTGGGAAAAATATCATCGGATGTCAATTTAAAAGTACGCTCATTCAGGTCCATCCATTCAAAATATTGGAATTCGGCTAAAGGAAGAGTCTATTCCCTGATATACTCTACACAAGAAGAGTAGAGTAGCAAGGCCTCGTTCAGAAAGTATTCGCATCGTTCGGTAAATCCTCTAATCTTGAGAGGCTGCAATAAACTTTTAGCTTTAAATGGAAGACATTTTTCTTTCGCCCTATTTCCTAAAAAAGTTTCTACTTCATCGATTAAATTTCTCTGTAGCATGAATGTCTCCTTTTTGAATTTTCTCAACTTTTGGTTGTAAAACAGAGATCGCTGAGTGCAACAGCCAGAGATATGCCTCAGAAAGTACTTCGTTAAAGAAATCGACTAACTTTTTAGGAGCCTTTTCTTGTTCACGAAAATATGACTTCAAAGCCGTATACAATTTGAGGATTCTTTCGATGGCAGGAAATAAACTTAGCCAGTGAGTCTTGCAATGCCTTAAAAGCTGCTGATGTTGGATTTCAGCAGCATCACAAAATTCCTTCAACGCTTCTGTTCTCACCGCATAAATTGAATAAGAATTGTACATATATTTTCATTACAATTGAATCTATATCAACGCTTAATTGATCACAGCCATGATGAAGAGAATTGTGAAGAATATGTGGTGGACATCCGAGAGCAATAGCGTTGCGGTGTCGTGGGGTGGGTTCTTTCCCCCAGCACAAGGACTCACTGCAAAAGAATTCCGCATCCACGAATTCCGGGGTCAAATAAAAGTCGACCGAAGTCGAAAAAAAGGAGGTAACCAACTAAGGGTTGGAAACTGCTGATGAAAACGGACAAACTGGACCTAGGGAAGACAGATGGACTTAGGAGGACTTCGTCGTTACCCGACGATTCTTATGATCCACAAATAAGAGTGCGGCATCCTGATGGAGGTGGTGCCCCCTCGTACCCTCCCAGCCGGATCAAGGACCAAGCGTAGATGTGGCCATATATTTCCCATTTGAGTGGAAAACTCATACAAATGTAATTTGCATGAACTTACCCATCAAAAGAGAAATAAAGACGTGACCAATTTATGTTATAGAATTATGTGATCGAGTCACATAACTCTATACCATAAAATGGCACGCGAGCTGAAGACCACTCTACCCGGCAAGAGCCCCTGTTGAACAACAAAAAACGGAGGAGCGCGCCCGATAGCTAGCTCATACTAGCGGAGGAGCCTGCCATCGTTGCGGGTTCTATACCCGTTCAGTTAGAACGAAATAGACAGACCGTTTTTTTTATATTTAACAATTCATTGTTTTATTATTACACACGTAGCAAACATCCACGTACAATATTCTTTTTAATATAAAAACCGCGAAGGAGAACGTTGTTTGCTATCGTTTCAAGCAAAAGAAAAAATTTACCACAAAACTTGATGTTTAAATTACCGTAGATAAAAGTTACTAACCATTGTAGTAGCTCTATCCTTACTCGGCTTGCCGTTCTATTTTCACTTATTTTGCTTTAATTTTAGAAAACAAAAAAAAAACTATCTTTCATCTATGTTTTGTTTTTTAAATTTTTAGTTCGAAAAAAGAAAAATCACTTATCGGGTTTTCGTACGTTTTAAGCCTCAAACAAATTTGCTGTTTGCTTGTCTATTTTAAATTTAGTCATAAAGAGCTTATTTCCTATCGGGAAAGGATTCAGGGGGTTGATGGAACTTGGAAATATGGTATAAACGCTTCGCTCTTAAAGCAAATAAAAAACGCTAAAATCAAGAATATATTGATGGCTGTGGATTTAAAGTTGATTTATAAAAAAACCGCCACTACCCAGTGTAAGAAACCTGTAGGGTGAACAGTTGATAAGTTATAAGAAACTAATACCAAAATTATTTAAGGCTTTACAATATGTCTAATTTTGCATACAGTTTAAACGAAAAATCCAATGAAGTAGCACCGACTGATTCACATTATAGAGAAGATATTACGGCATTAGATAGTGGTTTGCTTGAAAAAAGTAGCATGATAACAAAAAGGTGTAATTTTCTGTATTTCTTACTTCATACAAAACCGTTTTAAATAAATTTCTATACCTTCATCTTCTTAAAACTTTGATCTTATTTCAGTCTTGAAGAAAATCAATTCAAAAGAATGTCTCATAATTTAAGAAAATCTTCTTCTGAACAATAAAAACCAACCTGGTTTGTGAAAAGTGATGCTGGTGAAAGGATCTTTAACGGCGAGTATTGGCGCTTCCGGGCTGCACCTTGCGGTTGGCTGTAAGGTTATACACGTATGGTTGACTACTCCCTTCTCCTTATTGTGTTGGCGTGTTGCACGGGTTTCAGTTTCCAATTCAGATTCGATTTCGACCTTAGGTTTACGCAATTTACTTCGCGGTTTGGTTGATTCCTTACCTTTGCTAGTCGAGGCAGTTGTCTTAGCACTTGCACTCTGGTATTTTGCACTTTTATCTTTCGGAAGCTTTTCACAGTTGCACCAGCATCCCTTTTTGAAGTGCCAGCCGTATTTCAATGTCCTCTTTGTACCTGCAGCTCTGAAAGTCGTCCGAGATGGCCCATTGGGCGATTGTTTTTCCACCTTACAACGTTTCTTCCACTAGTTTATGCCCAATTTAAATGCTCAGTGGCCGATTGAAATTCCTTGGAATTGGTAAATACGTCTCCATAAACTAAACAACGCCGAGTACTTCCGTATATTCCACTCGACATTCGTCACACCCAGCTCACGGTTGGCTACCAGCAATCACGACCATTGTACACAAAAATAATTCCCAGCCTTGTTCAATCCCACTCGCAGCTACAATGCACATTCGATTGTGAAATCCAAATATCCCGAAGCAGAGATGCATGGGTTATTGGATAATTGGCTATTTCCTTAGAAAAATTCGGACCCCAAAAGCCTGACCAATGCAAGCAATCACTATAAGCAAAGGTTCACTTAAATATCATACAATGCTCCGTAACCAGATCCGTATTCGTCCATTACGTACATTGAAAGCACTTTTCACACACGCGCGTGCTTGACTAATTTCTGTCGTTCTTGTCACTCACCCAATTGCAAAACATTTCCCTTACATGCGTAAGTTGCAAATATTTTCTATCTAATTGAATATATCTTTTCTATCCATAGTGCATATAATTTTCATTTTTAGGTCTTTGTAAAATTTTTTTTACAAAGACCTACTAGTTTCGCGACCTGTCTGCCCGTCTGTCCGTGCGTCACAGCTGATTTCCTCAGAAACCATAGAAGCTAGAATGCTCAAACTTTGTGAAAAGGTCAGAAGTGATGGTCTCTCAAAAGTTAAGGTCTTAACAAAAATTTAAAAAAATTTTAAGGGGAGTCCCCCTAATAACGAATTGGCCCTTAAAAATTTTTTTTAATCAAAGGTAGTCGAGTGGGGTATCAAATGAAAGGTCTTGATTAGAACTTTTAGAATCTGAAATAAAAAAATCATTTTATGAATGAGGGGGTCCAGGGGAAGGCAAAATGTACCCAAAATGTGTGTACCCCCCCCCCCCCCCCCCTTGCGATTGAATACCTATCTGCCGAAAAATCTGAAAATTATCACGAACATGGGCCTTTATGAGTACAAGGGCAACAAATACCTTAGAAATCGAAATTCACTCAACTTTGTGTATAATAGTATGATTTGTAGATTTTACATAAAATTAAAACGGTACCTTTAAACTTCTTGAAACTTTGCAGTTATATAGACTGATGTAAGTTGTATACGTATTAAAAAATTTAATTCAAATCGAATCATAATCAAGTGAGTTATAGCCATTTCAATTGTATGGAATTACAACAACAATAACACGTGTTTATGGTTGATATAGGGTTTTCCAATAAGAAGTGTTATTTTGATATTAAAAGAATAATGCATTTTTTAAATATAAATGATCGGATGTTTATTTTATTATAAAGAAGAAGATATGCCGTTACTAGCAAAAACTAACATCAGGCAAATAACTACTACGACACGCTTACAGCACCATATCCTCTTCATGAAATTTTCCATAACCAAATCGCAAAGTGGCTGCCCTATGTCCTCGATAGCCTCACGAATTTATCTTTAAGGTCTTGAATCTACGCTGGGCTGTTGGCGTAGGCCTTCTTTTTCACGTGACCCCAAGGGGAGAAGTCGCAAGGTGTTAAATCACAAGATCTATTCAAAATAACACCTCTTATTGGAAAACCCTATATATATTTAAATTGACTTAGGCACTTTTATTTTCTTTCAATTTTCATGAAAATTTAAGGAATAGTGATTAACTTGAATATTTTCAATCGGCCGAGCATTCAGAAAAATCAGTTAAGCTAGGTCAAAATGGCGGCAGGACTGTGCTTATGAAAGAAACTGTGCATCTTTTGCATAAATTTGAACGATTTCATATCCAAGTATTGGACGAATAATTCAAATTATCGATTCACGCCATTAGAAAACGTATTTCTAACCCTAGGTTGTTTACGAAGACCTTCTGGTAGGAGCATTCTCCTGCTTACTCAACTTATTTCATTAGCAGTTTATATTTCCTTCATGACGACGGAATTTATCTACGAAAACATTTGCGTGTTTCTTCGCGAATATCAATACAAAGCAGAAGCGTATTGAAATGACACCATATTCACCTACTTGCATACATTTTTGCTACAAGCAATGACGCACATCATATCGTATTGATGCCAGACCTCTGCTATCACTTTTCCCTTTAAAACTGTAACACACCCGCACAATATAGAGTGGAAGGCACACATATTGGCATCAAGATATTAAACTCATAACGTCCACTTGACGAGTTGCAAATATGCTAGAGTAGCCAAAGAAATGTAAACGCTATATTAACTTTGCTAATGACACTCGAAAGGTTTAGGGCAACAGTGCCACTCACTAATCATACAAAGGATTGCGAAGTACAATTAGATAATTTGGAAAACGATCTCTGCGTAAAATGAACAATCTACTGAATTACGAGTAATTTAACTAAAACTAGCAAAAAAAAATTAATATTTCCAAAGCTTAGAATTTAATACTAAACCGAGATGATATACCCTAAAAATTTTAACGTCCGCCCTGCTAACGTTTTTTTCGCGAACGCCTCCACTTGTCGATCCGTGATTAGGAATTTTAATATTTATTTGTTTATATTTATTTTATCTGTCAATATTTTTGTTTGTGAGGTTCACTTTAAAGCATGCCACTGACGGCCACTTTATTTTTTAATTAAAACTAATCTTTTTCAATCGAATTACACCAACATGTCACAACTATTAGATGCTTTGCAGGTAATGGCTGCCAGCATGGAACAAATGAGGCAGCAGACCATCGCTGCAGTCCTTCACGGGCATTTCATCATACTTATATCACTACACATAACGTTTGTTTTGTTTTACAAAGCCCTAAAAACTAGTCGAATAAATCTGATATTGGCAAATTGAACAATGTAAGGTGGTTGCCATAGAACTCGCCATTCAGCAGCAAAACGTTTATTTATGTTCCACGGAAGGATAATGGCTTAATTTTTGAAAAGCCACGTCTAGCATTCGTTGCATACAGACGTGTTTCTATATATCTTCTGTTAAAAGTTCTCAAAAATTAAATTAATTTTTTAAAATATCAGTCCGAAGCTAATATTTATCGGAACTTATATTGCCGAAGCAATCGATTCAACGAATTTATATCGAATATTATTTTACTTTGATATGTAAAGAAAATCGACGAATCCAAAGAGAACTTCGAGAGCCCTGCTATAAAGGAGCTGCAATAAACATAAGCAGTCGAGCAGCCCCGTGGTGATCAGGAGTGGCTGCTCCTGAAGAGATAAGGTGGTCACCCCGTTGAAACTGCTTAGTTTGTTGTTTTACTGGTGTAAAGTAAACTACATCCGTCAAGTTTCCATCCTTTAGGCAGAGATGAGTGGTTCACTTCAGCCACTTTAAAATCTTTAGGTTTGACATTCCCCTTGTAATGCAACGATCTTCTTCGGAGAAAGTAACGGTTGCTTTTTGTGTAATGTTTGCGTTTGTCCCAAGCCTCCGTGTCCACTAACTTTAACGAGGCAAAAAAATATTGAATTACTGTGGAGTAGCTTAATTGACACCTAATAGAACATTTCTAAAGATAATAAAAATTGATCGGTACGTCTTGTACAGTAGAGTACGCGTGACAAGTATTTTGTAGTGTAGCTTCGTGGCTCGACAAGAACCCACCTCATATGATCCCGCAAATGCTAGTCGTCAAGCACGCGTACGCGGTCGTTAAGCGAAGCTAGTTAGCTGAGCTCGATGTTGTTAATAGCTCGCTGACACTTGTGCCAGACCATCGGCACCCGTGTCCTACACGGGCATTTCGAAAATCATTACAGAGCCCGAAGGCTTCTTTTCGTTGGGGGAACGTGGGGAAACATCAAATACGAAACTAATGACAATCAACAAAAGAAAACAGAATCAAGAAAACTCCACAGATTGCGAATGTAAACCACAAGTAATCAAAGACTATGAAAATACGATCAGAATACGTTAACAAAATAATGAGCTACAGCTACATATATCCTACAATCCCTCAAAAATCTATTCAAGAAAGGGATGACGGCTCAAAAGTCGCAGCAGGAAAAGCAAGTCCAACAGGAAACAAATGTGAAGAAAAGTATGAATCTTGGAATCTCGGAAGAAATTCTAAGTGCTTACAGTACTAACGATAGTCAAAACTATTTTACAGCGCTGGAAGGATTAACAGAAGAAATAAGAGGTTGTAGAAAGCGTCGAATGTAATTCTGATAAAGAGAATAATATAAATTTTACTCAATTTAAAAATTAAAATTAAGGAAAAGAATCCAACTTACACCTCTGCTGGTTCCTCAGAAAAAGCATCAAGGCAGAAAAAATTCCGCTTATAAATGAATTCGGAAAAACAGGAAAAAGCAATTTCGAAATCAAAAGAGTAAATGCAGAAAAATTAACTATTAAAACGAAATCACTGGTTGATTTCAAGTCAGCCAAAGAAGCGCTGAGTTATGGGGAGGTTCCATACTTCACCTATATCCCAAAAAGTGAAAAATCAGGACTTTTTGTTGAAGAGTCTGAACTGCGGAGAGGATACGGTGGCACCGGGATATTAGTTAGAAGACCTTATTGTTCCCAAAATATTGATAAAGTCGAATTCAAAAATTAATTTCTTAAAGTGTGCGCTATCAAAATTTCACTGCCAGGTAGGAACAATTTCTTCATTATCTTTGCCTATGCAATTGGTCGAAACATTCTCAAGCTCAAGCAGGAGCTCGATTACTTGTTTGAAATACTTGAATTGAACAGGCTGCATTGTTATTATATTCTTACCCGTGACCTGAATGCCCGGCATACATCATGGCTGAACGCCAAGAATAATTCAAGAGGTGTATTCCTGAAATCGTGGACAACAGCGAACCAAATTGAATGCACTCGCACAATATAGAGTTGAAAGTACACATATTGGCATCAAGATATTAAACACGTAATCTACATGGGTCGGAGTTTCCAACATACCCTAAGACAAATTAATATTTGGACCCCTGCATTGCTGACGCAAGAATTGAATTCAGCTTAAATAGTCCCCAATGAAATCTGCAGGTGCTTCCTTACGATAGCGACCATAACGCAATCGTAATGGAAATCAATCATCAACGCGATGATGTCATCCTCATTCCAGTTTCACATGAATTCATCAGTTCAATTTCAAAAAAACGGATTGAGGATAGTTGCAAAAGAAGTTTGATCACAATTACCCGAAGGAATGTCCTTCTGATGATGGCAATTCTAGCCCAATATTCCTAATGAGAAAAATTTAACGATGAAGTAGATCTCTATTTGTCGAAGTTGGAGAAGCTGACGTTGGAAATGATTGAGAAAGTAGTTCCCAAGATTAAACATCGAAACAATATGGACGAATATGAAACACTAACCATCACAAGGTTGAAAAGAAATATTTATCGGCCATTTGTGGACTACAACGATCCTTCGTTGGCTTTGTTGAAATTATACCTGAAGAATGTCCGGAACTTAATCTGTTCGTACTTCACGAGTGAGGTCAACAATCAATGGGCGGAAAAAGTGAGAGGTATTAGCCCACAGGACCCAAATGGCATTTTCATGATATGAACAGCATATTCCGTAAGAAGTCTCGAGTGGAAGTATCGAATTTTGAAACCACTAGTGATGAGATAAATCTTCTCGATAGGGCTGGTATCGAAATTGATAGTACGACTCCGGATAGAAATGGAAACAGAATGATATGTGATGGATTGTAGAAACTTGCCCTGATTGAAACACATTTTGAATTGGTGACTGAGGGGTACTAACCCACACAGCTCAGATAGAATTTTCACTTATTCCGTAAGAAGTCTGGAGTGAAGGTATCGAATCTTGAGATAAATCTTCTAGATAGGGCTGGTATTGAAATTGATAGTATGACTCCGGATAGAAATGGAAAAAGAATTGTATATTGTAATAACCTTCGGTACTTTGAAGCGATACCCGGACAAGATCTGTCTTTCTTATACTAGTTGCGAACAAATTGACGAAACATCATCAAACGCACTCGAGTGGATGACAGATGTCACCCGAGTGATCGTTGCGGAAGCGGGTAGTTCTCGTCTGGTAACGCCATTGACGTTGCGTCATCGGCAGGTCCTATACGTGTTATTAGTGTGGTGTCGTTTTCGTGCGACGCTAATACCAGTAATTGAAATGGTGTTAAAAGGCATTTTGTTTTGAATGAATGCATCTTCAACTCTAACATAATTTGTGCGGAAGAGTATAGTAACAGAAGAGTGATAAAAGTAAGTTTGAGAGGATTCCCACCCCAAGTTGTATCGCGGCTTTGACATCAGCCCTCGTGCTTTCCCTTGACGATGGTACGTTGTAACTGTGAATTTTCTTAATTTAAATATAAGCTAAGGCATTAATATAGGTGATGTTGCTGAACGGCCATTCTGTTGCCACGACAGCTCCCGTGTGACCAGAAGCAGATCGAGGGTAAGGACTGATAAGATCAATGTACAAGCGCTGGAACACGCGTTCGGGGACCTCAACCTTACCCATGGGAGGCCGCAGAATGGTGTTGGGCGCTTTAGTGCACTTGCACAGCTCACAGGAGGCTACGTACGCTTTTATCTGTTATGCCATCTTAGGCCAAAAGAAACAGGTTTTCAACCGCCTAAGTGTACGACCGTATCCGCCGTGCGCACTTGATGGGTGGTCATGAGCCCGTCTGATAAGATCAGTGGTTAATTCTTCGGGCACCAACAGCTTCCACTGTTCTTCTTCTTGTATTGGGTCTCCGGATGCGTGTCCCATCCACTTATAAATAAATCCATCCGTCAACCGCAGTTCAGGAAGCTGGGACAGTTGATTCTGGATAGTGTGAATCAGTTGGGTGTAGCTGGCTGACTTGAAGGCAGGATGGTCCAGATCGATCAATTGGGGGCTGTCGTCCTCCTGGACCAACTCGGCTCCTTCAGGAGCGAACATTCTGGATAGGGTGTCGGGGACTACATGCTGGCTTCCTTTTCGGTGGCGAATTGTGAAGTCAAATGCCTGTAATTTCAGTACCCACTTGGCCAATCTGCCGTTGAGATCAGTCTGGCTCATTAGCCATTTCAGAGAAGCGTGATCCGTAACGATTTCAAAGGTGTGTCCCTCCACATAGGCTCGGAAGCGTTTCACTGCCAACACCGCAGCTAGACATTCCTGCTCGGAGACCGTGTAATTTCGCTGGGCTGGGTTCAACCTGTGAGACATGAAGGCTATAGGTCTCTCCTCGCCGTCTTGTGCGACCTGGACTAAGACTGCTCCCACCCCATGTTGACTCGCGTCACAATGGATTGAGAACGGTTTGTCAAAGTCCGGGCTGTGCAGTACGGGGGCTGTAGTCAGACTCTTCTTTAGCTCTTCAAAGGCTCGCAAGCTGGGCTCTTCCCAGACGAATTTACGTCCCTTACGCAGCATGTCGGTCAAAGGAGTGGTAGTGGTGGCATAGTCACGTACAAAACGCTGGTACCATCCGCATAAGCCTAAGAATCGGCGTAATTGCTTGGGGGTCTTGGGTAATGGAAAAACGTCAATCGCTTGAGTCTTGTCCGGATCGGTCTTGATATGGCCATGCCCAATGATGTGACCTAAATACTTCACCTCCGTCATCACGAACTGACTCTTCTGTATGTTGATGGTTAACCTTGCCCTCCGGATGTGCAGAGCCACCTCCTGAAGCAGATCGATGTGTTCATTAAAGGTCTCGGTTATAAGCAGCAGATCATCCAAGTAAACGAAAACTTGGTGCCGCAAATGAGGTGGTATCACCTTATCCATAAGCCGCGTCATTGTTTGGGGGGCATTGCACAATCCGAATGGCATGGTCACGAATTGATACAGGGGCCGACCTGGGACTGTGAAGGCTGTTTTCTCCTTTGAGCCAGGGTCTAAAGGAATTTGCCAGAAGGCGTCCTTGAGGTCTAAGCTCGTGATGAAGTGGGCTTTAGGCAACCGACTCAAAATGCCTTCAATCAACGGTAGAGGATATACGTCCTTGACAGTGACGGCGTTCAAGCGTCTGGCATCTAAGCATAGCCGGACCTTGTTCGGCTTGACAACTAAGGTGACTGGGGAAGCCCACGCGCTCTGCGATTCTTCGATCACGCCTAATGCTAGCATTCGATCCACTTCGGCATATAACGACTTTTCCTTCGCCGGAGATATGGCAAAATGTCTCTGTTTTATGGGTTTAGCATCCCCCACATCTATAGTGTGGAACACCAGTGCAGTCCGCCCGAGACCTTCCTTTTCATGCGATGGAAAAGCCGATATAGCCGAGTCAAGTCGCAGTTGCTGATTTACATCCAGTGTATGTCGTAATAAGTGAGTGGTTTGAGATTGGTCAGGGACTGTGGTGACGGACTCCAGGGTCGTACCGGAAAACAGTGCCGGGGCCAAGTTAAATTTTCGAACGAAATCCACTCCTAGATAAAGATTCTGGGTTAATTGAGGTATGATGTAAAATTCCAGAGGCTTAGTTACTCCTTTAAAGGTGACATCCGTCGTAATTTTTCCCACTACAGAGTGACGAGTTCCGTCCGCCGTGCTTAACCAGGAGGTAAAATGGTGAATTTGATTCGCGTGCATTGCCAGTACCTCCCCTGCAAAATCGGCTGATATGCAATTCACGCTGGCTCCCGTATCGACTAAGCCTGACACTCGTTTTTGCAGGAGGTGTACTGACGCATATGGCCGAACATCATCCCTCAATAATTCGTCTAAGTGTATGTCCTTCAGCACCTTACTCGACTGCCTGACTTTTCTCCAGAAGCTCCGCATCCGACGCGTGGCTCGCTTTCTTCGCGGTGGGACATTTGTAGCCAACTCCTCATGGAAGATGCGCTGTCGAGTAGCCACATAATTCCGCAGCCTGACGTGGAAAGGTTTGACATGCCAATGGCCTCGGCGAAGGATGGCGTCGGTTGTGGAACTTCGAGAGAACTGGGTTTAGCGGTGCGAGTCAGCAGAATTGGAGTCATGTCGGGAGCTTGGTCATAGCTAGTGATGGGGTCAGGATTGGTTCGTCCGGGGTTTACGAGTGCCGACGGGTGGTCGCGGCACTCGGTGGCAAGTTTTTTCGCAGTTTGCAATTTGCGCAGTCAGGTGCGTATGTGTCGGCCTTCCCGCATCGGTAACAGAAAAGCGTCGGCTCCGCTGGACATGCATCGAACCGATGCCCCGTTTGTCGGCAGTTCCAACAGACCGTCGGGCTAGTAATTGCTTCAAGGGAGGGTTTATCAATCATGGCTGTGTCCTCAAGCTCCTGTGGTGCTCCGCTCCTCGGTACTGGTACTGGATCAGCAAGTAGGTGGTCCGCTGCCATCAACTCCGCGGTATGATGATTTCGGGGATTTGGTCCCGTTATGCGAGGTTGCGGACGGAAGGTGCCTCGCCGCTCATCCAATTGTTCTTGCCTACGGGCATGGAGGCGCAATCCCTGTATGGTGTTGATGGGAAAATGCAGAAGGCTGTTCTGAAGATCCCAACGCATATTCTCTCTGATAATTTCTACCAGTTCGTCCTCGGGCATGGTTGTTCGCAAGCGAGTGCTCAATCTCACTATACTTGTGTAGTACTGGTCGAACGGTTCGTGAGCGCCTTGTTTCCGTTTCTTTAATTGTTCCCTTAGTTCTCTCTCAGTGAAGCCATCCTCAAATCGATTACGGAAGGCTGCACTGAAAGAGTTCCAAGTGGGACGTGGCGTCGATTCCTTAAAACTCCAGTACCAGTCGGCAGCGTCACCGCTGAACAAAAGATGTGCATGCCGGAGGAAGGCCGAGGAATCACCTCCCAGGGTGCTGGATACTAACGCCTGAATCCGGAAAAGGAACCGGTCCGCCGATATCATATCGTTGAAACCCGTAAAGTTCAGGCGCCAACTCTCCATGATACGAGGCGTCGGGTCTCGAAAAGGTGTCAATGCGTTCCCGGGGGGGATCGCATCCTCGATTGACCTGTTGTACGGAACTGCCTCGGGGACTGGAGGTACCAATGGAGGTGCGGTGCTGTGTCGTGGTCTATATTCGGGAGCTCTGGGATCCATTCCCAAGTTCCTTGGAGGTAGGGCCCATTGATCGGATGGTCGAGAGTGGGGCATAGCCACACTGGGATTGGGCTCCCAGCCAAGCGGAGTTCTCACGCGGCTGGGTGGTTGGCTCATGGGGAGATTCTGGAGCTTTCCCTCCAAGTTGCCAATCCTCTCCGACATATCTCGCATCAACGCCACGAGGGTGTCAATGGAGTGGGCGGAAGGCATGGGGGTAACCTCGGACACGACAACTGCAGCCGGAACTTCCCCGCCTACGGCTCCTTGAAGGTCCAACAGTGGTTGGGGCGGTTCGGCCTCTGGAACCCCTTTCGCCACTGCCCCACGCGTTGGGAGGGGCGTTCCGAGGGGGACGTCTAGGGCGGTCCGCTCGATGGGTCGCCGGCATAACGGGCAAAGATCGGACGTGAGGAGGAGCTGTTGGACACAGGCACGATGGAATAGATGTCCACAATCCAATCGCACGCTGTGTACCCCCTCCACTACGTCCTCGAAGCAGATCCCGCAGTTAGCTGGTTGGACCGTTTTGGATCTGGTCCAACGCTTGTCTGGGGTCCGCTTCGTTGCCATTTTTTTTTGTTTCACTATAGGTTGGGCTAGGTATGCCTAAAAAGAAAAGAGCAGAAGAAAAAAAAACAAATATATAACTACGCCCTTTCTAATATGTAAGTATATATATACGCTTATGAACTGAATGGCCGATAGTGGCGAGCTATTTAATGTAAGCAAAATAAAAAAAAAATTTATTTGATACACAACTTCCTTTCCAGTAGTCGACTCCTCCAAAGGGAAATGAGAGTGCGTGGTAATCTGCCGAAGAAAGGGTGCTTTCGGTCGATTTACAAACTTTATCCCCTAAACCCACATACATTACAAAACCGTCTCTAAACTACGTTAAATGACTCGACGAGACAAGTGGTAGAGCTTCCGTAACGGTTTTGTACGCGGTCAAAATTCCCGACGCGTGGAAGCATTCCGGGCTCCGCAACTCCAGCATACGCCACCGAACGTTGAACCGATACCACTCGTCTATCACGCATACGAAATAAGTAGAATCCTTCCGCGACATAAAGGCAAGGTAGCCTTCTATTTTCTTGAGAGTCCATGCTGATAGGTAAACCCATCAGGCTGGCAGCTCCATCAAGAAAATAGAAGGTCCTTACAGGGGTTAGCCTGGGACAACACATCGGAAGGATTCTGTCGCGAAAACAAAATCAAACAAAGGAGAGCGGAAGCTACAACTCACGTGAAGCGACTGCTAGTGTGTATCACACAACTCCACTGCTCCTGATAGTGGGACTCGAGTACCAAAGTACCTTACATCCTCCGTAAAGGACCAACTCGTCAGAAGACGCGAATTTCTTTCCCCCTTAGGATGTTTCAGGCCCCACGTTGGGCGCCATTTGTAATGATTTATAACCATTTTATGTCCGAACGCGGAACCGACCTCTCATCGGTTCTAGACGTTAAGTCTGAGTAGTGCCAACGGATGGTACCAACCGGTCAACCAATCCATGCACCGTAACCCATTCACGCGCTGGCTACTTGTCGGCCAGCTAGTTCGGAGAGGATTTCGGTCGCGGGTCTCCGAATGGGTTACGCTCATTTACATACTTCAGCCACCTATACACGCCCGTTTTCAAACGCGTTACAATCAAAACCATACGGAGAGGAAACCTATTCTCCGTTACTCCGTATTTCTTCTCATAACTAGTCAAAAAGAACACTATCTAAACTTTTATTTCGCGCTCCCGAATTCCCGACGCGGTACCGAAAAGTATACTACGTTAACTCAACCCGACGAATGCTACGTTAAGGAAAAACCAAAAACAACTAAGGTACCGCGTACCGCGCACGACGCTAAACCGACCTCAGCGGATTTTTTCTAAACCCTACCCTCGCGACGGCATACCTACCCTGCACTTCATTCCCCCTGAAAAAGAAGAACCACTGAAAAGGAAAGTCGTTTTTAAGGTTAGCAATTCATTTTAATTTTTTTCTTTTTTAAGCCTTCAAATTTTTTATAATAATTTTGCAATATTCAAAGCCTGACAGTGATAATTTTTCTTTGCTCTAATCAATACAATTTATAATTTTAATTCGCATATTTAATGTTTGTATGTTTTATGTTTTTCTTATCTATTGCAACGTGTTTAGTTTATCTTATAGTATTAGTTTATGTGTAAAAATTTTGCTTAATATAGACATTTTGACTTTCTACGTTTCTTACTTTTTTTGTTTTTGTACAAATTACTTAATAAAAATAATTTTCTCTGTTATAATACTACATACTTATCGTTCTTATCATACAAATGGTTATGTGTACAATATTTGAGATCTTTAAAAAAAAATTCATTTCAAATATTTTGCACAAAGCGTAAGCATCAACTTCAACTCTACAAACTATTATACTTGCTTAGTTTGAAACAACTGTTTAATGTTTCAACTCGTAATTAATTAATCTTAATGATGAAAATAAATAGAATAAACCGTAGGGTGTAAATTACAATATGAATTTTAAATGTATCCGAAATTATGGCCAAATTTCAACGAGATTAGAGTATACTAGTTACAAAAATAGTGGATCTAAATTTTCAACGATTTTGTTTTCCGATTTCCAAAAGTGTGCTGATAATAACCTGAGCTTTTGTTTTGATTTGTCCTATTTCTAAGAATTTATAATTTTAATATTTAAAAATCTAAGGCGATTTCGAGCATTAGAAAATGTTCAGTGAAATTCATTTGTTTGATAATTTTTATGGTTCTCAGGCATTCCATTCTAATTTTTAATTATAAATCTACACAACTGTTTCACGAGCTTTGTTCAACACTGATAATTTACACTATTTGAGGCAAAAAGAAGGATACGAGATAGATATTGCAAATAGGGGCTGAGGAGGGTTGCTTTGATTGGTTTTCATTTCATACTTAATACGAATATTCGATGATTTCAGAAGGAAAAATTTTCTGAGAATTTACAAAGGCGAGCGGATAACTTTCGTAAAATTCAATAAACTACCTTCTAGGAAGCAACTAATTCAAAATTAAAAACCCACACAACACTGTGTATGCAATATTCATTTTCGTTTAACGACCACAGATCCGACACTGTATTAACATCGAGTCTTTCACTTTAACTAACTGAACTTATTTGTGATTTTCTTATAAAAATTAATTTATTTAAATTTTCTAAAAGTTATAGAATGCACTGTCAACATTCACGACCAATTTATTTACTTTTTTCAGGAACACTGGATCAAACTTACTTTGAAAATATTCATCATAAATGCTGATAATGCATTCTTGTCTGTTTTTCAATAATTAAAATAGTAAATTAATTTAAAGAAATCTACAAAATAAGGACGGCCAATTAAAATGAAAGGCATATTTTTCCGACAGCAAGAATCAAAATTTATCCGTTATTTTGGTCGGGTTAAATTGAATTTCCACGCATACAGTTGACATGAATTTCATTGCGCAATTATCTCAGATTTTTGGAGTTTTACAACTATTCGTATCCAAATATGTATCAAACAACTCATTAAAACTGTCTTTCTACATAAAATCACAACTGAAAGCTAAACTATAGTTTATGCAATTTACCCGGTAGAACACAAGCACTGCTTGCCGGTAAGCATCAATCAGTTTTTCTTCGCGGATGGTGGTTCAATTTTAGGCCGATGCAATTTCGATGGTGTCCTTTTCTTCGTAAGTTGATCAGATTTCCGTACTCCTTTCGAGTTAATATTTTTTTTTTTCGTGTTAAACGGATTCAAAAGAACCAGCTTCTGCGTAACCCGTTTGGATTTCGAAATATGGATTTCCTTTGCTGGGGACGTACCTAATGTCTTTATGGTATAGCGACGGTTGTATTAAAACTATTAAAATTCTTTGGTGCTGGTTATGCTCCAAAAAATTTATTTGCTGTTTTACTGTACCAATTTGACATCCAAAAGCATAATAAACAACCATATGGCAGCAAATAGTCTCGGCCCCGTGCACTGGATTTACCGCCATTAGTGTGCAAAAAATGTATGCCAAGGCGCGTTTATATCACAAACGTGGACGTGCGAGCCCCATGCACTATTTGTAACCTCGTGGAGCTCCACACCAGTAGCAAATGCTACAATGTTGCATGATGAAATCTTACATATTGTTTGTATTGGATAGGAAGTCAGGAAACTTGTTGATGGTCGGTTTTTTCTGAACAACCTAGAGCATATCCATTTTGCAACTAATTTCAACAATTAACGCAGCTTACTATTACTTTTCTCTTACCTCACCTCCAGTATGACACAGATCGTTTATTTTTCATCAATATAATCCTGGATACGCAGCTTCTAAAACAGCAACATACAGGCCAAATTCACAATATTAACTAGGGCTAATAGATTAATGAAATTCTTCGAAAAAACACCAGAATCAATTAAAAAGAATAATGCCGACACTTTGAAGGTTATATCAAGAATGATACTTCCAACCAGTTTCCACTTTTCTATCTATTCGACGTTTTGATGGCAACTGTGGGAGGCATTGCCAGATAGATATGCTTCGAAATGTATCGGTGTTTAATTTCAACGGATCCCATTGACAGAAAATACTTCTCCACAGATATAAATATTTGAAAAAAAAAATATTTTCTGCGCAATGATATCCGCACGAAAGATGAAGTCCGCTTGCACTTCGAAGTCATACATATCTGGCCGGTTGCCAGGGTTCGAGATCGGAATCACTTCGATTCCCGGGCGTAGACGTCACATTACAGTTCCGTGACCTTTTGGGAGGAAATCGCAACCACAACTTTTTGAGCGAGGTGGCCATCTGCGTTATCCGTGGAAGAGAGGTGAGTTATTGGTAGCAAATCATTCCCTCGAGGCAAGTGGATATCGGCGTTCTACCGCCTCCCACCCAACAGATGCTAGCAGCTGCCTCCAGCCATTGCATTGTTCCACAGACCTCGCATACCCATTCACCATAACTTAAATGTGTGCGAGCCAAATATCTGTTAGGAAGCAAACAACACGGAGACCTAGATAGTTACAATTGTTGACCAATGCATAAGCAATACGAAGTAGTTTTAGATGGAGACAAGGAAAAAAAATTCGTATGAAATTTAGACATACGTAACCCCTAGATAACGAAAGTTGTATACACAGGGTTTCCCAATAAGTGGTGTTATTTTGATATTAAAAGAAAAATACCATTTTTAAATATAAATGATCGGATGTTTATTTCACCATAACTTAAATGTGTGCGAGCCAAATATCTGATAGGAAGCAAACAGCGCGGAGACCTAGATAGTTACAATTGTTGACCAATGCATAAGCAATACGAAGTAGTTTTAGATGGAGACAAGGAAAAAAAATTCTTATGAAATTTAGACATACGTAACCCCTAGATAACGAAAGTTGTATACACAGGGTTTTCCAATAAGTGGTGTTATTTTGATATTAAAAGAAAAATAGCATTTTTAAATATAAATGATCGAATGTTTATTTCATTACAAAGAAGAAGGTATGCCGTTGATAGCGAAAAATAATATCAGGCAAATGACCACCAAGGCCACGCTTACAGGACCACATCCTTTTCATGAAATTTTCCATAACCAAATCGCAAAGTGGCTGCCCTATGTCCTCGATAGCGTCATGAATTCCATCTTTGATGTCTTGAATCAACGCTGGGCTGTTGACATAGACCTTCTCTTACACGTGGCTCCAAAGGAAAAAGTTGCAAGGTGTTAAATCCACAAGATCTCGGTGGCCAATTGTGATCACCTCTTCGAGAGATAACACGGTCCAGTACCTTTCCCGTAAAAGATGAATGGTTTCGTTGCTTGTGTGGCACGTAACGCCATTTCGTTGAAAGTAAACGTTGTCCAGATCAATACCATCCAATTTCGGCCATAAAAAATCATTAATCATCTCTCGATAGCACAATCCATTCACCGTAACTGTTGTTACAGCCTCATTTCCGAAAAACTAAGGTCCAATGACTCCGCCGAACCATAAACCGCACCAAACAGTCACACATTGAGGATAAAGGGGCTTATGCGACAATTTTGCTTGTTGACGAGCCCACCGAGGTGGAAATGGGCCTCATCACTCAAGATGATTTTTCGATGGAATTCCGGATCATTTTTATGCATTTCAAGGACCCAATCAGCAAAAACACGACGTTGTTGATGATCGACCGACTTGAGTTCTTGTGTTAACTGAACTTTATAAGCCTTAAGACCCAAATATTTATGCAGAATACGGTGTAATGACGTTTGTGGAATGCCTAATTCCAAAGAACGACGAGGAATGGAGAAACCTGGGTTTTCTTCAAAACTTTCGGCTACAGCAGCAACATTCTTGGCAGTTCTTGAGTGACGTGCACGAGTTTTATTCTTCGCATCACTAAGTTGTCCCAACAGCTTGAATTTTTGCACCAATTTCTGTATTGTGGTCCGACAAGGTGCTTCACGACGACCCAAAAATGTTCGAGTTTTACGAACAGTCTCTGCCAAACTTTTACCATTTTTATAGTGAATTTTAAGAATTTCAATGGATTGTTGAAGCGTGTATCGTTCCATTTTTATTAATGGCGTAGTTTGAAATGTCAAAAAATGACAGCTTCAAAAGTGAAATCTACCGAAATAGTGGGCTATTCAAAATAAAAGTTGATATATATCTTTAAAAATAACGTTTCATTTACATTCATGCACTCAGGTATTTGGTTTGGATTGTGAATATTGATCAGGTTGCTTGCGACCGATTGAACTTCATTGACATCAAAAAACACAACATCAATCAAGAGAAGAATATCCAACGCTTCGGAACAAGAGCGAGGACTTAAAATGTTGAATCCAGTACTTAGTTAAGCTATACCTTACATCATTTAGGGAGTTTAAACGCATATCATATTGAAAGTGAAATTCCAATCAGTATTGCGTACTTTTGTGTTTAGAAATTGTAATAAAAATTAATATGAAACTCACAGTATAGAGACGACAGTATTAAGTGCACTAAAACTAATTAAATATTTGAAACAAATGAAAAATAATAGAAAATTTAAAACATGCAACATTAATCAAGTTATCTAGAGGAGAAAGCAGGATTCTGTCAATTTAAAATAATTTGACAAAAAGACCTAAACAAGTCACAACTTACAGCAACAGACTGTAGTAATATGCAATAAAAAATGTGTACTTTTTCATTATTATATTTAGCATAACGTTGTTTTCCCCTTTTCTTTGTGTTCTTCTTCTTTTTCGTTGCACAACAGCCCCTTTCGGGCCTTTGCTTTCTACAACAAGCGCCTCCAACTATTTCGGTCCAATGACCACATCCTCCGATTTCCGAATCCGAGCAACGATTAACTGTCTTCGTCGACCGAGTCAGACCAGCGTGAATAAAAAAATTTAATTACGAGCTGTATTCTTCGGTGGATTTTGCCCCTTTCAGTAGCGTTCGACGTTATTTTGGCGCCTAAATACACATATTTGCTCAAATTTTCGATATTTAATTCACTAAGTGTGATATTTTTCCTCGAGTACGTCATGAGCTTTGTTTTATTCTCATTGATTTGTAGCCGTACTAGTTTTGCTTCGCAGTCAGTTTTCAGGAAGAGTTCTTTGGCGGTTGTCAGCAAACGTGACTAAATATTGATGTCCGCATAGGCTACTACCTGGTTTGACTTGTATAGTAACGTACATCGTGTACAAACAGATAGCTTACTTATGATGTATTCTAGAGCCAAATTGAATCGCAATGGGGTCAACACATCTTCCTGCTTTAGTCCGATGTTTGTGTCGAAGGCATCGATGAGTTGATTATTGATGCGGACCTGGTAGATGAACTAATTTGACTGGGATGCCAAAGCAAAGCATTATTTGGTACAGTACGTTGCGATCAATACTATCGTATGATTGCTCAAAGTCAACAAAAATTTGGCATACGTCTATGTTGAACTCCCAGCATTTCTCAAGTAACTGCTTGACAGGGAACAATTGGTCTATCATAAATCTGCTTGCTTTAAGACCACCTTGATACTCCCCAATAATACTACCAGCGTATGTTCACATTTTATTTTCTAAGATCTTTGAAAATATTTTGAACAATATAAAACACTGACAAGTAGCGATGTGTTTTCACACTGTAACTTTTCAAATTTTTTTGTGGATGGGAAGTATAATTGATTGGCTCCACTTCTAGTTCCCAAATGTGCTGGATAACTTTATGGATGACTTTCTGATCACCGCTTCCACCATATTTGATGAGCTCCACTGGAATCTCATCGATGCCTGGTGCTTTATTATTCGTTTCATCTAGAGTTAGTAGGGCCAATGGAAGATCTCCGGGAATATCTGTAGGCTCTTAATGTTCTGGAGTCGTGTGGAAGATTAAGGAGGTTCTTAAAATAATATGTCCATCTTTTCTTAATCCTGTTTTCATCCCATCGTAACCCTGGCACGGCATGCCCCAGTGTACTGGTGGTCGAATAAAATCGATGATCAGCGAAGTGTGTCACAAGCTTCAGCGTGAGGCTCAACGGGCGCGGAACCGTGACAAACTGGGTAGCAGCATATAAGTTGGTCAAGAAATGCCTTTCCAAATTGATTAGCAATACTAAGTCTCACTGCTGGCAAGATCTAGTGGACAATGTGAATAAGGATCCGTGGGGACTTGGCTACAAACTAGTTATGCGGAAGCTTGGTGCTCTACGGACGCTTTGCATACATGATGCGGAAAACTAGGTGAGATAGTGCGGGCACTCTTCCCCGCCCATCTCGTCCATGTTGACGCTTTCCACAGAGACAGAACAATCGAGTGTCCACTCTTCACACAGCTGCGACTGGAAGAGGCAAAAATATGCCGATAATGCTCTTTTGATTATCCATTTTCAAGTTTATTTTTAACCAAATTGTTGTTTACTAATGACGCTCAGTTTTTAACTGAAAAGTCTAAAGTCATATCTTTAAAAAAAAAATTAATCTATGCCACCCAATCACAACAACATAAAATATGCAGCTCACGTCATTTGTTATGCAGTTCAAGAGAAGAATAATCGAACAACTCAATATATATATATATATATATATATATATATATATATATAAATATATATATATATATATATATATATATATATATATATATATATATAATATATATATATATATATATATATATATATATATATATATATATATATATATATATATATATATATATATATAAACATATATACAATATATACATATATATATACGCAGTGAAGACTGAATTAAATTTCCTCCTCAAGCTTAAACAATTATTTACGCAACTATTGAAATAATAATTATTAGAGACACTTTTTGGATAGCTCTTCTTATAACCTCTAATGATGAAATTAATGAATGAGTGCACTTTACTTCTTTTAAGGGTATTGTAAAACAATTTTACAATATCCTACTAAAATCGCGACCTGTTGGTCCGTCTGTCTGTCCGTCCGTGCGTCACAACAAGTTTTCTCGCAAGCTACATATGTTACAATAGAGTAATGAAATTTTGTGAGTTAGTCAAAAGTGGTGCTTTCTCAAAATTTAACGGATTAAAAAAATATTTTGAGGTTTTTAAGGGGGTGACCATTGAAACGCGAAAATTTCGTGCATTTCCCCTTCTTGTACTCCCCTTGATAGTGGTAAAGTAATTTACAGGCAGGTTTTGAAAAGATCTTATTGAGACCTTTTATATGACATCCCATTTGACCTCCTTTGATGAAAAAAATGTTCTTGAGGGTCACTCCTCTTTATGGGAGGACCCCCTTAAAACTCTTTGAAAAATTTTTGTACTCCAACATTTTCTAGAATTTATATCTTATCACAACGTTTCATGGCTGTAGCTTCTATAGTTTATGAGAAAACTGCTGTGCCGTACATACGGACCGACGGACAGAAGGCAAACGTACCGATTTCAATAGGGTTTTGTATTTTCATACAAAACACTAACAATGCGAAAAGATCAGCCCAGAAGCTAAATTTGGGTCATAATTTCTACGTCCAACACGACAACGACCCGAAACATGCATCCGAAGTTGTTCAGAAGTGGACCATGTGGAATCTCCCGCACGTTCTACCAACTCCTCTCCAAAGTCCTGATGTCAATCCTATAGAATATTTATGGGATGAACTATAAAGGTGCATCGGAAATCATAATATTACGACGAAAATATGTAGGTTCACTGGTTACTCGAAACCTGGTGTTACAAGAAGTAATCCGTCGCAAAGAATATCCTACAAGGTCTTAATTCTTATATAACTGTGTATTGAAAATTAAATTCGGAAATAATATTTAAATGTGCCTACAATTTTATCTCTTGGGATTCAATAACTTTGAAGCAATTTTTGTAGTGTTATCATTTAATTGTTATTAAGTTCATTTAATAATAAACATAATAAAAGCTAATATTGAGAAAAATTAGTAAGGACTTATTTCTTAATTTTCACCAGAGGTGATTATGTCTTCGCAATTTTTGTGGATTTGAAAAAAGCATTTGATACAGTTGATCATGATCTCTTGCTTCGTAAACTTGAATCGTATGGTATTCAGGGTAGTCCTAAGCAGTTGTTTAAGAGTTACTTGGAGGGAAGATCGCAGAGAACTTTAATCAACAATGTCCTGAGCGACCATGCACCTACGGAAACAGGAGTTCCCCAAGGTTCAATACTGGGCCCAACTTTGTTCCTGCTATATACAAATAATCTAAATACATGTGGGCTGACGGGATATCACACATTATATGCTGATGACACAGTTCTACTTTATTCAGTACGAGACAAAACTGCCATTGAGAACACTATCAACGACGATCTAGGAAAATTCCATCAGTGGTTAATTGGAAACAAACTAGTATTGAACACATCAAAGACAAAATATATTGTTTTTAAGCAAAAGAACAAAGGAGACATAGATGTCGAACTAAATATTAACGGCGAAAAATTGCAAAGAGTGCTAGAAATGAAATATCTTGGTCTTATCATAGACCATCGTATGACCTGGTTACCACACATAAATAGCTTAAGAAGGCAATTAGCCCCAATAATAGGATTGTTAAGAAGATATGAGGATTTTCCAATGCACATCAAGAAACTTGTTCTAAATGCGTTTGTCCTGGCGAAATTGCATTATGGAGTACTTATTTGGAGTCAATCAGCGAAGCAACATTTAAACAGTATATCCAGGCTGCTGATCAAAGCGTATAAAAACATTCTGAAGCTGCCAATGCTTACTCAAACTAGTTTGGTTTACCAATTGGCAAAATCATTAACCTTTAGTCAAATTATTATTATGGAGAAAGCGAAGTTTATCTACAGAAATTTAAAAACTAATGGATCGGAACGAGCGCAACGAATGATGCTCTGCGTATATATAACAATCTACCAGAAATTGTTAAGGAAGCAAACTCACTTTTGGTATTTAAGAAAAGACTAAGGGAGCATTTAATGAGTACTGATTGAAGCGTGGACCTGTAATTCTGCTTTTATGAGCCCAGTATCTTAGGGCGTTCTTTTTGACCCTATCGGCGAGGTACTGAAGTGACAGTTACTCAGAGTTTTTTTTTGAATGCGTCGTATGATATTGAATTTTTTTTATCTCTGAGAGCTGATCATGATTTTTTGGACTAGATGTTCACGAAAAGGACTAGTTCACATTATATTGTGTGCCCCCTTATACCGATGTGTTAAACATTGTCTGGGTGGCACAAAGGACCAAGCGACGTAATGTGAATGCAGATCGCACAAGCGTTGTGCGACGAAGAAAGAGTGATGGAGAGAGTGGTAGGGAATGGAGGTAATTAAAAAAAAAAAGTAAAAATACGAAAGAGCAAGAACTGTGCCCACAATTTTGTCCGGCGCTGTTTCTGCGAACATAAATATTACCATCTTGCTGAAAATCACAACGCATTGTTATTAATTAACGACTGTTTTACAAAACCAATAGATCGAAAGAAGGATTAAATTAATCATAAAGTTTGTGCTACGCAATAAATGTAATGTATTCCTTCTCACTTTTTGTCATATTTCCGTTTTTAAAAGATCTGTGCATAATCAAGCGAGAGAACTAAGCATGCTAAAATAAATGCAGATTTCAATATTTTACTGCTACTTACTTTGTTTCTCAATATTTGAAATATCCTCTTCTATACGTGCCTTAAAACTAACCAGCCGCTCATTTTCTTCCATTGCTTTTGTACACTCTTTTTTAGTTGCTTCGATACTAGCCTGCAGAAGCTTTTGGTTTTTATATTCTTTTCTAGAAAGGAAAGCAAATTATGCACGATACTACTCGAATATCAGAAGCAATTTCAGATTACTCTAAATTATCCTTCAATTGATACAGCAATTTGTCCCGCTGCTGAATAGCGATAATAACTTCACTCCATCCTTGAGTAAGGCGTTTGTGTTCCTGCTGCAGAACTTCTAGATCTGTGGTAGCATCACTCATATCCTTGTTTAACGTTTCAAGCACGCAGCGTTGATCTCTTATCTGCTCATTTATGCCATTCAACTCCTGTTCTCGTTTACGCACTTCATCGTCCAAGTTAAACAAAAGTAAATCCATTTTTTTCTTCTCTTCGGATATGGCTTTTTGCTCTTGCCAATCCTTGCTAACAGCCCTTTTGGCCATTTGAACTTCAGTTTCCACCTCACTTGCCCATTTCTCAATATTATTTTCTAACACTTGCAAACTACTTAATTCCAACAGGCGTTGATTATGAAATCGTTTCTCGTCCTTGTACATCATCAACTTTTCTTCATATTCTTTCTTGGATATTTCCACATTTTTCTCATGTTTCAAGCGTTTTTCTGTTGCTTCCTTCACTTGCACTTCGTACTCTTGAAGGATTGAATTTTGCTGGCGAATTTCTTGCTGAAAATCGTACAATTTGCATCCTATATCTTCTCTCTCTTGTTCCTTTTGTTTGATGTTATAATCGAGGTCCTGGATCTCAGAGATCAATTGATCTCGAACGCGAATTAGGTGCGCCTTGAGAGTTTGTTGAAATCGCTCCAAAAGTGGATGATCTTCGGGCAAAACGCCTGGGACATCATCTTCGGGTCCTACGTGGCTGTAATCGACTTCCTTCTTGAATGTGATAACTTCCTGTGGCTCCTCGTCATCTGATACAATCGTACAAATTGAAGACATTTTATTAAATACACTGATTCAATAAATATTAATTGCAATGGAAATACAACGCTTGTAATAAACTCCACACCGGATATTGATATGATTTTTATTTAGTCGATACTTCAATTGATTGACTTCGTTGCCATACATTCAAAGCATTCTGAGGGCACTTTGAGTTTATCCTAGTAACGGTTTATTAGGGGATTCTTGCCGTAGAAGCAAGAAAGATGTTCATCTTTTCCACGCAGGAATTTATTATATAAGAGTAAATAGCAACAGTTCCTCTTTTACGTAGTAGATGATTTAAATAGATTGCTAAGCATTAATAATTGTGGAGTTTCAACCACAAAGTTCTAAGTACAAATATATCAGTTTGCTTACCGTTAACAATTTTAGCATTACATGAGAATTCGTTGGAGAAATTTTTGAAGGCATAACATATACATAAGTGGTATTAGATTATCGATTACTACGTCTATGAATGTCGAAATCAAGTGAATCTTTCATTTAGATGGAGAGGAGTACGTAGGGGGCGTGGATTTAATCCGATCTAGTACCTTGATTACCTCTTATCTGCGAGAAATATAATGCTCACGCACCTTAACGAGCTTCGATTACTTATGTCTATAATTACCTTGAAAAATTTTTACGCTGGTATTTGGCAGATGTTAGCGTATTTAGAATTTTCCTTAGTTCGGAGTAAGGCCAGGGTAGTATTATTTTGTTTGTGGATTGGGTCAAACAACTTCATGCTTTGTTACGTAAATAAATTCAACTGTCCCTAGCCTAAGGTCCTTGTAAATATTGACTTTTCTTACATATCATGGAATCACTAAGACACTTCTTATTATTCTAATTAGGAAGGATTGCAGCACTTTTTTGTTTTTGTCATCTAATAGAAAGCAGTACTACCTTTGAGAAGCGTCGGTCATTTAATTTGTTTGTAGATGAGCACTCCATTTTTGATACTGAGCATTTTGGACTTAAGAGCTGGATAAGACACCATGATAAATAAGAGTAGATAGAAACGATAGTTTGCTTATATATGTTTGCTTTGGAAATGTTCTATTATGACATTGTTAATTGCAAGAGGCAGTCAAGTTTACTTTCACTATCAAGTAATGAATATTACTTGCGTTTTGTGCAGATTTATTTTCATTTTCCATTTAAAAAAATATTCCAAAAGGGATCTTATTGACATTTGGAAATTTATCGTAATGACTCTTACTTGTCTGTTTGTAGATACAGGTATTATCAGCGTATAGGGATATTATAGTAGTTTGAAGTTGCAACGGTGCCATGCGGCCTCAGCAAGCCAAGAATAGCTGCTCAACTGGAAACGACTTGGTCTAAGGGACGCGTGCATGCGGTGGCACGCTAGTGTCTGTAGGGTCATGGTGTAATAAAAGCAATTAAAGAAAAAGATTTTGTTTTCTCTTTCCGTTTAAATTAAATTTCGCACCCAGGTTTGGTTGTCAAATTCACTGTCAGACTTGCGAGATGAGAGATTAATTAGAAATAAAATAGTATTGGAAATGAACTGACAATCAAACTCAGTGGGCTCTTTCATATCATATTTTCTTCAATCCCTAAAGGTCGCAACACATCTCGCTGTAAGTGATTGCCATCGTCTACTTGGCTGACAAAATGTTAATGTCGTCCACATAGAAAAACTAAGACAAAGAGGTAACAATATGAAAATCTCAGAAGAGTAGCGAATAAGATAATTAGAATTAAGAATTTACCACTTTGACTCGGTACAAATTTCAAATAAAAGCAGTCCAAGTGCCCTTCAACAAATAAGGAAATTGGATTTCAGAGTGATGAGGTGGGGATACCTTAAAAAAAGAGAAGTCAACCACTGTTACCAGTGTCAAAGATTTTGTCATTCAGCTGCCAACTGTGACATGCACTATCGGTGCGTAAAATGCAAAGACACTCATGCTCCCGGTGAGTGCACATTGGCTTAGACGTAGCCTAAAGAAAAATTATACTGTGTTAACTGTGGTGATTTTGGTCATGCAGCATCGTATCGGGGATGCTCCCGATATCAACATGCAAAAGTTGAATTTATCCCAAAGCAAACACAAGTGCACCGCAGTGTCATACCTTTCAACTTCGTCAAGCCCAGAGTATCATTTGGACTCGCCGCTAGAGGACCAGCAGATAATGCTGCAAATAATGTAAATAGCAATAATGAGCCGCTTCTTGAAATTTACCACCAACAAAATCCTTTATTGGAGAGGGTCGATAAACAGGGTTCAAAAATTAACATTGTTTTTCAGCGTTTAGGCCTTTCAAATACCTTAAAATAATTTGTCATCCAGTCACATTTCAACTCCATTGTAACTATACATTGACGTGACTATCTCCTTGAATTCATTGCTAAGCAAAAGCTTGACGTCATGCTTCTCACTGAAATCAACGTCAATTCATGGAACTCCATGTTATTGAACGATTTTGAATTCGTAAGAAACGATAGAGTAAACGGTGATGGGGCACGTGGCACCGGGATATTGGTTGAGATGACCCTCTTGTTTCCAAAGTATTGTAATGTCGAATTCAAAACTTTGAACCTCTTGAAGTGTCCGATATCAAAATTTCATTGCCGGGTGGGGATGACCTCATCGCTATCTCTGCCTATACAACTGGTTGAAACGTTCTCAATTTTAAGGAGTAGGTCAGTTCCTTGTTTGAAATAATCGAGCTGAACAGGCTGCATAGCTATTATATTCTTGCCGGTGACCTGAATACCTGGCATACATCATGGCTGAACGCCAACTATAATCCAAAAGGTGTATAACTAAAATCATGGATAACAGTAAACCAAATTGAACACAGGTGCACTGTATATGGGTCGGAGCTACCAACATACCCAAGGACAAATCCGTATTTGGTCCTCTGCATTGCTGATGCTGATTTAGCTTTAATAGTCCTCAAGGGAAACTGCAGATGCTCCTTTATAATAGCGCCCATAAATCAATCATCAAAGGGATTATGTCTTCCGCATTCCAGTTCAACATGAGAATCATTGGTTGAATTTCAAAAAGATGATTTGGGAAAATTTCAAAAGAAGTTTAATCAGGAGTGCCAGATGATGGCAACGCTTGCTCGATGATTCCTAATGAAAGGAATTTAACTTATGATGAAATCAATCACTATTTGTCGAAGTTAGAGAAGCTGACGTTGGAAACGATTGAAAAAGTAGCTCCTAAGATCAAACATCGAAACAATATAGAAGGATATGAATTAGAAACCATCGTAGGGTTAGAAAGATTGAAAAACCTTCTTCTCGCATGCGTCAACAATATTTCTCGGTGAGTTTGAACTACAATCATCCCTGGTTGGCTTTGTTGAAATTACACCTGAAGAATGCCCGGCACTTAATTCATTAATACTTCCGGAGTGATGTCAGCAATCAATGGGCGACAAAGCTGAGGGGTATTAGGCCACAGGATTCAGATGATGTCTTCACAAAAGTGAAAAGCTTATTTCGCAAGAAGTCTCGAGTGAAGGTATTGAATTTTGAAGTCGCTAGTGATGAGATAAATCTTCTCGATAGGGCTGGTATCGAAATTTATTGTACGACTCCGGATAGAAATGGAAACAGAATTATATGTGATGGATTGCAGAATCTTGCCCAAATTAGAACACATTTTGAACTGCCCAACCCAGAGAGAGGGAATCAAATCGTTAAAGCAAAAGTTTTTGACTACAAATCAAGCCTGAACGGCCAATCAATTCTTCATTTCAATGAAAAATTAACACCTGATCTCGTTCTGAACTTGAATCTTATTGATTACTTTGTCAGCTATGAAGACTTGTGTTTCATATTTCGCAGGATAAACAACAAGAGATCATGTGGTAGTGATGGTATTACAAATGTAGTCCTCCGACATTTGCCTGAGGTTGCAATTATAAATTATTGCATATTGTTCAACAACATGTTGAGCAATTCATATTTCCCGAATGAGTGGAAAAAGGATCTTGAAGAAACAATCTTCAGGCCCTAAAAGCTATCGTCCAATCAGCTTGCTGCCTAACATTAGCAAGGTGTTTGAAGTGATACTCAACAAAGGATTAAACGCCCAAATTTAGAAATATGAGTTGATGCCGAATCGCCAATTTGGTTTTCGTGCCAGATATTTGACCATGCATGTGATAACGAAAGTAACTTCAGACACCTGTTGGAAACTAAATGATAGAGAATGTGTTGGAGCATGTCTCATTGATATGGAGAAAGCCTTCGATACGGTGTGGTTAGATGGACTAGTCTTTAAACTCGTTCAGGACAGGTTCTCCCGACCTCTTGTCGCCAAATTGTGGACTCATTTTTAAAATTCTTCAAGTCAAGTTCCCCAAACATCTTTTTTCTATGATGTGCTATATGTTATCCGGGAAATCGTTTGTTGTAACTGATGAAAATCTGACGACAATGCGCAATTTGAAGGTCTTGAGCAGGAAACAGTTACTGTGCCTCTGCTTTTCTCAATATCCATTCGAAAGCTATTGAGCTGCTTTCATATTAACTGTAATAATTCATATTAACTGTAATAGCTGAACTGCTCGAAAACCATCATAATCCTAATCTAATTTTAATTAGAAATAAATAAAAAATTATTTAAATTTGCAATTAAAATATGGACACGGCAACACCCTTATAACGCAGCTCATCCACGAATTGAATTGCCGCGATGCGATTTACAGTGGATGGATGAATGGCTCGTGCACTGAATAGGGGAAAAGGGAAAGTTTCTGACTAGTTTTTGTGACGGAACATTTTTGGCAGATAATTTGTGTGATGTGAGACTTCCGTAAGGTGTCTGGAGTTGGTAACGAAACGGAAGTAATGAAATAAAACAGTGCTATGAAGTGAAATATTTGCCCCAATCATTATCTGTTGACCCTTATTAAATGAATGCATTTATTCGGAAGATTGTTACATTCAAATCTTGGGAAATATTGCGAGTTTTCTGTAAGGAGAGCAGAAAATGTTAGAAAAAAGTGGTTTCAAGATCAAATGATCAATGTAAGAGTAGTGAGTCTTCACGGAGAGTAGTGGACCGTGATCAGACGAGACGGCACATTGTCCAGTTTATTTATGAGGAGAACATTGCAATTTTTGGACAATTATACATGCGTCCGAGTAGACGACTGCATTATTTCGTGAGTGCATTGATTACATTATCAACACGAGTATTTTCAATTATTTGTGAAGATATTGTAGAGTCACGAGACGTAATACAGTGTTCTCATTAATCATTAAACTCAAACGGAGTTAAACTAGTTTTCGTATGTCGACATACAATCGCGAAACTCGGCCCGCTTTATGACATAGCCGCAAGTATGCCTGGTTTTAGCAGCCAGCAACGGTCACGTTGCAGAAACACGACACAAAATTTGTTTTCATATTTATTTCGTGCTTTGGTGTGACAGGGTATTTTGTTGACCTCCATAACTGTGATAAGATGTTGCATACATTTTGATGCGAGGTTTTACAAGCCATGTTGGGCAAATTTATTGTCAGTTAAACGAACGAACGTACATATCCAGTGAATCCGTTAAGCAGTAACTAAATATAACAAAGTAAATGTGTAAAATTTTTCAATTTAACATATAACAAAGTAAATGTGTAAAATTTTTCAATTTAACAAAAAGGAAACAAAAAATCAAAGTGTAACTTTGCATAATTCTTCAATTTAAAAAAAAATATTTAAAAAGTATGAATGTGCCTAATTTTTTTATTTAAAATTACAAACATAGCATCATTGTAATTCGCCCACAACATCAACGAGTGCTCGTCAAGGTTGATGGGTACGTACCCTTTTTATTAATAGGAAAATTTTTTGTGATAATAGTTGATTTTTCGATAATAGTAAATTTTTTGAGAATAGTTGAATTTTTGATGAATTTTTTATAATAGTTAAATTTTTTATTAATAGCTAAATCTTGTGAAAATAGTTAAACTTTTAAGTAAAATTTTGATTGTTCAATAAATAAAATTTTTTTTTATGGACGTTTATTAGTACAGACGGATGAAGGATAATAAATTTAGGTTTGCATGAGTTGTTCATTCAATTGAAAAACATCTGGCCATGTCTACATTGGATCTTGATCCAGGTGGAAGGATGCGAGTGGGTACCGCTTCCACCTGGATGCCCCACTCTTATCTGGGGGTCATGAGTATCGTCGGTAAAGATGAAGCCCTCCCAACTCCCGTCTGTTTTCGCCAGGCCCAGTTTGCTATTTGCTTTGGCAATTTCAACCCTTAGTAGGTTACCTCGACCTCAACTTCGGTCGATACTTATTTGTATCGAAAAAATTCGTGAGTGCAAATTTTTTTTTGCCTTGTGCTGGGGGAAAGAACCCGCCCCACGACGCCACAATGCTAGCCTGCCTGTACATTCAAGCGTCCTCAGGCAAGGCCAATCTCGGCAAGCTCCACCATCCTCTCTCGCCAAGGCAGCAATCCATCGCTGCAGTCATTTACGGACGCTACTTTATCTACCATTTTTCACTACATGACGTCTCACCAACGTGCTATTTAGTAGCGTCTCCTGATCATCTGATCATATAATGGCGGACTAAAAAGTTACAATAGTTCAGAGCAATCTTCAAAAAATGTTCAATAATGTCCAGCTGTACACAGACAATTGGCGAATGAAAATCAATGCGCAGAAATGTAAAAAAACTCGTTTCGGATAACGCTGCAGGGGGTAAGTCAAGAGCTGAAACGTAATTGGAAGGATTTCTACATTATGGCTGGCGAGGGTAGTCTGGAACGGGTTCCACATAAATCCTGTGCTCGACGACTCAGTGTTCATCTCGATTGTTATCTGTTCTCTATTAAAATGTCAAAATCATGCTCAGTAGAGCACAAAAAGTTTTCATGGCCCTCTATCGACTATTTCATTTCTTAATATTGATCAAAAAGTCAAAGCTATCTGTTACAAGATGCTGGCTAGACCCGTTTTGACTTATGGGTGTCAGAATTGGTACAACCAGAGTGTTAGTATTATGGAAAGATTAAAAGTTTCGAAAGGTAGAGATGGATTGAAACACTACGAGTATATACCGAATAGAAAAATTTATAAAACTGCTAAAGTGACGAGAGTGGATATCTTCATATTGAAACTTCTTCGGAATCATATCGCAAGATCTGTAACTGTGAACGAAAACCCCTGGATCTTACAGCCGTTCCACCCTATCGATGGGTATATTGCGACTTGCGTGGCTACTGACTTCGTTCCTCTAAAAGCGTTCGTGTATTTGGACATAAATCGATATGTTTTTGATTTTGACGACGTACCAATCATATATCACATATATAGACGGGCCACCGATAAGAAGATAAAATATCCTCCGAATTTGAGTTCACGAGGACCAACAATTACAATGGAGATACTCATTTGCTAGATTCGTTGAGTCTGGTTGAACTGAGACGGAGCAATCTAGGTATTGGTGGCTGAATAACAATGTCTAAATTATTCGTGTTTATTTTCAGTTTTTGTGCTTTTCGTTACTTAGTTTTTGAGTTTCAGCTCATTATTGCTACATTGACTGTAGTTGTTTTTTTTTCTTTTCTGTTAAAAACTATGAATATTTTATTTAGGAAGGGTATATGTGATGTTTATTATATTAGGTTTAGAGATGTTTAACGCTTAGATTAGGAATTAGCATTGTATTAGTATAAGATAAAGTTTTTGATTGCATTTTATTAGAATTAGATTATAACATATTAGGTGTAGGATAAAAGTTCGCTGATCTATTGAAATTATAAATAATTTTTGAATAGTGTTGGTTGGTTTTTTTCTCCTTTTTCTGATTGAATCATAAAATAGGTAATAATCTGATTTTATTTGAATTTGCTTTTTTTTTGATTAAATGTATTTCACTGATAACGTATAAATTTAAAGAACCATTTGGGCCATTAAGTTTTAGTATTTTAGTTATTTGGGAGTTGCTTTATATTCTTTGAAAACGTATAACAATTAGCATTGAATAACGCGCTTTTGACTTTTAATTTGTTCTAAAGATATGCGCTTTAACAAATCAAGCTTATCGTGCTTCTATGATAACCTCGATCTTGGCACCCTACGCCACTGACTTCGACCAGCAGATTCCTACAACCTGCACCACTGACGCCGACCTGCTAATCCCTATACCCTACGCCACTGACGTCGACAGGTGGTGAGCTAATTAAAACTTGAATCGCTACCACTGAACCGCCACTTGTATGAGTAGCAAATCGGGTGGAAAATTAAATTGTCGCGGAAATGATAGGACCCATTGCCTGAGGGAAAATCCAATATTTCCCAAGAAGAGTTTTGAGTAGAATAGTGTATGCATCTCTAGCTAACGCCCGCTGTGAATGTCAGGAACAAAGGCGTGAAGTGACGTGTCAAACGGGATCAGCGGAAAAAGGGTAATTTATTACACAAAGATGAGGCTGGGACCTTACCCAAAAAAATCAGTAACTAATCCGGTTACATGCCATCCTGGCTTCAATCAAACGATATTAACTAAATTTAGTAAACAAGGTGTTATAGTCGTCACTGCCTATTCGTCACTGGCCCGTATAAATCTGGCTGAAAAGAAGCCAGCATCCCTATCTGACGAGGAAATGATAGTGATTGTTGAGAAATAGAAGAAACACCGTCGTAAATAGCTTTGAGTTATTTGGTTGATATTGGATATGTATCTTCCCACATGCAAAATTGATGTTCAAAAGTAAATTTTAAGTTTCGCTATCTTCAACCTTGATACTTCAGTATGCACTTTTGAGCGATCGCAGTAGAATTCCAGTAATAAAGCAGTATATTTTATTTTCGGCAATCAAAAGAATGTTGGTAGCAAAATTCAGCAGCACAACTAACTGTTCTAAAAATTAAGAATACACAAGCAAATCTAGGGCAGAAGATAAAAATTAAGGATAATGTGCTGATAGTAGCTCTAAGTGTTATTGATGAATTTATGCTGAGATGACTGGACAAGCTCGGTTAACTAGAGTAGTGATACAATTGATGTTTAATATGCATATATACAAGATACAAAAGAAACCTCAGTTGGAAGCATGAGCACAAGTTAAGTAAATTGAAGAGGAAGTAGTTGGTCGGAAATATAACAAGTAGAGTTGGAAAAAGCACATTTGAACAAAGTAAAGACGAGAATTTGTTTCGGTGTTTTTTCAAATCCTTCTTGGAATCAAATGATGAGTAAGAATTTTGTAAGTACAATATGAACAACTGTAATGTTTTTATAACTCGCACACGACTGTCGAGATTTCCCGAAGGAAATCTGAACCGACCACTCATCGGTTCTAGACGTGAAGTCTGAGTCGTGCCAACGAATGGCACCCAATCGGTCAACCAGTCCGTGCACTCGTAATCCACTTTGCGGTGGCTGCTTGTCGGCCAGCTAGTTTGGAGACGATTTTGGTCGCAGGTCTTTTAAATTTACTTTAATTCAGCCACCATTACGTGCCCGTTTTAAACGCGTCTAAAATGCGACCATACGGAAAAGAAACCTATCTCTACTTTATTCCTATTTACCTTCACTTCAGTCAAACAACAGCCAAAAAACTGGATCTAATTCCGTATTCCCGAAACTTCTTGTTTTTTTTTCCTGACGCGGCACCGAAAAATATCCTACACTAATGCAAAGTACAAAATATCCTACTCTAATAAAAAACCTCAAAACAAATTATGGTACCGCGTACCGACCGCGATGCGAAACCTGCCATCCGCAGATTGCAAGAACCCTACCCTCTTAGCAGCATACTCACCGTTCGCCGACATTATTCTGCTGGAAGAGAAGGGTTTGACTGGAAAGGAAAGACTGGGTTAGCCTAGCAATTCATATTCGTTTTTATTTCTTTCATAATACTAGTTTGTATCTTTTTTCCTTTTTTTTGAAAAATTAAATGTATCTGTATCTAACACTAACTAAATATATAACTAACGGTAGATGTTAAATTTGCAAGGTTTCATTTTCTTTGCTTTTGTTGCAATGCTTTTCATTATTTGTGTTATTTCATTAAATCAGTCGTCTTCTCTTATTACTCGCATGTTCTAACATTCTGTTTTCTACAATTTATTGTAATTGTTTAATTAAAAACTATATTTTGTTGTTCTTAACTAATAAATTCAGTTTTATATTTAAAGCGCATAACTATTCTCATCTCAATATTAAATTTGTGACCTGTTCAATTTATAGTTAATCGAACAAATTCTTTACTTGTTTCTAATAAAAATTATTTACAATCTTATATGAACAATAATATTGTGTAATTTTCAATGCATTATGGATAAAAAATGAAAATTTTAATTTTTGAACGGATTGTAATATTTAGTAACTAAGTTCTTTGAACCGCCTGGTTCAATGTAGGAAATGTAGGAAATCGTTTCATGTAAGTTCATATACCTTAGATATAAGCCTTCAGTTTCTCCTTTAAATATTATTTTGAAAGTAATTTCCGCGTGAGGACACTTTCCTTGTGAAATTTATGCAAAGGAGGACGTAATTTGCAATTTTTAATGGGTCATTGGCTGGAAGTCCTCAAATAGAAAACAATTGGAAGAATCAAAATTAGCAAGTGCTAACTTTCTTGCACCAAAGTGGCGGCCCAAAAATCATTTTCATTAATTTTGTTTAATTTATCAATTTTGAATGTTACAAATTTTTCTCGTGAATTTGTTTACACACTACCTTATTTTGTAGTGGTTAAAAAAGATTCGCAAAAATACTGAATTTAAATTTCATCAATATCTCAATTATTTTATTCATTTTTCATTTCCTCTTTTTTCGATATATTAATAAAACAAGTTGAATAAGCAGGAGAGTGCTCCTACCAGAAGGTCTTTGTAAACATCCTAGGGTTAGAAACAAATTTTCTAATGGCGTGAATCGATAACTTGAATTATTCATCCAATACTTAGGTATGAAATCGTTCAAATTTATACAAAAGATGCACAGTTTCTTTCATAAGCACAGTGCAGCCGCCATTTTAATCTAGCTTAAATGATTTTTCTGAATGCTCGGCCGATTGAACACTATTCCTTAAATTTTCATGAAAATTGAAAGAAAATAAAAGTGCCTAAGTCAATTTTAAATATATATAGGGTTTTCCAATAAGAGGTGTTATTTTGAATAAATCTTCTGATTCAACACCTTGCGACTTCTTTCTTTGGAGCCACGTGATAGAGAAGGCCTATGCCAATAGCCCAGCGTCGATTCAAGATCTCAAAGATAAAATTCGTGAGGCTATCGAGGACATAGGGCAACCACTTTGCGATTTGGTTATGGAAAATTTCATGAAGAGGATATGGTCCTGTAAGCGTGTCGTAGCGGTTATTTGCTCAATGTTAATTATTGCTATTAACGGCATATCTTCTTCTTTATAATGAAATAAACATTCGATCATTTGTATTAAAAGTGGCATTTTTCTTTTAATATCAAAACAACACCTCTTATTGGAAAACCCTATATTAACCATAAACACGTGTTATTGTTGGTGTAATTCCATATAATTGAAACGGCTATAACTCACTTGATTATGATTCGATCTCAATTAATCATAAATATCTTATGTAAGTCTATATAATTGCGAAAATTCAAGAAGTTTAAAGGTACCGTTTTGATTTTATGGGCAAACATGTAAAATCTACAAATCATACTATTATTAACAAAGTTGAGCGAATTTCGATTTCTAAGGTATTTGTTGCCCTTGCACTCATTAAGGTCCACGTTCGTGATAATTTTTAGATTTTTCGGCTGAAAGGTGTCCAATCGCGAGGGGGGTGGACACAAATTTTGGGTACATTTTGCCTTCCCCTGGACCCCCTAATTCATAAAATGATTTTTGTATTTCAGATTCTAAAAGTTCTAATTAAGACCTTTCATTTGATACCCCACTCGACTACCTTTGATGAAAAAAAATTTTTAAGGGCCAATTCGTTATTAGGGGGGACCCCCCTTAAACATTTTTTAAATTTTTGTTAACGCCTGAACTTTTGAGAGACAATCACTTTTGACCTTTTCACAAAGTTTGAGCATTCTAGCTTCTATAGTTTCTGAGGAAATCAGCTGTGACGCACGGACAGACGGACGGACAGACGGACAGACAGGTCGCGAAACTAGTAGGTCTTTGTAAAAAAATTTTTTACAAAGACCTAAAAAGGTAATATTAATTTATGATCATCATTTTCAATCTCGAAAAGCTTCAAAATTGATTCAAATTAAACTCATTTCACTAGCAATATCTTAGAAATTAATTATATACATTTTTGACTCTTAATTGAAAAAAATTTTTAAATGCAAGGATTCTTTTATATCGTAACTATAAATAATATTGCATTTGGGAAAAATCATCGTGAAAATTTAAACCTTAAAAGTAAGTAGGCAAGATTATCCAATATTTCATGCATATAAAAATAAAAAAAGTCCTTACTGAATATAGTTTGACCGGGAAATTAAGTAAATCACTACTCCTCTTAATACATGATACTTTGTTTTTGGTCGTTACTCGCACCACCATTTTTTCGTTATTGTGATTTGATTATATTTTGTTGAATTGGGATTGTATGATATTAAATGTAATTTGACGGTTATAAAAGCTTTATTTAAAAATTGCTGTACCACTATTATAAACCGGATGTCCTTGATTGCTAAATTGAAACTGTTCTCATTGTTGCTTTACACCGGTTTTATGTTCTATTGAATGTATCACTTCTATACACACTATGGATATAATAGTTAAAAATTATTTTTCTTTCGATCAAGATGTTTCATTTACACAGTCTATGTTGATCATATTTTCATACATGAAATATATCTTTAATTATTACGAAACACCACCTTCACCATAGATCAGATGTGAACCTAATTTTTTTTTAATTTTCTCAGTCGTGTGTTTTGATCGCCAAACACACTGACTACGTACCCAATGCAAGGCCCTAATGTGGAAAACAACAGACATTACCACTTCCAATATTAACAATTAAACCGCAAAAGTTTTTATTTCCGAAAGTAATTTAATAGCGCGATTGAAGTCCCGACCGACTTTTATATAGTTATAACTACAAATAGAGTGATTTCCATGTTACTTTCGTGATTTTTCAACAATCCCAAATCGTGCAGAATCGCCACTTCATTGAACTTTTCCACCGACAATTTGGCTCGCTTTAAGGAATTTTTTTCCATTTTGCTTAGTGACCAAATGCTAATCGGAATTTCACAAAGAGTGCGAAGCCTTATTTGGTTTATTAAAAACGACGAATTTAACTACACCACCAAAAACAATTAAGACTGAACTAACCTGCAAGCGATTGTGGGTTCGGGGCGAATTTCAGATCAATATTTGCTACTGATTTCGAGCTGCCACGCGGACTTCCAGTTGGACTGGGGGAGGCTGCTGTAGGCCCGTCCTGCCGGTGCAATGCCGCTGCAGCTTCCTTCTCGTTGGGGAGCCGCAGTTTATGGGAGCTCCATGCCATTGACGTTGTGTTTGAAAATAATTAGACGCCGTATTAAAAATCGACTCTAGAATTTACTTCCACATTAGAAAGGGCTCGCTTGTCGTGGGAACTGCAGATGTTGTAGGTGGAGGCGTAGTTATTCGGGAGCACCCAACTCGAGGCGGCTATCACTGACACTCACGTTGCAAAATCTCTACAACCCTGTGCAAGTTGTACTGCTCACTGTTTTCCCCGCCGAGGAAAGAACTCTCATGATGCCCAGCGTTTGCCACACTTAATTATTGTTCTTCGGAGCACAAATTTGCACTAACCAGATCCTCGAAGTGGTAGCTACGTTGTATCTTTTGCAAAGGGGAAAACAAATTCTTTGTACCCGGGGATTGCAGATATTGCACATAACCACAATCAGCGTACTACTTGTACTTGTACTTGTTGTAATCATTACGATATGAATAGAAATTACGAACAGCAATAGGAGCCTTTCACCAACCTTTGCATGAAGTAGATTTTCCACTTCAATATAAATTGAACTTTTTTCCTTTTTTAATTAATTTTGTCTGGCCGGTATCCGCACAGCGGAGGTTATTTGTTTACATACGACATGGAAAAGTAATTGGAAGCTTTGACCTTGTATTGAAAGTGTATAGTAGTAGAAAATAAAATAGTACATAGCTATTCTAATTTTATTTGATTTTGATTTTTATATTTACATTTGTCAATGTAAGAACATGTTCTGTGATCGGTAGAATATTTTGTACAAGGTGCATGGAATATTAATTATAATTATAAGTACTATCATATAATTAATTTGAAACCAATTTTATGGTAAATTTTAATATTATAATAGGAAAATCTGAATCCAAACTAAAGACGAATTGGAAAGCTCGCTTATACTCGTGTATTAATATTATATATATACAGACTGGAAAAAAACCCCTCAAAATGTTGAATTTTGAAAAAAAACAAATCATTTGATAAAAAGTCATTAAAAGACTATTAAAGAAGTTTAATACAACAGAAAATACGAATGAATTCAAAATAAATTGTGCATAAGTATATATTTTATTGTTACAAGAAAAAACCCCATTTAAAAAAAAAAACCAACAAAAATAATTTAGAGCTGTATGTTCACTACATTTGTTGCTATGTACATCGGAAAAAAATTTCTTTGATAATTTCCATCTCAATTAAGAAGTAAAGAATAATTTTCAGTAAAACATTTTAAGTAATGTCAAGTGCAGATGTATTATTATCACAATTATAAACCTCATTTTCTTTACTTGAAATTTCAATTGATACTTGATTTTGAAAGTAAAATCAAATATTATCCCTGTAAATTATGTTCAAAATAATTTGTAATTGTAATACATTTAATTTCATAGTTTCTAGTAGGATAGGACGAGAGGTGAGTATGCCGCCGAGAGGGTAGGGTAACAGTAATCCGCGAATGGTCGGTTTCGCTTTGCGGTCGGTGCTATAGTTTGTATGTGCATGTTTTTTTAGAGTAGATTTTTTTCGGTTTTGAATTCGAGTAGTGTATTTCGGACACCGCGTCGGTAATATTCAGGAGCACGCATTTTTTTCAGCGGTTGTGTTGTTTCCTTTTCCGCGGAACGAAGTTGCGAACTTAAAGTAGAGTCGTTGTAAGTTGTTCGACGCGTTTTGAGTCGGGCATTTTAACCGTTGCTGTAATTCGGACTTTGTCTGCTCGCGTAAGACCTGTGACCAATACTCCTCTCCGAACTAGCTTGCTATCCAGCAGCCACCTCGGAGTAGACTAGGAGTGTCCGGACTTGTTGGCCTGATGGGTACAGTTCGTGGTCACGTTCCGAGACTTCACGTCTAGAACCGATGAGAGGTCGGTTTAGATTTCCCTGGGGAAATCTCTAACGTATGAGACATGTTAAATCAATACACTTCAGCAAAAATAATACATACGGCCAACAGGGAACTGAATTTCTGCATTAACTTACTTTCAATCACTTTCTAATTCAGATAAGTGTAAGAACATTTGAGTAAATTTATACATGTTAAATCTTTTGAGCCAATTCCCACCTGGATAGGATAGCCCAGATTCTAATCAATGAGTTCTAGTCGGGACCAGACGAGAAATCATACTTTAATTATTTCTAATTCAATATCGACGTCATGAAATAAGTTTTTCATATAAAAATTTCAAGGCAAGAATTGTCTTAACGTTTCTTCGCAATGTTGCATACATACAGGTAGAAATAATGAAATTCTAAATTATTTTTGCGGTTTCTGAAAATGATGCGCAAAATCTACTTTTCCAATTACTCAAATTAAAAAACAATAAAACAAACAAAAAGCGTTTTGTAGTTATAAAGCATATATATATATATATATATATATATATATATATATATATATATATATATATATATATATACATATATATATATATATATATATATATATATATATATATATATATATATATATATATATTTATATATATATATATATATATATATATATATATATATATATATACATATATATATATATATTTCGAAGGTAAGTATTCTCTCTTCCTCAGTGTCCTGCTCTATGGCCTAGCAATAAATACTACCTCACTTAAATACCTAAACATTTTAACTCATGTTGTTAGTATACCTAGCTTAATATTGTCGCGTGTTATGATTCACGGCCAATAATTTTAATGTTCCGGGGAAGTGAAAACGCAATGTCTTTTAAATTAAATTAAAAGAGTTTATTTAATTTGTCAAAAATGCACAATCACTTCACTAACAATTTAACAACTTTAATTTTCACTATTATAATTCAACCTTCTACTTGTCCATAAATTTCTTATCGCAATTGTCTACTTAAAATCACTTCACACTCAAACAATCAATATTGCCTGTGCTTCGCGTATCGCAGTTTTCTATCGCGGTTGTAATGAATGATGATCCCCCATTCATTCAGCTCGCCTTTATATAGGGTCTGTAGTCATTCAACCCAGTTCTCGTACATTGGCGAATTCGCGGGAACATTCGAGCGCCTGCAAATGAATGGAGCAGTGACTCACTTCCAGATGTTGATGCTTGGTGGGTTCTCGTGATTTCGAGTAAATTTTTGATGTTCTTAATTGTTGTGAAAACAATTGCGACAGTAGCTCGCAGAATTATTTGTACATGTAACACTGCCCCCACCTCAGTTCTTTTCGCCCCGAAAAGATGTGTCGCCAGTTGTAGTCTATTCTCCCTGGATGTAATATGGGGCAAGACGGTCCAGGTGCATGATTTTCATTTTGGCTCTTGGCTTACGATGTTCCTGTATTCGATATACGACGTCGTTGATTCGCTTTGCCACTCGGTATGGTCCCTCCCAATTATGTTGCAACTTTGGAGACCTACCCTTTCGCCGTTGCGGGTTATATAGCCACACCAAGTCATCTTGCTGGAAGCCAGTAGAGTTTGCCTTGAGATCATACCTGGTCTTCATGCGGTCAGTAGCTGATTCGAGGCGATTTCGCACTGTCCGATGTATCTGGTTCAACCGTTGCCCTTAGATCACTTGCGTACTCCGAGATCGTTTGGGGTTTCTCAGGGGGTGTTCCGAACTTTATATCGGCTGGCAGACGAATAGTCTTTCCAAAAATGACTTTGGCTGGGGCTTGGCCCGTCGATGCATGTTCGGCAGCTCGGTACGCCATCAAAAATAGTGGGATATGTCGGTCCCAGTCCCTTTGGTTCTCGTCAACCATCTTGCCCAGATGTTTATTTAGCGTGCCGTTGAAACGTTTGACCATTCCATCGGATTGGGGATGCAGCGGTGTTGTCCTCGTTTTCCGTATTCCCAGTAGTTCACACATTTCGCCAAAAACTAGTGACTCAAAGTTCCGGCCTTGATCTGAATGTAATTCGCAAGGTACACCCTACCTACTGACCCAATTTAACACTAGCTGTTCAGCTACGGTAGTTGCTTCCTGGTTGGGAATGGGGTGGACCTCGGGTCACTTGCTGAAATAATCGGCTACAACCAGCGTATATCGATCTCCCCAATCGGATTCAGGAAAGGATCCTGCGATGTCAACGGCAATCCTTTCGAATGGCACGCCTACGTTATAGGTTTGCATTTGTCCTCTCAGTCGTCGCTTTGGACCTTTGACGGAAACGCAAATTGTGCATCTGCGACACCAGTCCTCTACGTCTTCTCGCGCGTGGAGCCAGTGGAACCTTTCCCGCAATTTCGCTAAGGTCTTGTTAACACCAAGGTGGCCTCCCAAGGATCCTTCATGCATTTCCTTAATCACATCGTGAATTCGGCTTTTGGGAAGTATAGTTTGCATCCTATGGGATCGCCGTTTCCCATTCCCGCTTGAGTACGCCACCCTCCACCTGAAGGGAGTTCCATTGTGCCCAATAGCTTTTCAAGGTTGCGCCATGCGTTGAAACGTCTTTCCACTCAGGTCGCCCAGTCGTCTCCTTCCATACGAGCAATGGTCCGATGTCTTCATCGGCTAACTGGGCGTTTCGAATCTCCTCCGATGACCAACCTTCATCGAATTCGGCCGTTATCAATCGCAGATCAACGAGCGGTTCCTTTTCCTCAATCCGTCGGCAATGTTTGCAGTTAGCTGGACATGGACGACGAGATAGGGCGTCAGCATTTCCATGAACTCCACCCTTCCGATGAACGATTTTGTAGTCGTATGACTGCAATCTTTCGATCCATCTCGCAACTTGTCCCTCGGGGTTTTTGAAGTTGAGCAGCCATCTCAGTGATGCATGGTCCGTTCGAAGAACAAACTTCTGCCCATATAGGTGCTTGTGGAACTGCTTGGTGGCCTCTATTATGGCCAATAGCTCCTTCCTGGTCACGCAGTAGTTCCTCTCGCTTTTTGAAAGAACTCGACTGTAATGCGAGAGGACTCTTTCTTCGCCATCGATCTGCTGGGAGAGTACAGCTCCAATACCGCCGTTGCTCGCATCGGTGTCAACTACAAACATTTTTCCGGGTTTCGGATATGCCAGCACGGGTGATTCACATAGCTTTTCCTTCAGGGTCTCAAAGGTTGTCTGGCATTGTTCATTCCAGACATACGGATGATTTTTCTCGGTTAACTGATGGAGACACTTAGCTTTTTTGGCAAAGTTTTTGACGCATCTTCGATAGTAGGTTGCCAGACCCAGAAAACTTCGTAGTTGGCGCTTGTTGTTTGGTGTTGGCCAGCTTTTCACGGCTTCAATTTTCTCAGGGTCTGTTTTGACCCCTTTTGCTGATACGACGTGTCCCAGGTATTTTACTTCAGCTGCGAAAAGGGTACACTTGTCGGGACTAAGTTTCAAATTCGCCAGTCGCAATCGGGAGAAAACCTCTTCTAAGTTCCGCACATGCTCTTCGAACGTTCTACCGATGACGATGATGTCATCTAGGTACACCAAGCAGGTTTTCCAGGTTAGACCACGTAGCACGTATTCCATCAAGCGCTCGAAAGTGGCTGGAGCATTGCAAAGCCCAAACGGCATCACCACAAATTGCCACAATCCGGTCCCTACTGAAAATGCGGTCTTCTCTCGGTCCTTCTTGTCAATTTCTACCTACCAGTAGCCACTCTTGAGATCGAGTGTAGAAAACCATTTTGCGTCGGCTAAAGTGTCCATGATGTCATTGATGCGTGGGAGCGGGTAACTATCTTTCTTAGTGACGTCGTTAAGCTGCCTATAGTCGACACAAAAGCGAGTGCTACCATCCTTTTTCTTTACTAGAACTACAGGCGCGGCCCATGGACTGACAGAAGGTTCAATGACGCCTTGTTTTTCCATGTCCGAGATCAGCGCGCTCACTTCTCCTTGTTTGGCTATAGGGAGACGTCTCGGTGCTTGTCGAATCGGCTTGGCTCCCTGTGTATCTATGACGTGAGTTACCAGACTCATTCGGCCTTGGTCATCCGGGCTTGTTGAGAAGATGTCACTGTACTTGGTGACCAGATCAGAGGCTCGTTTGAATAGCTGCACTGGCAATTTGACTTGCTTCAATATTGCAGACGTGGATTCCCGGGCTTTGTCTGCGTCATGCCTCCTTTTCCAATGATGGTCGTGAGTAGCTTCCAAAGAGGTGATGGTGGAGACAGGCTGGCAGCTGCCGATGACTTCTCCCGCTTTGATGCTCGTGGTTGAGTCTGCGGTGTTAAGGACTCTAACCAGCACATATCCGTTCCTTATAGATCTTACAAGGCTTCGTCCTACAATCAAACTGTGCAATGCGGACGCCTTCGTTGGCTCTATCAGATAAGATCGGTTGTCTCCAGAATCACCATCAAGCTTGGCCCATACAATGCTTTCGGAAGAATTCGGTACATCAGTGTCAGTACATACCACTACATTCATCTTGGAAATTTGGACGCTGGGATCCTCCATCAATACTTCGACATTCTGCCATTTCAATACACGTTTGCCCAAATCCAACGTGATTCCATGTGGTCGCAGAAAATCCATTCCGAGAATGCAGTCATCCATAATGTTCGCGACCAGAAAATTACGTCGGAACACAAGGTCTCCCAACTGTATCTGGAGGTTGACCTCTCCATGAACAGGTGCAGTTTCTCCCGTAGCTGTCCGTAGTGAGAAAATTCTGCCCATGTGAAGTTGTTGCCGTCTAACTAGGTCTGGTCGGATAATCGATCGGGTTGCACCAGTGTCGATTGTTATGGTGCAGTGTTCTCCGTCAACTTGACCCGGAAGGCATAAGTCCGCTTCTCCACGATGTTGCCTTGACACGGTGATGGTGGTGCTGGGGACGTCGATCCTCCTAGCCAACCTCTGCCCCACGAAGTTGGCTCTTACATGTTTCCCGACCCCTCTGTTTGAAGGGCTTCCATTCTGGGCTCCTGACTCGGTCTAATCTCCTCCTAGCTGCACACCCTGGACAATAGCTCGGTTTTCTTCGCTTCTTGCAGTCTCTTTGCAGGTGCCCCTTCTCTCCGCAATTCCAGCATCTAGGCGCACCATTCCCCTGCGGGTTTCGCTCAATTTCCACGCGCTCACACCTGCACTCGTCTGTCACTACCTCACGAACCCGGGCAGTGGTACGAGTCACATTTTTTGCTGCCTCAAAGTTCAGACTGTAAGCCAATGCGTCCTTAACTGTTTGCTTTTGAGCTAAACGCACGGCTTGTTGCAATTCCGGGTCCTTTAGTGCGCTGATGAATGCTTCTGTCGCTGCATCATCTCGATGTTGTGGGTCGTGGGCTGGGTAAGCCAAAAGTGCTAGTCGCTCAATGTCTTGGGCTAGCTGCTGGAAGGTTTCACCAGACTTCTGCACCCGATGCCTTAGCTGCGACCGATAAATCTGCTTCAGATGATCGTCTCCATAACGCATGTCGAGCGCATTCATTATAGCATTCGGGTTTGAGTGCAATTCAACGGGGATTGTCTGCAACAGCTCGGCAGCTGGGCCTCTTAGAGCAAGAATCAATGCAGTTGCTCGTTCCTGCTCATTCCAGTGATTTGCCCTTGTGGCAGCTTCAAACTGGGTCTTGTAAATACTCCAGACCGTTTGCCCATCGAATATTGGTACTTGCAAATTTCTGGATGTGCTTTGCGCTGCGGTTATAAGCGGGGCTGGTGATGTGGTTACTACTGCCTTCGCTGCTTCCAATTCTTTTTTCATGTTTTCCATCTCATGGTTGATTCTCTCCTCGACCTGGCTGATCTCATGGTTGACTCTCTTCTCGACCTGGTATACCTTTTCCTCGACGCATTTAATTTGGTTGTTGAGACTACTGAGCTCTGCTTTTATTTCGGTAGACTGTTTTTCCAAATCTGCCTTCAAATCAGTTGACTGTTTCTCCAGCTTCTGAGCGATGTCTGCCTTGATTTCGAACGTTTGTTGGTATAGCTTCGCTGATTGTTCATTTAACTTCGCTGATTGTTCATCTAGCTTCGTAGTTAAATTGGATGACTGTTCATCTAGCATCGCAGTCAGACTGGATGACATCATTTGCATTGGCGCATTTTCTGGCTCCTTTGATTTTGGTGTTTCTACTTCTCCACCTTCTGCGCCTTTTTCCACATCTGAGAGCTCACCCGAATCCAGATTCACGCCTTCCGACTCGATCGCGTCGCGCAAGCGTGCAATCAGTATGGCCTTTGTACCTTGTGTGGCCAGATTTCGTTGTTCCAACTCCTCTTTGAGCTCCGATATACTCAATTGATTAATTTTTAGATGCAAATTTCCTGGCATTTTTATTGTTTTCGGCTATTTTTCCACCAGTTTCCACGTTAATTCTCACTATTGTGCACTTCAAAAATGTTTAATCGTTTTCACTTCCAAAATTTTCTATCCCACTTCTGACACCACTGTCGCGTGTTATGGTTCGCGGCCAATAATTTTTATGTTCCGGGGAAGTGAAAACGCAATGTCTTCTAAATTAAATTAAAAGAGTTTATTTAATTTGTCAAAAATGCACAATCACTTCACTAACAATTTAACAACTTTAATTTTCACTATTATAATTCAACCTTCTACTTGTCCATAAATTTCTTATCGCAATTGTCTACTTAAAATCACTTCACACTCAAACAATCAATATCGCCTGTGCTTCGTGTATCGCAGTTTTCTATCGCGGTTGTAATGAATGATGATCCCCCATTCATTCAGCTCGCCTTTATATAGGGTCTGTAGTCATTCAACCCAGTTCTCGTACATTGGCAAATTCGCGCGAACATTCGAGCGCCTGCAAATGAATGGAGCAGTGACTCACTTCCAGATGTTGATGCTTGGTGGGTTCTCGTGATTTCGAGTAAATTTTTGATGTTCTTAATTGTTGTGAAAACAATTGCGACAGTAGCTCGCAGAATTATTTGTACATGTAACAATATACTCGTTTAACCTTCAACTTATCTAGACTTAATCCTTTTATTTAAGAACACTTGATTATCTTTTTTTTATTCACCTAAACCAATCCCTAATTACCTCTCACATCTTGGAGTAGCTGTTTACTAAATAATCGTTCAGCTGTAGACTTTCTGGTTGTCTCAATATCCATAGACTTTCGTAAGCGTCTAATTTCTTGACACTATTCACCTCCTGTATGACTTGTAAATCTTCCCAATCGATCTTATGATTATTCGATACGATGTGCCTCGCCACCGATGATTTGATTGCTTCGATAGGCCTTGTTTAGAATCTAACTTCTCCGTTTCCTTGATGTGCTCATTAAATCTCGTTTTAACTGAGCGCCTTGTTTGTCCTATATAGTTTTTTGGCATACTTGGACGTGATCTCATAAATTCCGCATTTTTCCTCCTTGAGGCTCTTATCCTTCGTTGCGCCTAGTCTTGTTCCACGTTTTGAGTTTTTACTGGTAGGTATTGCCGCAATGTTAACCCTCTTCAACAACTTTTTGATCCGCCCAAAAACGTAAGAGTATGTTATTGCTGCTCTCTGAGTGTTCTCCAATTTTTTGTTCTATGCAAATAACGTGAGAAAGATGCCGCTTTTAATCTCCTTTCCATTTTGCTTATGGTAGGGGTCACCAATCTCGTATCGTATCCATTGGTTTTCGCCGTATCAAGTATGAACTTACGCTCCTGATCATGCCGTTCCTTAGTTACAGGTGTAGTTAACATCCTGTGTATCCAGCTGTTGTAGGTCGCCATTTTATTTGCGTGAGAGTGGTACGATGTCGCTGGTATTGTTCTCCGTGTATTGGTTGATTTTCGGTAAATGTCAAATTCTACACCGTTCATCTCCCTGATGATTCTTAGGTCCAAAAAAGCTATTTGATTCTCCTTTTCCTCCTCCATAGTGAATGAAATATCTTTGTAGACTTCGTTGGTCTTATTGAATATGCTTTCTAGTTCATTTTTCTTCACAATTGCAAAAACGTTATCAACATACCGGATCCATACTCTTGGAAGCGAATCTTCCTCCGTAATCCTCTGCTATATCCAGCTTATGAAAATCTCGCTAATGAGGGGGGAAAGTGGGTTCCCCATCGCCACTTCCGTTTTTTGCTTTTAAAATCGTCTCCTGAAAGTAAAGTAAGTTTCTGACATACACAAAACGGCGAGTTTATATAGTAGTCTTGCTTTTTAGGGTTTTGTACTTAAAAACAAAACCCTATTGCAATCACGACCTGTGTCCGTCTGTCCATCCGTCTGTATGTCACTGCACTTTTTCTCTGAAATTATAGATGCTATAGGCATGAAACTTTGTGGAAAGATCAGAAGTAGTGACTTCTTGAATGTTTTGGGGTGAAAAATTTTTCCAAAGCGGTTTAAGGGGGGTCTCACCATATGGGGAAGTGACCCTTTAAAAAAATTTTTCACCATTGGTCATTGGAAAGGTCTTAATGAGATCTTTTCAAAGCAAGCCTTAAAATTGCCTTATCAGAACCGTGGGGGGCAAGGGAAGGGAATGTATGAACTGTTTGCGTACCACCCATCGCGATTGGACACCTTTCATCCGGAAAATCTGAAAAAAAAAATCATGAATGTAGGCTATTTTGAGTACAATAACAACAAATACATGAGAAGTCGAAGTTCACTCAACTTTATTAGTAATAGTATGATTTATCGATTTCACATTTTCTTGAATAAAATCTTAATGGTACCTTGATTTGATTGACCTGTCCTGAAATTTTCAGAACGATTGAATGGTATTAAATGAAGTTATAGCGGTTTGAATTTTCCTGTATTACTATAGAACAATATGCGCTGTATTACAATGGAAACATATGGCTATGCAACAATATGCTCTTTTTACCGACTCAGACACTACAGCTTTGCTACGGTTTGCATGAAAGTTTCAGGAATGATAGGTACCATGAATATCTTTGAGAATTGGCTCAGCTAGCGGTATCAGTAATCATAAAACAAAACAGTGGCTGTTTTCAATGAGATTGAATGATTTTGAGTTATTTTTTCCCAAGTTCAACGTTTAAGGTACATGCTTTTAACACTTGATTCAATTTAATGAATGACTGAAGACGAGCACCTACAATTAATACCCATAAGTGAAACAAGTCAAGGAGGCAGGAGCGAGCTCCTAAGAGAAGGGCTTTGTAGCCTTTCTAGGGTTCGGACAAATAGGACATGTATCGATGATCACAGTATAGGAGAGTGGCCCCCGAAAAAAAGTTTATTAAAGGTAGCCGATGTGAGTATCAAATGAAAGTTTTTTTATGAGAGCTTTTCAAAACAGTTCTTAAACTCACAGTTTTTGCTTCAGTGGGGGGCACAGGGGGGAAATACACAAAAAATGTGTTTCTCCTCTCGCAATTGGACACCTGTGATCTAAAAAAATCTGGGAAAATTATCAAAGGAGATATTTATGAGTATAACAATAACAAATACCTCAGAAGTCTAAATTCGTTCAACCTTGTTAATAATAATATGATCTTCGAATTTCACATTTACCCCAATAAAATCGTATGGATGCATTTAAACCCAACAAAACTCGACATTTAAGTAGCCTTACACAAGATCCTAATACTCTGTAAGTTTAATGAAATTCGTATCATATTCACGGAAGTTATATCCATTTGAAATTTCTCCAATTACAACAGCAATAACACACAGTTTTGGTATTTTCTGGACTTCATGATTTGAATGATTTTTGTTAGTTTGCAACAAAATCGCGACTGTGAAAAATAGAGAAACATTGAATTTTCTTTTAAACGTGCAGTGCGCGTAGGTCTGTCTAACCAACTTGTTCCTTTTGGATGTCGTCTGTGCTGTTAGATATTCGCCAATCCTCAAATAAAGCTAGTGCTTGCTTAACTGGTACACTTGGAAACACTGCTTTCACATCGGAAGACACCAGAATTTCAGCCTGATCAATGTGGTTGACATATTTAAGCTTCTCAATCAATTCCCTCTTATCCTTAACTGAATGACTGCTCCAAGGATGTCTCCATTTATCGCATTCCTCTACAAGTCACTTTGCGATTCGGCTTGTCGGCGCATTCGTGGCGGTGATGATCTCTCGCATCTCATTCCCAGGCTTATGGATCTTCGGCAGACATTTTATCCGTGGAAGCACTGGATTCATGACACGAAGCATGATCTTGTTGAGTATGACGTCCTTGCAGTCGCTGAGAGCTTTTTCCATTCTTCGAATAGAATTTGGTAGAGGATTGTGTCTTGACTCGTAGTACTCTCCGTTGTTCACTTTCTTCAGCACTAATCGATCGTATTTTCCCTTTTCTATGATGACTACCTTATTACCATTATCAGATTTAAGGTAAAATACCGGTTTTTCCTTAAGCTACTTAACCAGCTTAACCATTCCTTTGCTGGTTCACTTTCTCTGCTTTGATGGTCCGAATAGTTTCCTCCCTTATCGCTTGCTTCTCCTCTTGAGGTAGGAATTTAATGGCTCCTTTTACGTTCATCACTATATCTTGTAATGGTTTTTCTGTTTGAATATTGCTCGAACGGAATCTGAACCGACTTCTCATCGGTTCTAGACGTGAAGTCTTGGGACGTGATGATAGACTGTACCCTTCAGGTCAACAAGTCTAGACACCCTTAGTCTACTCCGAGGCTGGCTAGCTAGCTAGTTCGGAGAGGTGTTCGGTCGCAGGTCTTACGCGAGCAGACTAAGTCCGAATTACAAAAATTCAGCCACCAGTTTACATGCCCGATTTAATAAGGCGTTGAAAACATTAACATACGCAAAAGAAACTTACTTTACTTTATTCCGTATTCAACTTCCATTCTGTCTAGCCACATAACAACATAAACTGGTTTTAATTTCACGTTCCCGAATTTTACCGACGCGGTACCGAAAAATATCCTACTCTAACTCGTACCTGAAAAACCCTACTCTAATAAAAAGCAAAGCATATTATGGTACCACGTACCGAGCGCGACATGAAACCGGCTAAAACCCTACCCTTGTAACGGCATACTTACCATTCGCTGCCATTCCTGCTGGAAAAAGAAGGACTTGCTGGAAAGGGAAGTCGTATTGAGATTAGCAATTCATGGTATTTGTCATACTGCATTTTACAATATTTACATTTCTTTTGTTTTTTTTTCACAAGGCCCTCGATAAGGTAAAAATTTTTCTCTTAGATTTGAACAATGATCATTCATCTATATTACATTATTTAGTTCCGACCAATTGAATCGAATCCTACACGAACCGAAACCGAAATACTTACTGTGCGGGGTGAATTTTTACTTTAAGATTATTTTAGCTGAATACAAAAAGCTATGCAAATATGTGTTATTCTTTGCTGTGTACGTTAATTAAAAAGAAATTTTAAGACTTAAACATGATAAAGAGTTCATAATAAATTTCCTAAGATATAATTGGTTTGACGTTTTTATTCCCTTTTTTTGGGTCCGTTAACGTATCGAAATGTGATAAAGGATTTCTTAAGGACTAAATCGACTTCATATTTTCCATTTCCTTTACTCTAAATCGTTGTTCAAATTGCCATAATATACAATTGAAGCATCGTAAGCTATTTAAATATTAGAAAATGCTAATTTAACAGCTATGGATATGCTAAATTAGTACAATGAAAACTCAACTATAGGGTGATAGCACTGCCGAGTCGACTCTTTATGCTTAAATGTATGTTTATATTTTGGCAGTCAAGTTTCCTTCAAAAAGTTCCTTTTTTTTTGTTTCAACTTCTATTCATCCTTTCTAGATTTTGATTAATCTACTTACTACTATATGTACGATAAAAAGGCATTCATCATATAACATGACATTTTTTACATTTAGGTATACCAGTTGTATTGAATTATTGACATATGAAATCAACAGCAAGTAGCAAATGTATACATAGATAGGTACGATATAAAGGTTTAACTCGTATTTAAGTTAAATTCGTTTTTCTTTCCCTTTTTTTCATGTCAAAAGTCTATTCCTCTCAAAAAAATAGGTTTTAATTCTGCAAAATCTTAAACGGTTTTAACCATTTTTGAATGGTCCCACATGAATGGTATAGATATAAACGTAGCAACTAGTCATTTATATTAATCTCTTCTTTCTTAATGATTGTTACTTATACAAGAATTTTTGTCTTTGGACGGGATTTATGTCTTCTATATATAACAGAACGTTTAAATTATTTTGATGGTTTTTCGTTCCCAAAAAATCTGGAAATAGTTTATATGCTTGAATATTTCTTTCACAGCACCCATTTAATTGCTATTTAATAGTTTTGTTTCCATAGATCGATAGGTTAACAGCTTATTTTGTTTTTAAGGCCGCCTTGCATCTTATCCGGATGCACAATTGGCTTGTAACATTTAAGTTTGAATCTAATAATTCGTTATTTGCGAGGGTTCTGAAGCACTGCCAGTTTACTCAGACCCATAGAGGTATATACAGGAGACGGCGAAAGATCAAATTCATGAAGCCACGAGCTTTTGCCTTTGCTATTGTGATAATTCGCATAGGCTCGAAGCTAATTTCGAAATTGGGGTCGAAATTTCGTTCATTATATGATAAGGTGTATCATACTCTTGCCGATAAACAGCGGTTGAAAATTAATTGTTTACTACAAAAAGAAAGCCAAAAAATTATCATATGTGCTGATATTATTATTCTGGTGGAATTTTCTTGCAAACGCTTGAGAGGGTACCACTTTTGACCTACGTAGAAAATTTCATCATCATTATGTGGTTTGCGAGAAAACTTGCTGTGACGCACGGACGGATGGACAGGCGGACGAAAAGACAGATTGCGGTTTTAATAGGGGATTGTAAAAATATTTTACAATCCCCTAAAATGGTCTGTTGTATAAATACTTGCAAGTTACGCCATTAAAAATGTTTCCATGGTAAACATTCATTACTTCAGTTGCTACTAAAATAGCGAATTGCGCTTACCTTCTGACCTTTGTGGGCCGCCATTTTGAATGCATGCATTTGATTTTGGATTTTTAAAAATATTTCAATCTTAGAGTCTCATCAGTCAATTTGTCCAATCTTAACCAAATCAGTTTTCCTCTAGACAGGGCAAAAGTATTAAATTTTTAATGAAAATGGCAGCGAAAAATATTAGGTTTTATATTTTCGACTTCTTTATTTTTCATCCGATTTTGATGATTTTTTGTTTAGTACAAGAACTTTACACAATTATCCATAATCTCAAGTTTCATTAAAACCCATTGGAAAATTTGGCCACTAGAGGGCCACAAAAATCTGAAAAAATCGCATATTTGAATCGCCGCCATTTTGAAACTTGAGCATGTCTGTGTACCAAAATAGCAAAATGTTTAGATCTAATTGTTTTCTTTCTTGAAAATAAATTTCATACACATCGAATCAAAATTGGATCTTTCAGAAGCCTTTGAAATTTCTAGCTTCAACTAGCCGCGATTTTGTTTTTGGGGACCTGAGCTCTAGTTTTTAACATGTTTCTTTAGGCATTTACAGTAATTACCAAAGAACCGAATTTCATTAACAACGGTTGAAAAGTTTGGTCACAACTACAACATCGAATGCTTACACGCTTTTCGACGTCTGAGCGGCCACCATTTTGTTTCAAACGGTTCGACTTTGGATTTTTTGTTGTAAAATTCATCGCATACCTCAATTTCATCCAAATAGAAGCCACGGTTTGGTCAGAAATGAAATCACGAATGTTTGTCTAAAATGGCCGCCATTTTGTTTTCCCTCTACCGATTTGGCTGGTTAAACAACTTAACTGAGATATTCACCCAATACGCCTTTCCTAAAAATTTTGTGAAAATTGGAGCGAAATTGTGACCTCTAGCATAGTCACGATTTTCGTTATATCATATATAAATCGTATATATATATATATATATATATATATATATATATATATATATATATATATATATATATATATATATATATATATATATATATATATATATATATATATATATATATATACGCAATAGGTAAATATCTCTTGAGAAATTCACCTAAAAAAAAAAAAAACCGACTCCAAAGTAAGAAAGATGAATAAAACTTTTTAAAAGCGGTGCTATATTGCATGGTGCTTTAATATCACCTTCATAAAACGTATTTCATCCTTTGTAGGGCACTTTGAAGTCGGTTTTCTTCGTTTTCCGGTAAAGAAACAAATATTTTCAAATTAAACCACCATGCATGCATTTCGGCATTAATTGGCTCGATATTCAACAACAATTTCAGTCCCATCACCACAACTCCAGAAACCAAGAAAAACATTTTTGAATTCAACCGACCAGTTTTCGAAATTAATAAAACAGCTCCCATATTGTAGGTGCACTGCACTGGTACGAGACCACGTATTTTAGAAAACCTTCAAAGTTTTTCAATTAAAATGTTTACTCCGATACATGAAACTTTTACAAGCACCTTCGCAATAACAAAACGAACTATTTTCAACAATTTAACCTTAACACCTTTATGGACGGAGCCAACAAAACTTCCACATTTGCGCGCAACATCTATTTCACATGCAATTTGCTCTTTGATAATTACGAACTTTTACTTAAAAACACAATTAATTACTTCAACACGAAGCTTTAAGGATAACTTAGGCACATTTAAATCTGTAGGAATAAAAATCAGAAAAAAAGCGCGTAAATTCTTAAAATACAAGCGAGTTTCAGTTGCATGTTATCGGAATTCTATGACTGGCGTCAAATCTGTTTCAACCGAGAAAATCTTTAAACTCGCGTCTCCCATATACCGTTTCTAGCAGGCACGATTCACACAACATTCGAAATTATGTTTTCATTCACGAATCGCACCGAAAACCTGGACGGACACAGAAAACATCACGTAAATTATACCCGGACACATAATTGTTTCCTTGACTGCACTTTACTTACCTAAATAATGAAAAATACTCGATGACGCGCTCACATTTTTGCTCACGTTTACACATTGAACACTTTATTTTCGAAATCACTTATAGAATCCGACCGAAACAAGCGTTTTCATTGAAAATTTTTAAAAATTACGATATTTGATGGAATTTTCGCAGGAATTGTCAACTTCCTGTTTTCTATCAGCTGAAACATCATCTCCGAAATCAGGGGTGTCACAGTTGTTGATTTCGATCGAAAACGATTTGAATGTGGCGCACTTCGTAGTTTGTTAGTATATTTTATGGAAAGGAAAGAAGTTTGTTGAACAATATTTGGAGGCATTGTTTACAATTGTAAATGCTGTATGATCATTAAAGAGAAAACTAAAAATAATGAACTTTTTTAGCTATTTCGAAATTAATTTCGAACAATGATAGAATTTGGACAATCATACGTAAGCTCATTCGTGAAAGTCCAAAAGCTTTCGAAAATTGGAGTATACGGACATGAAATGTTTGTTCGTATTGAGCATGTATTAAGAGACTTCAATATTTTATATGGGAAATGAAAGCTCGCCGTCTCCAGTGTATACCTCTATGCTCAGACCCAAAAACGAAGCAATCAACATACATGACGTCGTAGGAACGTAGGAACCAACCGCAACTGATTAATAGGTATAAGACAACTCAAGTGATCTAAAAACCAAGTCTCTGTTGTGAGGTCGTGCAACAGATTCTAGGCCTAAATGAACGGACATTGTCAAAAGGTATAGGTAGATCTATATTAAAATCGATCAATCTATTTGAGATTTTGTTAGCATTGCTTGTTTTGTTTAGATTGATCGACCAATCGAATTTTGAAGATGGTCTTTAACATCGCATCGGATATAAGATCTTAAAAATGTGTAAAACTATTTAAAAGCGATCATAATTCAAAAAATTTGGAAAACTTTTTTGAAATTGTAGTTAATTCTTGATTTTGTTTTCAATTTCTGTGCGCTTGGAGGCTTTGTTAACAGCTCTGCGGTTCTCTGCTGATACAGATTTCAATATACATTTAAAATGCTTAACTCTTTGGGAAATTCTGAGTGCATAATTGCCCAGAGCTTCAAGTCTGAAGTGTAATAAATAATTAACTGAATGCTGATGACTTTTACAAATATTCGGAGAGGGTTCCAACGTTTTGTTGAACTTATCAATTTAGTCAACTAGGAGGATTCAAAACTCACTGAGGTACTTGATCGTGTAACTTATCTTATTTGCGATTGGAAACCGTTTGCAAAATTGGAAGGCATTTAATGAACACTTGTGTAATATTAACATATGTAAGCTCGCATATTCTTTAAAATATAACACGTTAATATTAAATGTAAATCTGTAGAGAGAGAGAGTTTTATGATTTGTTTTAACGCAATGTCGATGGGAAACAAGTATGGGCTTTTTTTTAACTTACAAAACGGAATACTCTATATACATGATACATTGTCCTGGCACAATTTTCTTTTCGTAGAAATCGCGGCTCGTCGTAATGTCAAGCAAATCCACGAGATAACACCATATTTACACCGTTAGTCACGATTAGGCCGAATTGTTTTATGATCAGTGAGCACATCATACATTGATCGCAATGTTGCACCTAAACGGTAGCTGTTGACGTCACAGAACATACTCCAAAGATTTTTTCGCAAGCCGGATGGCAGTGATGTAAATAAGAATATTTTAAATGCTCGTGGACCAGATATTACACGTAATCTTGCACGACCCTGATATCGAGATTTTAGGCAAACCGTATCTTGCTCCGGGGCTAATTCCGTCAAATGAATAACGGGGGTACTGCCGATAATTAATTGTTAAACTTACTTGCCAACCTCCAAATACCCTCTATGTCTTTATCCATCACTATGACACCTTCCTCGGTAAGGCATCCTCCAAAACTATGTCACAGGAACTCCAAATCGGGCGGTCCATTTTCCATCTTCGTCTGCCGTTTCTTGGTCCGCTCTGACAGAACCTTGAAGAAAGTACGCAATTTAATTTTCATCGTACGATGCGAATAAGCAAACTTTCTAGCTAGGTGCAAATTCCAAGAACACACTTACATGACATTCCCTTTGGACAATATCTTGTCTCCCTTTGTGGCGTTGGTGTCCACTTTCATACCCGTAGTCTGAATCGCGTTAGGCCGATCGAACCTCTAAACCACACTTTTTTCCCGCTACGTGGAAAATGGCGGAAATGCTCCATTAATATACTTAGGATATAATGAAATGGGCTTTCCTTACCATGCAAACACGTGCACTGCCCGTCGAATAGTTTCCAGACCGCTGAAGTTTACAGATAATGATATCCCCTTAATCTACTGGTGACAAGCCTGAAAAATGAAGACGTGATAAATTTTACAATTCGAAAAAACTCTTTCGCGTTTCTAAACTGCACTTTCAAAATTTACCGTTTGAGATTCGATTCTCCTCACACGATCCATTCTGCCACTACGAATCGACAAATGCTAACAGAACACGAAAGAAGCCCGAATAGACTTTTGTGGACACTTTGACAGATGGACACACTCACTGCACTTCTTTTTCCTGCCAGTTGCCCAAACGCAGTTCAGTGACAGCGAGTGGTTAAAGGGAGCTTTCCGAACCGTTGACGTCAATAACGACTTGCGGATAATTGTCAGTGGCGTAGGGCTGATTCATTACAGGGCAGTGTCCACGATGCCAACCAGGCATGGGGAGACTGAAGGATACGATGTCCAGCTATAAGCCACGTTTACTCGTCTGGAGGGAGGAGGATGTTGTGTTTCAGATGGATGTTTAACCTTCCCAAGGTGCGTTTTAGAAGGAAAGTGTACGATTTCGAGCCAATTGGAAATTAGCGAGGCTAATCTCAGGATAACACCGAGGAATAACGAGTACTTCTTTGTTATGGCGGGCTTCACCGTCTTAAGTCTTTAGCATGGTAGACTACCAGTTCTTTCCCGGACATATCCGCAATGAGATATCGCGTGGGACTTTAAACTTGTAGGACCCGACACTTCACGAACTTCTTGTCCAGTTTAGCATTGTAGTGCCGGACCACTTCACTTTGCCGGAAATTCCGTCACCTGCCTTGAAGCCAGAAGGATGAGATCGCAGGTTGTAACGCTCCTCTCCCGTCCGTCCGCTATCTTCAATCTTCTCCCGAAGTTGGTCCCGCAGAATTCGGAGTTTCTCGTGCGGCTTCAGAACTACTATTGGGTCTTCTAAACATTTTAACTGCCGCGACAACCAGTATGAGTTACCGTGGCCGAACACGGCAAAGTAAGGTGAGATGCCTGTGCGGTGTGGTATGACGAGCGCAGGGCACAGGTAATGGCGGAAATCCTGCGGTCCCAATCCTTCTGATCCGGATGGACGTAGGCACGAATGGCGGCGATGAGGGTATGATTCAGCCGCCCGGACGCATTCGCTTGAGGAGAGTAGACTGCGGTCCGCTGGTGAGTAATACCATACTTATTCATCAAGTCTCGAAAGCTACCCGAGGTGAACTCATTTTTCGGTACTCCAAATACATGGAAGACGCGTTTCTCCAGGAAGCTGACTTTCGGGTCAGTGTGCATGTTCCGAATTGGCTCAATGATTGGGATTATTGTCAGTGGCGTAGGGCTGATTCATTACAATCTTCCTTCGGTATGTTCCCAGTCCGGACAGCGAAGGTTAAGCCGTTATTCAGCAGAACAAGCTGTTACTTAGTGAACGATTGCGTTGATATCAACGGATACGATACCTCTATCATAAGCAAAATGGAAAGGAGATTAAAAGCGGCATCTTTCTCTACGTTATTTGCACAGAACAAAAAAATGGAGAACACTCAGAGAGCAGCAATAACATACTCTTACGTTTTTGGGCGGATCAAAAAGATGTTCGAGACGGCGAATATTCCGGCAATATCTTCCAGTAAATCTCAAAACTTAGAACAAGATTAGGCACAACGAAGGACAAGAACCTCAAGGAGGAAAATTGCGGAATTTATAAGATCACATGCCAAGTATGCCAAAAAAACTATATAGGACAAACAAGGCGCTCAGTTAAAACGAGATTTAATGAGCACATCAAGGAAGCGGATAAGTTCATTTCTAAACAAGGACCTATCGAAGCAATGAAATGATCGGTGGCGAGGCACATCGTATCGAAAAATTATAAGATCGATTGGGAAGATTTACAAGTGGTACAGGAGGTGAATGGTGTCAGGAAATTAGACGCTTACGAAAGTCTATGGATATTGAGACAACCAGAAAGTCTAAGGCAGAACGATGATATAGGAAACGGCTACTCCAAGATGTTAGAGGTAATTAGGGATAAGTAATATTTGTTAAGGGTAATAATAATTTTAGTAACTTTTAATAGGATAAATTCTGAGGAAACAACGGGACAAGTTATGTAAATAGTTTAGGTGAGTTAATAAAGATAATCAAAGGTTCTTAGATAATAAGATTAAGTCTAAATAAGTAGAAGGATTAGTGAGTATATTAGGCTAGGTATACTAATTACAGGAGTTAAAATGTTTAGGTATTTAAGTGAGGTAATATTTATTACTAGGTAATAGAGTAGGACACTGATGAAGAGGGAACACTTACCCTCGATATATATATATATATATATATATATATATATATATATATATATATATATATATATATATATATATATATATCTATATGCTTTATAACTGCAAAACGCTTTTTGTTTGTTTTGTTGTTTTTTAATTTACGTAATTGGAAAAGTAAATTTTGTGCATCATTTTCAGAAACCGCAAAAACACCGAGGATTCAAATAATTTAAAAATTCTGCGATATATTCAGGTAGAAAAAATCACAATCAATTAAAATAAACATGCTTCAAGTGTTAGATTATATGAGTACACTGTATTGGCCGCCATCGAAAGTAAAAACCCCCCAAGATAAGTAAATTGCACTTGAACTTGGCTTAAAAATTAATATTCGATAAAAAAAATATCAACGAAATATTCGGGTCATATTCGTCACACATTTCAGTATGCGATCGTCAAAGCTTTGGATTAATTCTGAATCTCAGCATTTTAAGCTTCATAATATTTATCTACATATGCACACATATGATTCAATAGCGGAAAGTTTCGCGTTGCAAGAGAAGACGTATCGCAGATCTTATTCTGCGCTCATTTTATTCTACTCCTGAATTTGACGTTGCTTTGAAACGTTAAAATAAGAATTTTCTTTGCGCCGTCGCAGCTTCTCCCTCCCCTATACTCCCCATATTGAACGACAGATACATTATCCACCGTATTCAGAACGGTGTGGACTACAAGAACTTTCTTAGGAAATTCGGAAATCCTAACCGAAGAATTTTTGCGGCGCAGTACTAAACTTTGATAAAATTTTCCTGCGTTTTGAATGTAATAGTGGCCGCGAAAAGATACAAGTGGCTTCGGATTCGATTAGGGCAAAACGTTTTGAATCAACAGAGCAATTAAATTTTTAATTAAAAACAATTAGTGTAAAAAATTTTGTGTCCGTTTGTTTCCCAGTAACTAAATGAATAACAATCGGCCGGTCGGCAATTAAGTTGATATACATATTTGAGTATAATATTCAATTGGTTTGCAAGTGTTCGCTCTGTGCAACACGAGTCTTTTTGCACGTTGTCGTTGTGGTGAGCACACTTTTTTCGCTTTTGCGCGAGTGATTATGAAATTTTCAGTGATTTGTTGATTCATGAAAAATATTTCAATAAGCTGTGAAGTATTGCTACACATAGTTGGTTGCAATGAATAACTTGGATATTTCGACTGATCCAGCTCTTTTGAGTGTTGATTTGCCTACATCGCTGACAGAGTCTCCGTCGGTTTCGACGTTTCTGCCCGAAGAAGATGCCTCAACGTGTCCTTTATTACCCAACACACCTTCGCCTCCCCCGTTGGCCTTCTCACATCCACTTACACCCAGCGTGGACAACGATAGCAATGATTCAGTGAATGGCGAGGAGACGAAAGCGGAAACTAGTTCCTCCGGAAGCAGTTCGGGGATTGCTATGGATGTATCGGATGCAATGTCTTCGAGCTTGTTTCACAAAAATGCATACCATCATTTGGGCAAGAACGGGGATGTTGTGATGCAGGTAATTGTATGTTTTGTTTTTCGGCCCATGCAAATTCAATTTCCACATGTGTATTGTTTGTAAGTAATGATGCCACTTTCAAACGATTTGCATGACTCTGCAGATTTCGTGGAAAATTGGTAGAATATTCACATAGCCTAAGTAATGTAAAATTTACGGCGTTAACGACCAACTACTAAAATACGGACATCCAACCTCAAATTTATGAAAATCATCTCTTTGAGATTCACTCAGTAACCAAATTTATATTTTGAAAAGATCTGATATAATAATAAACGTTCTAAGAATTTCAATTTTATAATTTTGCCTCCATGATTCGACGTTAAAAATTTTTAGCTAAAAACATGTTAAAATCATTAATATAACATTCAAATAATTCGATATACTATTCCTCTAAATTATTTTCAAATGGTATAATTTTTCATCGCTAAAATATGTGAATAGAATTAAATATATCAAAAATTGAGTTTATTAAATACTAATTTAACGGATGGACCAAATCAGTTTACATGGCTTTTAGAGTGTTGCAAAATAATTTTACAAAAAGCTACTATTATAGCGACCTGTCTGTCCATCTGCCTGTCTATGCGTCACTACAAGTGTTCTTGGAACATTTACTAGCTACAAACACAAAATTTTGTGGGCAGGTCAAAAGTGATGACTTCTCTTAAAAGTGATGTATTCTCTAAAAAGCGACGACTTTTCAAAGTTTCGATGTAAAAATTTTTATAAGGTTTTAAGGGGATCTTGTAATAAATGGAATGACATTTTATTTTTTGGGGATCAGCTTTTTCCTCCTTCAAGCCATTTCCATTATCGGGGGATATCTGAAATATATCAAACCCACGAGAAAAAGTCTACGCTTTGTTTAGCTGAATCGGCATTTCATTGATTGACTTTAAAGAAATTTGCCATGAATGTAATTCGTGGATACAAAAACGAATTCAATTTGCTTGGAATATGAAACACTTAAAAAAAATAAAACTGTCTTCGAAATGCCCTAAAAAGGATGAAATAATTTTATGGAAGCGGTGTCATGTCGTTTGTAATGGTTTTCATTTAAGATCGCTCGAATGAAATCGGAACCGGTCATCGGTTCTAGACGTGAAGTCTTTGGCCGTGACAACGGTCTGTACCCTTCAGGTCAACAAGTCCGGACACAACTTAGTCTACTCCGAGGTGGCTGCTGGCTAGCTAGCTAGTTCGGAGAGGAGCTCGATCGCAGGTCTTACGCGAGCAGACTAAGTCCGAAATACAATAACTCAGCTACCGGTTCACATGCCCGTTGCAAACGCGTCAGAAATACAAATATAATTCTTTTCTGTCTACGTTTGAGTCTACCCCAATGAAATATATACAAAAATAATATTTATCTGTAGGTCTTGAAAATAATATCTAAGAGACGTATTCATATATGCATATTTGGAACGTACATGTAGATTAATAAAATATTGTATTAAAATTTATTCTAAAAAAATTAATATCGTATCGTATTACGAATAATTTAAGTTGCTTTTCATTTTTCATATTATTTTTTCCTTCTCTCTTCTGCTGGTTTCTTTATAATTCTTTTACGTCTACATTTGAGTTTACCCCAATGAAATATATACGAAAATAATATTTATCTGTAGATCTTGAAAATAATAAAAGTTGTATTCATATATGCATATTTGATATGTACATGTAGATTAATGAAATATTCTATTAAAATTTATTCTAAAAAAATTAATATATCGTATCGTATTACGAATAATCTGTTACTTTTCATTTTTCATATTATATTAACCTTACTGGTTGAATAACCACATTAAAACGTTTATTACATTTAATATTCAGTTAATAGAAAATTTCTAAATGTTCTCATATTCATAGTTATTGCAATAATTTATGTATAATTTCTTGTCATTTACGGCAGATTTTATGCAACTGAGAATTGATGAACAATGATTCGAATAAAATCCTGAGCATTCACCAAAATCTCTCAGAATTTTCGACCCTTAATATCTTTAGAGTTTAAACATTTACATGAATTGAAAGTTCTGTTAAATATTCCAAATAGAAACTCTGATCAAAAACAAATTATATTATTAGGTTCAAGCTTGGGCTTGGCGGAAAATTTAGTTTCTCTCTCCGGGTGTCGACGCCTGCATTGCTCTGATTATGCGTTTCTTGTACATGGCGTATGAAAACATATAAAGCATTTCTCTGTGACACTTACTTGTTCTGAATCGAACGTGATGAAGCAGAATCCGCTCCATTGATTCTTTTGTCTGTCAAATGGCATTTTGACTTCAACCCTATCTCCAAACTGTGGGAAGTAGGCCTTTATAACACTTACGATCATTGGCGTTGGAATGTTTACTTGTTTTTTTTTTTGCTGCCGGAGGACTGTAAGCCAATTCCTTTAGGAAAATACAATGACTGGTGAGCACGTAAATTATATAAGATGCACATTTACCTACCACAGGCTGCACCAATACAATGTGGCGTTCCTTGCATTTGGAAGGCTTTTTTCTGGCAGAAAATAGTAGCTTCCTCCTAATTCACGACGTCGGAACTTAGCGAACTCGGACAGAAAATTTTCCTCCCATCTTTTTTTCTGCACTCGACTTTTCGCACAATTTTCTTACGGTTACAGCAAAAAGAAAATCACACTTTTCTTAGTTTATTTCACAGTTATGACGATTGCGTTCAGAAATTTAGTCCCAGCGGATTTTTTTTGTTTTAAAGGTCGCGTATATTGGATTTAATGTCCAAAGCTCGATGACATCTGACCATCTTCACGACAGAGCAGCCATTTTGTCCAGAGTCTTCATCTTTTCCATTCAACCATAACCGTTTCCTATTCCTGCTCGCCGTACGCACACACTGCACAAAAAAATGGGAATCATTAAGCAGGTTACGCGGAGCATGTAGAAGCAATGCAAATATCACAGCACTATTTATTGTCCCAACTCGCACATTCGATTCAAAATCACACGGAGCACTCGCCCTCGGTTGCGATTCCGACTGTTTTCGCTCGACTCCCCGTTTGACATTCCCATACAACACTGACGTAGGATGGGGAGTCGTCAAAACTGACGTAGATAGAAGCCATATGGTAGCAATGTGCATATATTAGTCGGCAGTGGCGTAGGGCCGATTCATTACACATTTTCCCCCGATTCTTTTGTGATGGTGCAGATGTAGGAACTATTTATGTTGAAATGGGAAAATTGGTTTGGTACCGCTTCCATTACGTTTATTTCATCCTTTTTAGGGCATTTCGAAGTCAGGTTTCCTTTTAAAACTCAGTTTCCTGAATGGATTGTACCATGTATATTAAATTTTAATTTTTTAATGCAATGCGAAAACCGCTATGAGTAAAATCTGCAGTGTTCATACGAATCGAATTTAAATCTGGTAGATTTAATACATGATCTCAGCAATGTCTACCTTGATTTTTGGTTTCATAAAAATCCAATATAAATTGTAGCTTTGTGAAATTTTCGAACTTCGAACTTTGCCTAGCCGCCATTTTGATATTCTGACCTGACCCTGAACTACTTTTTTATTGTTCGACTTTTTTCGACCTTTAAGCAGTCGCCATTTTGTTTCAAATGGCTCGCCTTTGGATTTTTTATAATAATCTTGATCACACACTTGAATGAATCTTTGTACCAATTTTGGTACAAACCAGAGCTATAGTTTGGTCGGAACAGAACCTCCAGGCACAAATTTCTTTACACCTTATGTATACTCACACAAACATCCATATATATGTATATATATATATATATATATATATATATATATATATATATATATATATAGTGGTGGTCATAAAAATAGAGCCACCTTGATTTCCAAAGATCAACTCATTTTTATGTCACTAGATCAAAACTGACGATAGATACAAGCCATATGGTAGCAATTTGCATATGTATTAGTCGGCCTACTATGGACAAGCGTCCGGTAGCTGTCACCCAACTGCGGCATTAGCAAATGCTTATATTTCGTCATTTATACTATTTTCCGAATAAAAAACGTGCCGAACGCATTCCGTGCATGCTATAAATTCACCTAGAATAGCACATTGTGCTCGTAAACTTTTCAAGACGAGCAAATGAAGCACACGTTTTGCACCTTCGACTGATAGCTCAGCGTTGAGATGTAAACAAACTCCCATAAATTCACTTTAGAAGGCGATAAAAACTAAACGGGTATAAGAACTGAAATAATTTTCACTTCACTAGGAGCGCTATTGTGTTCTCCGCGGATCATCTGGATTTCACTGTAGAAATCCGTCTCTAAACCGTACAAAACCTCGAATTTCTGTTGGCACCTCCACAATTCTTCATATAACGCCATGTAAGTTAGCCAGCAAAGTCGGCCTACTAATGGTCATGTGTGTGGTAGTAAGCGCTGCTGCCATATGGCTTGTATCTATCGTCAGTTTTGCACTAGATAAATAGCTTTATCTTCGCCATCTATTGTGGAATCTCAGAAATGCATAACAAATCTAAAATTAGGGGAACTACTGGCAAACCTTATTCAATTCTTTATCAACTATACTAAGTTGATCTGTCAGCGCAAAGTCAGTCTGAACATAGAACCATAATTAGTGGATGTGTTGAACTGGCTAAAAAGTTGGAAATTTATATTTTTTTAAGTTCAAGTAGAGGTAAAGTTGCTACTTAGTTACAATAGTGAATTTATGTAAATTCATCAAACATGAAATTTAGTAAAAATGGGTCGCGGACCGAACTGTACATCTAGCGAAAAAATAAGGATAATAACTTTGCGAGATGAAGGTAAATCACAGCGAAATATTGCTGAGATTGTCGGATGTTCCAGAAAGATGGTGCAAAATGCTCTTAAACCTTCATCAAGAAAAGAAAATCGTAGGCCAACAAGGAAAACGACCCCAAAAACGGATCGTCGTATTATTCTTACTTCGAAGTCTGATCTTTTCAAGTCTTCTAATGAAATTAAATTTGAATGAATTTGAAAATAAGTGCACGCACAATTAGACAAAGATTACAGGGAAATAATTTGAACCGGAGAGCTGCTAGAAGTGTCCCTCTTCTAAGAAAAAAAATCAGTAAGAGGTTGGAATTAGCAAAATGCCACAAAAATTGGAGTGTTCAAGATGATATATATATTTTTTTTGTGGTGGGGAGGTGAATGCTATTTATGCACAGAGTGTGGGACTCCCATGCGCGACTGGACTACCCACTAAACACCTCCCCTGTCAACCTGAGAACCCAGCCTGGAACCGTTTGACACATTACTTCGGGCCAGGTCTCGTTTTGTTCCGCCGTAGGGCGCCTTCAAGCTGGGGAGTCCCTTTCCCAGCGGGAGGGGAGAGGGGAAGAGGAAATGCCAGAAGAGCGATCCCCCAGCCCCAGCGCCCCCGGCTGCAGTGAGTCCCTTTTATATTTTAGGACTGCCCGAGCATAATGTGCCACCTGGTTCCGTTTGTCAACCGATTCGAGCATCACCGCAACTATATTATCCGGGGTGAGCTATGGCGTCTCCCTGTAGAGTTCACTTTGCAGCCTGACCCATTTGGTACACGCAAAAAATGTGTGACAGGCATTGTCCTCCTCTCCTGGGGGAAACCGACAATCGGGGGACCGTGACTTACCGATCTTGTGCAGGTAAGACTGAAAACACCCATGCCCACCCAAGCTGAGGCAGATAGAAGTCAGTCTCACCATGCCTTCGATTAGCCGCGGTCTCATATCCGGGATGAGGCGCGCAGTCCACCTTCCCTTCGTGCAGTTGACCCAAGACTGCTGCCAATCGTTGAGCGAGCGCTGTCTCTCCTCGCGAACAACTATCTCCCTCGCATCCTCGTTTCGGCGCAGGTAAATAGCGCGGCGCTGTCTGACAAGGAGGGCAACAGGTATCACGCCTGCAATCACTCAGTCGGAGACTGTTGGATACGAAGATGCAATTCTCAGTGCTCCTCTCCTCTGTACCTGTGCCAAACGTTTTCGGTATACCTCCTTGCTGAGAGCGTCGCTCCATACCTCTGCTCCGTACAGTAGCACTGACCCTACAGCACTCATCAAGAGGCGTCTTCTTGATGGGCTGGGTCCGCCTACGTTGGCCATAAGTCGACTCAGAGCCGATATTCCTGAAGCAGCCTTCTCAGCCGTTGCCCTGATTTGCTCAGAGAAACTCATCTTCGAGTCGATCAGTAGCCCCAGGTACTTCACCGCTGGCTTCGATTCGATTTGTATATCTCCAATACTGATCATCCTTACTCTAGGGATTCTCTTTTTTGTCAAGATGGCCACTTCGGTTTTCTCCAGTGCTAAACTCAGCCCGCGAGCAGCCATCCAGTCTCTCACTTGGCGCATTAGCATACCTAGGCTAAGTTGCGCTTGTTCAACGGTGCGTCCGGCGACCAGAGCCGCAACATCATCCGCGCAGCCGACCAAGCGCGACTCATCTGGCATCTCAAGTCTCAGTAGCCCGTCGTAAGACACGTTCCACAGATCCGGACCAAGGATAGATCCCTGGGCAACACCCGATGTAATTTCAATCCTTCGTTGGCCCTGTGTCGTGTCGTAGAGCAGGCTTCGGTCCTTTAGGTAGTTCCTCAAAGGCCGCATTAGATATTCTGGAACTTAAAAAAAGTTTCCCAGCGTGTCCAGAATATCTAGCGGAGTTGAAGGCATTCCTGTTGTCGAGTGTCACCAACAGGACGATCCGTCGCTTGGTGCGACTATGCGCCTCTGCCTTTTGGACCGCGTTCACCACCTCTGCAATCGCATCAATGGTAGAACGTCCTGCTCTAAAATCGTACTGCCGAGGAGATAGGTCCCCTGCAGCACGAATCGCGTCAGTGAGTCTTCCCTTGATGAGTTCCTCCAGCACTTTCCCGGCCGTGTCTAGCATGCATAACGGGCGGTATGCAGACGGCGATTCGGGATTTCCCTTCCCCTTGCTGATCAGCACGAGCCTCGCCACCTTCCATCGTACCGGGAAAACCCCGTCCCGTAGGCAAGCGTTGAATGTGATGAGCAGCAAGTCCGGACAATGGTGATAGACGAGCCGCAACACCTCAGCTGGAACACCATCTCGACCAGAAGCCTTCCTCGCTTTCAAGGAGAGAACTGCCTCCTCCAGTTCCAGCTGTGTGAAGAGTGGGCACTCGACTGCTGTTTCACCATGGACAGCGTCAACACGGACGGGATGGGCGGGGAATAGTGCCCGCACTATCGCGTCCATCTTTTCCGCGTCATGTATACAAGGCTTCCATAGGGCACCAAGTTTCCCCATGACCAGCTTGTAGCCTAGGTCCAATAGGTTTTGCCAGCAGTGAGCCTTGCTACTGTTGATCAGTTTGCGAAGGCATTTCCTGGCCGACTTATATGCTGCCACCTGGTTGCTTGCCTCGTCACGGTTCCGCACCCGTTGAGCCTCACGTCGAAGCTTGTGACACTCCCTCCGCTTTTCAGCGATTTCAGTAGACCACCAGTAAACTGGGGGTTTGCCGTGCCGGGGTCTTCGACGGGGCATAGAAGCGCAGCAAGCAGTCGTAATGATGCTCATAGTAGAGTTCACCACGTCTTGAGCTGCCAGTTCTTCCGTCCCCTCCGAAGCTCCCTGCAGCGGCTCACCTGCTGTGAGAACCTTGACAAACCTCTCGACGTCCATCCTTCCGATGTTCCATCCAGTTGTAGAAGGCCGAGAGTATGGACGTTGGGAGACAGCATCACTTATCTCAAGCAGACTGCGCTGATGATCACTGGCTGAGAAGTCCTCTAATACTTTCCAGTTGTGTATCCTCCGTACTAAGGACTCCGAGGCGAATGTCACCTCCGGTATGGTTCCCTCACAGCCAATACGGCGGAAAGTTGGCATGTTTCCGGAGTTTAGTACGACGAGGGCCGTCCTGGCCGCCATTTACAGGATTCGCTTTCCACGCGGATCCGTCTGAGACATGCCCCATTTGATTACTTTAGCATTGAAGTCGCACACAACGAGCACTTTGCCCTCTGCGTTCGAGACAGCGCCCTCAAAAGCATTAAGATTGGCTTGGAAAGATTATATCGACTCGTTAGGCGTTAGGTACACACTGAAGAAGGTAATCCCTGAGCACGGAACCCACACGAAACCATCTCCCCGTCCACAACTCTCCGCTTGAAAGTCACTGTTCTGAACCCTGATAGCGGCAGTACCAGTATCATCAGAGTACCCTAATGCAGGGCTTTTATTATGGTGTTGCTCACTCAGCAGCAAGAAGTCGGCTTTCATGTCCCTCACAATCTGCTCAAGCAGATTTCGGGCGGTTGAACTGCGGTGTAGGTTTAACTGCAGGATGCGGGTCATCGAAGATCTGATTTTGCCTTGGCTAGGGCTTCCTGGAACACCCGGCATTTTCCTGATCCCAAGACGTGTCCAAAATCAGGTTTTGGATCAGTATCTTTGCAAAGAATACAGGTTGCCTCCTTCGTACACTCTTTTCTTTTATGTCCCATTGCACCGCATTTGTAACATAGGGAACTCCTATCGGGTCCTTTGCATACTTGTGTGGTGTGACCATAACCAAGGCATTTGAAACAATAAAGAGGCGTTGCTCTTCGCCGTATCCTACAGACAACCCACCCTATTCGTACTTTGCCCTTGCTCAGGAATTGTTCGGCGTCCCTTTTGGTCAAGTCAACTATGGCCATGCGTTGTCCCCTGTTGTTTTTTGTTGTCAGTCTCGCTTTGATCCTTCCTACGCTAGGGAACTCCTTTTTGATGACCTCTTCTACCTCGGCCAGATCCGTCACGCGGTCTTTGTCTCGTATTTCGATCGTTGCCATCGGCTCGAGCGGGGCTATAGTTGCGCTTTTGCCGAGGACTTTCTTTACTGCGTCACAGAATGCATCTTTATTGCCGGCCTCTGCTCCGAATTCGACCAGTATGTGGCCCGACCGCGTTGGTCGTACTACTTTAATGGTAGTATTGGTGTCTTCGGGCCTTACGTTTCCCCTGATGTCCCGCAGTACCTTCGCGTAGGATCGGCCATCTTGGGGCTTTACGAGCAGTGCCTGCTGCCGGGGTCATCGTCGGGGCTTCTGCCTCTCCTGCTTTGCATCAGGTCCTTTTTCTAACTGGGCGTCTGTACGAACTTTACTTTCTGGCTTTTTTTGAAGGAGTGTTTTTGCGGCTTTCTTCGCTCCTTTTAAAAGCACTGTCTGGAACCCCTGATCTAGTGCTCCATGCCCTTCAAATGCCTCTTCCTTCCTTCTTTTATCCCGATCTCCTTCTATTGGACTAGACGCCATTCTTTTATTGACGTTTAATGGTGGAGCTATCTGCGTGTCGCCTTTAGATGTTGCCCCAAGCGCCTCTTTAGCCTTCTCTTCGTCTTCGGCCCTTAACCAGCTCCTCCGATAGTGCCTATGCGATCTAGGAGCTCCTCTAGTTCAAGGAGCCCTGCCTTTGCTGCTTTGCTGATTTTTGGGGAATCGCATGCAGCTTGTATTCTTTTCAGAATATCTCCCGCTTTTTGGAGTAGTCTTTCTTCTTCATATCGCTGGGCCGCAATTATACCTTGCAACCATCCTTGGGAGAAATTATCGCGTTCCGTTTCTGAGTGCAGTACTTCTGCCACATTTTCAACTTTGGCGGTGCATTCACACGGTTTCTGGTCACTCTTTGCTTTTCGTGCCGTAATCTCCTCGTTCGCTTCTGGATTTTTCGTTGCAATGTCGGGATTTGCGACCCTTGCGTCGGTCGCTTCGGTAACGATCGCAGCAGTGACAACCGAATTTTCGGTGCTCTTTATGTTATCTCCCACCGCTCGAACACCTGAAGTGTCCTGCAGAGTTTCCCGTTTCTCCTTAATAAGTCGCTCGGGCGTTCGCATCATTTTTTTGCTGCGCCCGAACGCCGCAAGAATCTCAGTCTGTATTCTCCGTTTTTCATCCGTCTTCACTGTCGTTGTGTTAGTCTTCGTTTTTGTCGTTATTAGTACCGCTCGCGATGTACTGTTGACATCGTGGCTGCAACCGCTGGTTGCATCACGTTATTATTCTTCGTTTCTTTTTCTGGGTATTTGTGGTCTTTTGACTTTGTTTGCTCCAGTGGAGCTCAGAGCCAGACCAGCGCTAATCGGGGATCCGTCTCAACCAAACCTAACCACCAACCCAATGGTGCAAACTTCGAGCGTACTCCGAGGCCTGCCAAGGTTTTACCGGGACGGAGACGGTATGATAGTTGAATTGGAGCCGTCCACACACGAGTTTCACCTCGGTGCTACTGTGCAAAGCAACTAGGTCCAAACCATCACATCCGCCAGCCCAAAGCGTCATTTCCAGTTCGTTGTCCAAAGCGTAGTCCAGATCCAATCAGAGTCGTTACCTGTCATCCCAGGAGGGAACCTCACGGCGCCCCCCATATCCTCGGGTCCGTGGGGGCGGCGCTCCCCAAAGAATGCTAGCCTCCAAGAGTGCTCTTGTTGACCGGCATTCTCCCTACGGGAATTTCCTCGGGTACGTGGGGCGGAACTCCCCAAAGAACGCTAGCCTCCAAGAGTGCTCTTGTCAACCGGCATTCCCCCTGCGGAAAAGATGATATTAAGAAATGGAGAAACATCTTATGGAGCGATGAAACCAAAATAAATTTAATTGGTTCTGATGGGAGACGTTACGTTCGAAGACCATTGAATCCAGAATTCGCTCCAAAATATACACAAAAGTGCCGTGAAAACTTTTTGTATGCCGTGAAACATGAAGGTGGTAATATAAAGTTTTGGGGGGCATTTTCATGGTATGGAGTTGGTTCAATTTACTGGATTAAAGAGAACTTGAACCAAGAGGGATATGTCGACATTCTCGAGAATGTGATGTTACCTTTGCTGAGAATAATTTGCTTTTAAAATGGATCTTTCAGCAAGATAATGACCCGAAACATGCTTCGGGTAAAGCGAGAACATTTTTCAAAGACAATAAAATTTCTTTCTTGTCATGGCTCTCTCAATCACCGGATCTTAATCCGATTGAGAATTTATGGAATGATCTAAAAAATTCCGAAGGGAAGTACAATATCCGAAATAAATCAAAATTATGGAAAATAATCCAAAAAGAGTCGGCCGCAATATCGACAGAATGGTGTCGAAAATTAGTGGAGTCTATGTGAGGCAGTGATCAATAATAAGGGGAGAGCAACCAAGTATTAGTATGGTACGAGAATTGCAAGTTAAATGGAACCATTTTTCAAAACAAATTTGATAGTAATTGTTTCACATATAAACAAGAATTCCTTTTGTTTGTGCTAGTGGCTCTATTTTTGTGACCAACATATTTTAGAAGATTTTATTTTGTTTTGAATTTATTTTTGCAAAAGTAATTGTTTTGTTTTGTAAAGTGAATTTAAATTTGTTTTATATGAAATAAATTTATGTATTAACCATATTTTATCTTTTTAAATTTTATTCAGGAAAAATTATTCAAAAAAGATTTAAGTTTTCCTAAATGACTCTATTTTTGTGACCATAATTGTAAATATATATATATATATATATATATATATATATATATATATATATATATATATATATATATATATATATATATATATATATATATATATATATATAAATGTATATATATAGACATATATATACATATATATATATATATATATATATATATATATATATATATATGTATATATATACATATATATATATATATATATATATATATATATATATATATATATATATGTATATATATATATATATATATATATATATATATATATACGAGGGTAATCCCGACCTGACTTATGAATACAGGAAATTTAAAAAAAAAAATTACTGCGATTGACAATACCACCTTTCAACAAGTTTATGAGAAAAATTTGTACGTTTATTATCATTTTTTCATAGACATCCAAAATGAACGCTCTCAGTGAATTTGTAAATATGGGGAAATCGTACATCGTTATGTGATATAATACTTTCATTTGAAAGGTTTAAGTTCAACCGATATCAAAGACGAGTTGGATTCTACTCTGGGAAGTCTGCTCCTTCGTTTAAAACGGTCAAATATTGGGTAGCTGAGTTTCAGCGAGGTCGTACGAGCTGCCAAGATAACACCACAGTGGTCGAACAAGTGAAGTCACTACGTCAGAAAATCTGAAAAAATCCACAAAATGGTATTGGATGACCGTTGACTGAAAGTGCGCGAGATAGCAAACATGGCAGGCATTTCAAAAAGTGCTGTGCATCGCATTTTGAAACGAAAATTTGGACATGAGAAAGCTGTGCGCAAGATGTGTGCCACGTTTGCTCACAATGGAGTACAAACAGTACTGTGAGGATGTTTCCATCGAGTGTTTGACAATGTTTCAAAGCAATAAAGCCGAGTTTTTGCATCGATTCATAACTATGGATGAAACATGGGTCCATCATTTTACACCTGAGATCAAGGAGCAGTCAAAGCAGTGGACTGAAAAGGGAGAACCGGCTTCAAAGAAAGCAAAGACAGTTCAGTCAGCTGGCAAGGTTATGACATCCGTTTTCTGGGATGCGCGTGGAATTATATTTATTGATTATCTCAAAAAAAGAAATGCAATCAACGGCGCATATTATGCAGCCTTATTGCTACGTTTGAGTGATGAAATGAAAAAAAAACGGCCCCATCTGACGAAAAAGAAAGTATTGTTTCATCACGACAACGCACCAGTCCACACGTGCGTCGTTGCGATGGCTAAAATCAATGAGTTGAAGTTAGAATTGCTTCCTCACGCACCCTATTCGCCAGATCTGGCTCCCTCGGATTATTTTCTTTTTCCGAATTTGAAAAAATGGCTCGGAGGCAAAAGGTTTGCCAATAATGAATAGGTAAGTCTGCGGTTAATAGCCATTTTGAGGAGCTTGACGGTTCCTACTTTAAAGCGGGTATCGAAGCTATTGAACATAGTTGGGAAAGGTGTATTGAGCAGAAAGGAGAATATGTTGAAAAATAAAAAAACATTTTCGCAATTTTTTTACCGTTTTCTATGTCGGGTCGGGTACTTTTGGGACCGACCTCTTATATATATATATATATATATATATATATATATATATATATATATATATGTATATATATATATATATATATATATATATATGTATATATATATATGTATATATATATATATATATATATATATATATATATATATATATATATATATATAGGATATTCTAAAAAGTATTAAACCTTTTTTGTCACTAGATGGTGTTCATTGCCATATGTCGGGCAATACTCATCAGATTGAGTCAAACTGACATGCGTTTGAAAGATGACATTCCAGTCTACTATTTTCTTATGGACAGTGTTGTATTTAGTCATTCGTGTCAAAAGTTGTATTCTTTTAAAAATGAGTGACATTTCTGAAAAAATTCGTTATATTTTACAATATCACTACGATCAAGGTGAGAATGCATCGCAGGCTAACGAAAAAAATTGTGGTGTCTACGGTCAAGATACTTTATCAAAAGCCAAAGCCAAGAGATGGTTCGCTCGCTTTCGTTCTAGAAGTTTTGATGTCAAAGTTGCACCTCGCTCAGGTCGACCAATCACTGAAAAAGTCAATGAAATCTTACAAAAAATTGAAGAAGCTCGACACATAAGCAGCCATGACTTTGCTAAGAAGCTGAATATCCATCACCAAACATTTTTGAACCATTTGCGTAAGGCTGGATACACAAAGAAGCTCAACGTTTGGGTGCCACATGAATTAACACAAAAAAATTTGATCGACCGAATTTCCATTTGCGAAATGCTAACAAAACGCACCGAAATCGAGCATTTTTTGAAGCAAATCATTACGAGTTATAAAAAATGGGTAAGATACGAGAATGTCGTTTGAAAAAGATCATGGTCAAAAAAAGGTGAATCATCACAAACGACTTCAAAGCCAGGATTGACTACAAATAAGGTTATGGTGTGTGGATGGTGGGATCAGAAAGGAATCGTTTATCATGAGGTGCTAGAACCTGACCAAACACTCAATTCGGCTCTGTACTATCAGCAATTAACAAGAGTGCAAAAAAAATTCAAAAAAATCGGCCAGAATTGATCAATTGAAAGGGCGTTGTCTTCCATCATGAGAATGCCAGACCACACACATCTTTGATGACTCGGCTAAAATTCACAAGCTTAGCTGGGAAGTTTTTATGCATCCACCGTATAGTTCATACCTTGCACCATCAGACTACCATTTGTTTCGTTCTATGAAAATTCCTTAATGAAAAGAAATTCACTTCAAAAAGGGACTGTGAAATTCGCTTGGCCAAGTTTTTCGCCAATAAACCACAGAAATTCTTCACAGATGGAATAATGTCTCTACCCAAAAAATTGCAAAAAGTCATAGATAATAATGGACAATATGAACTTAAATAAAATCCATTTTCAATAAAAGAAATATTCACTCGAAAAATGACAAAAAAGGGCTCAATACTTTTTGGACTTACCAATGTACTCGTATACTTAAATATGTATATATACATCTATATATATATATATATATATATATATATATATATATATATATATATATATATATATATATATATATATATATATATATATATACATATATATATACATTTATATAGATGTATGTATTTATATACATGAACACAAAGTCAACTCCGCTATCAATCTCAACAAATTTGCTTAAAAAGATCCGTCGTAACCGTATCACTCGTTCACGTTTATTCGATACCCATCGCCTTCATTTTCAGTTAACTTTGACACATAATTTCCATGAAAGTTTCATGAAAATTATACCCTATAGTTCAATGAAAACTCGACTATGCATTTTCATGTTAATCTCTAAAGTTATGATCAGTTATAGAAGGAAAAGTATCGTCTTTTTGTATTGCGATTCTCGCCGGTCTTAAGTATGGAAATCACTCATTTTAGATTTCTGGACATATAATGTATTAACTAGAAAGTAACGAATCAACTCTATAATTTGCAATCACTCAATTCTTATTATTTCTTCGGGGAATTTTACAAATCCTATGTGTAAAGTTTACATCTAAAGATGTAAGAAGGATAATTTTACCTCTAAATATTGATGAATTGTATGTATGCTTCATTTAAAATTAATTTATTGGTTATTTCCGGTAGAAATGATTGAATAAAATGTACCGTTTGTGCAGAAAATTAAGGATACTGATCAGTGTTATCTTCCGTCAACAAAGGATATGATATCTCCATCAAACCCTTGAAGAGTGCCAAATAATTGGCACTTTTCGTACGAAAGATCATTGAAATTCAATTTCTTGACATCAATGTATCATATTGAACTGTTAATATCTACAGAGTCCTTGAAAGGATTACAATTCTGTACCAAAACATTTTAGATCAATCAAACACCAATAATCAAAATCCTGACACGGGTCGACCAGTTATGCTAAAAAATCGGGGTGAAAGTCGGAAATATTTTAGTTTTAACAGTAAAAGTCTTTTAAGGTTACTTGAATTTCTTATCCTTTAAATATTACCTAACAAGAAGAAAGATGTATTGTTTGCCGAAAACAGGACTCTTCGATATATTTTCGTTTAAAAGTTATGTATGAACATACATAAAAAAAAAACAAAAAAAAAACGTGATGAATTGATAACCTTCTTTCCTTTGGAAGTCGGTTAAAAAATCAGAAATACGTTATCCCACATCCCCGAAGCTGCCATCAGCCGATCCATTCATAAACTGAGGCCTGATGAGAATGTGGGTACGTCTCGAACTATCTTCCCAAGAATCAAATTTTTTAAAGTGAGATTTTCCATGCAAATTTCTACTTTAATTTATTATCTCAAATAAAAAACTTCGTCATTTCAAAATTAGTTCGAAAATAATTTTTCAGAGAGTAGAATACTCGTATAAAAACTTTGTGCAGACGTAGTTTAGGGTTCATATGTTTGATAACTCTTCGTGAAATGAAGTAATTTAACATAGCCGAAGCTCATGATGTAGTCAAGAAAAAATACCTCAGATCCACAAAATATCACACTTGGCGAATACAGTACCGAAGATCTGGACAAATTTTCCGTATTTAGGCGCCAAAATAACGAGAACCGCTAATGAAAGAGATGCAATCCGCCGAAGAATACAGCCCGCAAAAAAATATTTTATTCAGTTTTGATGATCTTGAAGGCCACTTGCATACACAGAAAAGCAAAGCTCCACATATAAAAATTTGTAATAAGACCTGTGTTATGCTATGGGTGTGAAACATGGACCCTAAAAGAAACATCCGCAAATATACTGAACACCTTCGAAAGACGGGTCCTGAGGCGAATAATCAGAACGACGCTATATGGGAACCAATGGCGAACTCAACACAACCATAAGCTGTATGAAATTTTTGACGAGCTGGAGGTCTCAATGATTGTAAGACTGCGGAAGTTGCAATAGGCAGGCCACGTAAATCGTATGGACGAACAACGTATACCCAGAACGGTATTCGTTGGGAGATTGGAAGAGCGGAGACCAGTGGGACAATCAACTGGACTAACTCGGTCGACGAAGAAAGTTCATTGCTGCTCGGGTTTCGAAATTGGAGGACGTGGCCAATGGACCGAGACAGATGGAGGCGCTTGTTGTAGGAAACGATGGCCAGACAGGGACTATAGCGATTCCGGATCAACCCGTTCTCAATGAAAACGAACACCTGTTTTACTGAGGAAGCTCCAAAATCGCTGCAAGTCCTTCGAAAATTCGTTTTTGTTGATGAAAAATTCTTTTTTGTTGATGATCATGTCATGTTTGGTAAATGATGTGCAAGTCTTTATGTCTTTAGAATGCTAACCATGTTTATAAGATTCGCAATACAGCATACGGTGCACTATATATTTTCAAATTATTATTTCCAATTATTTTATCGCGAGAAGTCTTGTGGATATGTTCGTTTTGGTAAGCAGATGTATTTTGACTAGCTTGAGCCATCTTCAGAGCTTAAGGGATGTGTGAAATACCTGTTTATAGATGTACAATGGGTTACGCAGATAGTTTAGGGCAGGTAGAGGATTATCGAGGGTATTCAATTTTTGTTTTCTATGCTGTTGAATATCCATTTATCTTGGTTCTTCTCACTTTCGTTTTTTTATCGGAGGTAATGGTCTTTTTCTGCTGCCCCCTTCCGAGCCTTCGCTTAAAGATAGTTTGAATATCTCATTATATTGATCGTGATCGATTGTATCGGCACTTGAGAAGGTGATATGGTCAGTACCATGCCTCGGCTATTGATCCGTCTACGCAGCTGCAAAACGTTTTGATTTAAAGCCGGTACGTTTCATAACTGAACGGGTTTTCAGCCCACCTGAAGTAGCACACGAAACAAATCTCGTTATCATCAACGGGACTCAAACCAAGGACCTTTGGCTTACGCAGCCAGTACTCAAGCCGCTGCACTATGCGGATACTTTGTATTTTTAGCCTGTCTATTGTAGAATAGTAGTCGATACGTTGCTTTGGTTGTGTAACAATGCCATTGAGTTTGTCAAAGCGTCAGGCTCCTGAGCATGGTTTTGCAAGTACGTCACATAGTTGAAGTTGCCTTGTTGTGTAAGCAAGATTGTAAGTGCTTTTTGTATCTAGTCGTTAGTTTCTGTGTCGTCCTTCCTTTTGTCGCGTGTTACGGTTCACGGCTGATATGTTTAATGTCCCGGAAAAAGAAAAACGCAATTTTTTAATATAAATGATCGGATGTTTATTTCATTACAAAGAGGAAGGTATGCCGTTAATAGTGGAACATAACGTCAGGCAAATGACCACCATGACACGCTTACAGGACCATATCCTTTTCATGAAATTTTCCATAACCAAATCGCAAACTCGCTGCCCTATGCCCTCGATAGCGTCACGAATTTCAGTTTTGAGGTGTTGAATCGACGCTGGGCTGTTGGCGTAGACCTTCTCTTTCACGTGGCTCCAAAGGAAGAAATCGCAAAGTGTTAAATCACAAGATCTCGGTGGCCAATTGTGATCACCTCTTCAAGAGATAACACGGTCCAGAAACTTTTCCCGCAAAAGATCAATGGTTTCGTTGCTTGTGTGGCACGTAGCGCCGTCTTGTTGAAATTAAACGTTGTCCAGATCAATACCATCCAATTCCGGCCATAAAAAATCATTAATCATCTCTCAATAGCGCAATCCATTCACCCTAACTGTTGCTCCAGCCCCATTTTTGAAAAAGTAAGGCCCAATGACACGGCCGGACTATAAACCGCACCAAACAGTCACACGTTGAGGATAGAGAGGCTTTTCAACAATGACTCTTGGGTTTTTCGAGCCCCAGATGCGACAATTTTGCTTGTTGACCAAGCCACCGAGGTGGAAGTGGGTCTCATCACTCAAAATGATTTTTCGATGGAATTCCGGATCATTTCCATGCATTTCAAGAACCGAAGCAGCAAAGACACGACATTGTTGATGATCGACCGGCTTGAGTTCTTGTGTTAACTGAGCATTATAAGCTCTTTATGCAAAATACGGTGTAATGATGTTTGTTGAATGCCTTATTCTAAAGAACGGCGAGGAATGGACAAACCTGGGTTTTCTTCAACACTTTCGACTCCAGCAGCAATATTGAATTTTTCTACCAATTTCTGTATTGCGGTCGGATAAGGTGCTTCACGACGACCCAAAAATGTTCGAGTTTTACGAACCGTCTCTGTCAAATTTTCACCATTTTTATAGTGAATCTGAATAATTTCAATGCATTGTTGAAGCGTGTATCGTTCCATTTTTATTAATGGCGTAGTTTGAAACGTCAAAAAATGACAGCTTCAAAAGTGACATCTACCGAAATAGCGGGCTATTCAAAATAACACCTCTTATTGGAAAACCCTTTAGCTTAATTTAGACCTTAATAAATCGAGAATAATATTTTAGGGAGATAATGAAAAACGAGAAGACTTGTATGAAAACTTCAGGAAGGATAGAAGTCCTAAATATATTTGACAATTGGTTCAATGAGTGACACCAGTAATCGTAAAAAAAATTGGTTACCGTTCTAAATGAGAATTCATAAAATCTGTGTAACTTTTCCACAATTTCAATATAATAAATACATGCAGGCTATTGAGTCATAACGAACGTGTATATTTTATAGGTGACGAAATCATGGTAGTAAATACTTATGAGTACAACAATTACAAATACCTTTTTTATGGTTGGAGGTGAATACCTTTTACGCGTGGAGTATGGAGTTTCCATGCTCCAAACGACTGGACTACCCACTAAAAACCTCCCCTGTCAACCCAGAAACCCAGCCTGGAACCGTTTGATACATCACTTTGGGCCAGGTCTCTTTTTATTATGCCGTGAGCTGCCTGCAACCTGGGGGATCCCTCCTTTAGCGGGAGAGAAGAGAGGAAGAGGTACTGCAAGACAACTAATTCTCCAGCCCTGACGTCCGCGGCTGCTGTGAGTTCCTTTTATCTTTTACGACTGCCCGAACATAATATTGTTCCATTTTCCAGCCGATCCAAGCATCACCACAACTAGGTTGTCCGGAGAGAGCTCTCTCGTCTCCCTGTGGAGGTCACATTGCAGTTTATCCTAATTTTGCACGCAAGAAATGTGTAGCAGGTATTGTCTTCCTCTCCTGGGCAAAACTGACAATCGGAGGACCATGACTTGCCGATCTTGTGCAAGTAAGACTGGAAACACCCATGCCCGCTCAAAAGCTGGGTCAGATAGAAGTCAGTCTCATTATTGGTACGATTAAGCCACGGTCTCACATCCGGGATGAGGCGAGCAGTCAACCTTGTCTTCGTGCAATTCACCAAAGACTGCTGCCAATCGTTGAGTGAGCGCTGTTTCTCCTCGCAGGCAACCGTCTTCCTCGCGTTCTCATTTTGACGCAGGTAAATAGCGTGGCGATTTCTAGCAAGGGAGGCAACATGTATCATGCCTACAATAACTCTCACTACCGAATCGGAGGCTGTGTAATATGAAAATGGAGCCCTGAGAGTGTCCGCATCAATAACCAATATTGGGCTAAGGCAGAGATATTGGGCTAAGGCCAAGTAGTGGCCTATACGGATGACATCAACATTTTGTCAGGCTCATTAACAAATGCCAAAGAACTCTTCCTGAAACTCGACAGCAAAGCAAAACTAGTAGGGCTACAAATCAATAAAATTAAAAATAAAGCTCATGCCACATACGAGAAAAAAAACCTCAAATACACAAAATATCACACTTGGTGAATACAGAATTGAAATTGTGAGCAAATTTGTGTGATTAAGCGCCTGTTGTGAAGTGGGTAGATTACATGTCCATTCAGGATTACGGATGTTGGGATCCGCCGAGATTGGCCTTGTCTGGGAACGCGTGAATGCGCTTGCAGGCTAGCGTTGCGGTGTCGTGGGGCGGATTCTTTCCCCCAGCACAAGGACCCACTACAAAAGAATTTCGCATCTGGGATCAAATAAAAGTCAACCGAAGTCGAAAAGGAGGTAATCAACTAAGAGTCGGAAATTGCTCTCGTTAAATTCAAGGAATGAATTTCATCAATCAAACACTTCAGCCTAATGAAAATTTTAACCGGGTTCCAAGCTAGACTCAACAAAGCCCGAATTCATACTTGAGATATTGTTTTAGCAGTGCAAAGCAACAAAAATATTGGTACAACTAGAAGATTTTTAAGGGGCAAAAATATTTGCTATCTTCCAGATTATTTTTAAGAAAGACGTTAAGACAATCAATTTGGCAATAATACCTTTTGCAGTGGACAAACCATTGAAAAACCTTTCACTTCGCTTTTAATTCTGCCAAATGAAATGACGTTGTCAAGAAGTGGTTGTAGCGCAGGTTCGAACAATGATGATTTTCACAGGAAGAGTAGAAACTTAAGTCCCTATAGAAGCTTGAGCAAGAATTTCCACACGGCGCAGGATGATTTTTAGTAATACTTTGCGGATTTCGTTTTGACTCCTATATAATTTAGCATTTATCTCCTTCGATCCTCTCATGCCGTGATAAACAAAAGAAAACACAAATACGATTCGAATGTATAATTAGCGATTCGCTGCCTGAGAGTTAACTCTTACCAATTTGAAATATAAATGTTTGCGATCCGTGGTCTTAACGTCACTACGTTCAATTTAAAAATAAGTCTGTTCGAGCACCGTCCCATATACGCAGATACACGCTTCCGGCATCTGACGACTGAGCAATCACGCATTACCAAAATCACAATGGTTTTATAATAAGTGATGGACTCCAGCAAACGCTTCGCTCTAATATATGTACTTGGCAAGGTTATACAATTATGGTTGACTACGCCCTTGTCACTAATTGCGTTGCTGTGCCATGCGTGATCTTGAAAAGACTCTATCCTCAGCCAAAACTACAATACGAACCATTCATCGCAATGCAAGAAACTGAAGTTTGGGATACGGACGCGAAAAATCCACGGGATTTTGATACCGATTTATTTCCGTAGTCAAGGGTGCCAATCCAATCACATTGATATTAATAAAATGCAGTTCGCATTCGGATTGACGATTTCGAATATGAACGCCTTCGCTAAGGACTTCTCCCCATAATATTCTACAGCAAAATTGAATTAAAAGCGATCACTCACCAGTTCTCGTTGAAAGCGCGACTGTGACTACGATGCATTACCCCAAGACTCACCAAATTTGTAGAGCTATTTGCAAAGAAACTTTATATGATTCCGTCAAAATGAATTTGCTCCACCGTGCTGCCTAGTCGGACACTTGTTTACGTTCAATTTAAATGCTGAGTGGCTGATTGAATTTCCTTGGAATTGGTAAATAGTTCTTCCGCATATTAATTAATACCGAGCTCATCCGCATATTCCGCTCAACATTCATCACACCCAGCTCACGGTTGGCTACCGGGAATCACGACCATTGCAAACAAAAGTAATTTCCAACCTTGCTCAATCCCACTCGCAGCTGTTAAAGTGCTGTCATTCCCGATTTGTAAGAGTTACACCACCAGCTTGACTGAGCGGTCGCAGTATTTTTGGGGTTTATAATAACATGAAAGAAAACTTATAAGGCTTCAAAATGGGAACACAACAATTCATAGTTTAAGTCAATGATTACGGCACCAAGTGAATTCTAGTCTTCACCGAGCACACCAAAGCTTCATAGGTTGTTCAATGCTCGCTACTTATTATGCAACAAAAAGCACAATCGCCGCCACAGCATCGTAGATTTACATGCCAATGACGTGCAGTGAATTCTATCATTATTTTTACCGTTGGCAAATTTTTCATCGACTGGTTCAGTTGCATGCTGCCCGGAGGTTATCTTATCAGCACGTCCGCCCCAAAGGGCCCACAGTGCACTTGTAATGACTATAAGAAAACCATTTAAATACGTCTTGTGATGGCTCTGTTAGGCTCAACACACCACAGGAGCTTGTACTTTCGCTTTAAACTGCTAAGTAGGAAATGCAGAACTTTTCCTCGGTCGAAGTGAATGACATTTTAGAGGTCTCCACTACATCCCATAAGAATCGACAAGATTTTCCTTTTTGCTCTAGTTTTTGTGACTGTTATTAATCACGCTGAATCCTTACCTAGAGATAGAACTCAACGCATAGACGATCACCTTTGATATTATTTATCTCACTATGCTCACTTAAACGGAATTTATTCGCGATGAGAAACTTCGCACCGCGAGGATTGAACCGAACCTCACTGCTTGGCGATTTGAAGCGGACTCCTCGATCCGTCCAAATCTCCTCTTGTTCTTCTCTTTTCCCATGTACCGCTAAATTGCATCAGCTGCCATTTCAGCTGGGTCCGCTTACATTCCGTGATGTAATACACCGTTGGGCTGTACCAAATCAGTGTTCCCATATCCTAAATCTTGATTGGCACATGTAAAAAGTAAAATAAAGATTGTAATAGTGATCAAAGTTAAACCTCATGAAGAATATAATTACAGGGAAACGTTTAAATTTAATATAAAGGGAAATTTATACAAAATTACATTTAATAATGATAATAAGAAGGAAAACTATTTTACAAATTACGATTATGAATGGAAATAATTAAATATTTTTCAAAATCTGCCATCAAAATTTCGAATAGGAGACAGGAAGGTTTTTGAGTAGTTTGCTTGTGTGACTGCTTGATTACTACACGCCAAACTAATGAAAACTACTAATAAAAGACACGAAATACGCCGGAGAATATAGCTAGCAAATAAAATATTTTATTTAGTTTTGACGATCTCGAAGACCAGCTGCACATACAGTAAATCAAAGCTCCAAGTATACAAATCTGTGATAAGACCTGTGTTATGCTATGGGTGCAAAACATGGACCCTAACCCAAGCACGTCAACAAATTGAGCGCCTTCGAGTAACGAGTCCTGAAGCGAAAAATTGGGGTGAAGTTTGATGTGCACCAATGGCAAATTCGATACAACCATGAGCTGTATGAAATGTTTGACGAGGCGGAGGTCTCAACGATTGTAAAGCTGTGGAAGCTGCAATGGGATAGCCACGTAAATCGTAAAGATGAACTATGGGTACCCAAAAAGGTATCCGTTTGGAGAACTGAAGGGCGGAGACCAGTGGGGAAACCGAGAAAATGCTGGTCTGACTCGGTCGACGAAGACAGTTCATCGCTGCTCGGGTTTCAAAATCGGAGGACGTGGTCAATAGACCGAGACAGTTGGAGGCGCTTATTGTTGGAAGCGAAGGCCCGAGAAGGGCTGTAGTCCTACAAAGAAGAAGAAAAGAGAGTCGTCCCATATTTCTGCTCCGTACAGTAGCACTGACCCTACGGCACCCATCAAGAGGTATCTTCTTAATGGATGGGATCTCTCTAAGTTGGTCATAAGCCAACTCAAAGAAACTCATCTCATTTAGTTCACCGCTGGCTTCGATTCGATGAGTATGTCTTCAAAACTGATCATCCTTACTCTAGGGAATATCTTTTTTGTCAAGATGACCACTTTGGTTTTCTCCAGTGCTAAACTGAACCTTTGAGTAGTCATAGAATCTCTCACTCGGCGCATTAGCATACCTAGCCTAAATTGCGTAGATGTTACTGCCATATTTCATTGACCCTGTGTCGTTTCGTAAAGTAGTAAAGCGTCGTCCTGGTCGCCATTTCTAAGATTCGTTTTCTCCGCGGATCTGTTAAAGATATGCCCCATTGCCTAGGTGTTGTCCCCTATGGCTCCCTGAAATCAGCCTCGCTTTAATCCTGCCCACGCTAGGGAACTCCCGTTTGATGGCCCCTTCTACCTCGGCCAGATCTGTGACGGAATCAATGACTCTTATTTCGATTGTTGCCATCGGCTTGAGCTAGACTATAGTTGCACTTTTGCCGAGGATTTTCTATACTTCGTCGAAGAATGCTTCTTTATCATTGGCCTCTGCTCTGAATTCGACAAGTATGTGGCCCGACCACGCTCTTCGTACCGCTTTAATGGGAGTGTTGGTGTCTTTGGGCCATACATTTCACCTGATATCCCGCAGAACTTCTGCGAAGGATCGGCCATCTTGGAGTTTTACGAGCAGTGCTTACTACTGGGATCTTTGCCGGGGCTTCTTTCTCTCCTGTGTCACATCAGGTCGTTTTTATTGCGGGCGTCCATGCGAACTTCATTTTATGGTACGTTTTGAATAAGTTTCTCTGCGGCTTGCTTCTTTCCCTTTGTCAGCACTGCCTGGAATACCTGATTTGGCATTTCACGTCCATCTCCTTCTCCTTCAATTGGGCTAGATGCCATTCTTTTTTTGATATTTAATGGTGGAGCTATCTGCTTGTATCCTTTGGGATTAGCCCTCGGTGCTTCTTTAACCGCCTGCTCTTCTTCGGCTTTCTGGTCCTCTTCGGCCTTCTGGTCCTCTTCGACCTTTAACCAGCTCCTCCGATAATGCCATATGTGGCCTAGGAGCTCCTCCAACTCAATGAGCTCATTCTTTACAACCTTTGCTGATTTTTGGTAGGTTGCATGCAGATTTTATTATTTTTAGAACATCCCCACTTTTCGGATTAGCCTTTCTTCTATATATCGTCGGCAGCAACTGTGCTTTGCGACCATCTTTCTTGGGAGAGGTTATCGGCTTCTATTTCTGGGTATACTCCTTCCGCCATATTTTCGACAGTAGCGATGTAATCACACAATTGCGCTTTATTTGTCTGGTCACTCCTTCCTTTTCCTGCCGTGATTAATTAGTGGACTTCAGAATGCTTCGTTATTATTTCGGGATCTAAGATCATTGCTCTGGTCACTTCGGTAGCGATCATAGCAGTAACCATCGAATTCTTAATGTTTTTTATATTTTCCCTCAACGCTCGTACATCTGGCACGTCCTGCAGAGTTTCCAGCTTTTCCTTTTTTAAACGTTTTGGCATTCACATCATTTTGTTGCTGCGCGCGAACACCGCAAGAATCTCAGTGTGGACAAGATTGTCTGCTAGTCTGCTTTTTCGTATGTCTTCATTGTCATTGTATTCATTGTCGTTTTTGTTATCATGTGTACCGCTCCCGATGTGCTGTTAACATCGTGGCTGCAGCCGCTAGTTGCGTCATCGTTAATGTTGTTACAAATTGTTCGAAATTGAAATTCACTCAGCTTTGTTAATAATGATAGTAGGATTTGCAAATGTAACATTTTTCTCAGTAAATTCATGAGGCTATCACTTCCATCAATACAATTTGATTACATTGAAACTAAAACTACCCATATGAATTTACTGGGAGAAATAATAGTTGGGTGTGTAAATGTAATATTTACACACTCAACTATTATTTCAAAGAGACTTGAGTGAGTTTCAACTTCTAAGGTTGTTGTTATTGTTGTACACACAAGAACCTACCACTATTGCCTAAAAAATGTACGCTTTCATTAGAAGTTAATGGCCTGCTTTTTAAATATCGAAGTTGGGGTAAAAAAACGCAAATTTTCTCGAGATTCTCATTTGAATGGCCACCATTTTGTTTTACAAATACTGATATCACTCATTGAACAGATTCTTAGAGGTATTCATGTTATATATTCTTCCTGAAATTTTCATGTCAAGCTTAAGAAGCCTGTTAGGTCTGAGTCAATTGGGTGCGCATATTTATTACCTGAACATTTGATGATTGATTAGTCAGGTAAGTAGGCACCAGGGAATCATTAAATTTAAAGGTAGCCTCACGGTTTTATACAAGAAAATGTGAAATTGATAAATTATACTATTAATAACAAAGCTCAGTGAATCTCGACTTCTGGGGTATTTACCGTTGTTGTACTTATGAAGAACTTTTTTCTTTGTGGCACTACATCGCTTCCTGCAGAAATCGCGTCCAACAATCTCGGTCCATTGATCGCGTCCTCCAATTTTGAAATCCAAGCAGTGGTTTCCCCACTGGTCTCTGCGATTCAGTTCCCCCAGCGAATACCTTTTTGGGTATCCATTATTCGTCCATACGATTCACATGGCCAGCCCATTGCAGCTTCCGCAGTCTTACTATCCTTGAGTCCAAAACTGGTTGCATCGTATTCACCTGGTCCCCGTGTAGCTTCGGTTCGATTATTTACTTCATGACCCGTCTTTCGAAGGCGTTCAATATGTTCGCGGATGCTTGGCTTAGGATCCATGTTTCGCACCGATAACATATAGGGTGGGAACAAAAAGTAGTAGAACTAAATTTCTGTAGCGCGAATCAAGCAGCGAAGGGGGTCAGACCACCTGGGCGTGGTAGTGAGGAGCCTTCTGAAGAGACCAATATTTTTTCCAGTCACCTACATTCAAGTGGAGAGTAAGCACGCCATCAATTTTTGCGTCAAATTTGGGAAAACCTCAATGGAGACTCTCGGATTAAGGACGCCTACGGGGATGCTACCATGAGCCGCTCTGCATTGTTCGAGGGGCATAAGTTGTTCCGGAAGTAGTGGGAGCTTGTTAAAGACGATCAGCGCGCTAGTCACCCGTCAACTCTAATGATTGATGAAAATGTGGCCAAAGTAAAGTCGCTCCTGAACTCCGAACAACGCACAAAAATTCGTCTGTTAGGAATTTCGTACAGTAGCGTCCCAAAAACTACCACCGAGGATTTGGCCATGCAAAAGTTTTTGCCAAGAGTCCTGAGTGCTGGTGAGGGAGTTTCGGGCTAAGTAAGTAAGTAAGTGCAAAGTTGCCACGTTGTCTAACCTCTCCCCCCTCCCCTATAGTCCAGATCTGGCACCACCAGAATTCTTCCTCTTTAATTAATATCAACTTCATCCCTTATTTGTTTGTTAACGTTGTAAATAAAACAATAAATTAATTTTGATTCCAATTATTTCTTTTATTTTTTTCTTTTTCTCGTTAACAATACCTTTTCCTTTTTAAAGATACGTATTTCGCCTGTATCGCCCAGGCTTCTACAGGTTGTGCACTAATTTTTTTATCCCCGTTTGCACCTCTTTTTTGTTTTTCTTTCTCTTTCCTCGGTTCAAGCAGGATCTCAAGGGAAAACAATACAGCTCCGTAGAAGGCATCTAATGGGCTGTGACGGTATCTCTGAAGAAGATCCCGGGAAGTAGAAAAGCAGTAGAAAACATATTATACGCATTATGTCGAAGCACAAGGGTACTATTTCGAGGGCCACTAACGATTTGTACCGATTAGTCGAACGAAAAATTTGAATTCATTCATTTTTTTTATCCTATCCTGTAGCACGGGTTTCATCACAGGTTCATACTCGCATACTTGGAGCTTTGTTTTCCTGTGTATGCAGCTCGTCTTCAAAATTATCAAAACTAAATAAAAAAATTTTTTTTTCCTGAGTTGTATTCTTCGGCGTATTTGGTCTTTTTAAGGTTTTGTAAAATCATTTTACTAAACCCTACTAAAATCGCGTCCTGTCTGTCCGTCTGCCCTTGTGTCACACCACTTTTTCTCGCAAACTACATCAGCTAGAAACATAAGATTTTGTAAGAAAGTGCAAAGCGACGCCCTCTTCAAAATTTCACCACAAAAAGAAATTTATAAAGTGTTTAAGGGGGATCTCCCCACATAGGGGAGTGGCCCCTGAAAAAAAAAATTTCATCGCATGCAGGCAATATGGAAATCAAATGAAAGGTCTTGATGAGAACTTTTCAAAACAGGTCTTAACATGACATGTTTTGCTTTGAGGGGTGCAGGGGAAGGGGAAATGTGTAGAAATTGTCCTCCCCCGCGATTGGACACCTTTGACCCGAAAAATCTGAAAAAATCGCAGAAGTGAGACTATAGGAGTACAAGGACAACAAATACCACAGATGTCGAAATTTGGTCAACTTTGTTAATAATAGTACATTTTATAAATTTTACGTTTTTGCCTATTGAATCAAAATGGGACCCTTAAATTTCCCAAAAGCTGCAATTTAAGTTTTTGAAACGAATCGTATGTATTCTGAAAATTTCACAGTGATTGAACAGTAAACAGCTAAGTTACAGGCGATTGAATATTTAACAATTACAACAACATCAACACGTGATACAAGGGAGGTACATGCTTGCAACGGACCTAGACACTACAAACATGTAGAAAATCTGATAAAAATGTTAGAAATGGTTTGAAATATTGATGTGTTATCATGACTAACTAAGCAACGGGGTCAAGACACTTGAAACGTAATGACGGCAAATTTAAAAATATAATAACCATAATAATTTTTCGAACTCAATTTACGGAATTTGTATATAAGTCAAATTTTGATATGAAGAAGATATTGTTTGATTTACTAATTGTTTTAAAAAACCCTTCTGGCAGAAGCACTCTCCTGGTACTTCATTTTGTTCATTACCGGTTCTCGTCATTTTGTCGCCCTAAATACACAAATTCGCCTCAGGGCCACCGAGAGAAAACCTGGGCCCGGGGGTAAACAATTACGGGCCCAAACCCCCCTCCCCCCATATAACACAACTATAGAATACGCTAAATGAAATATGTACATGCTGATTCTATGAAGAAAAGAGTTATAAAATCTCCGGAAAATTGTTTTTGAAACAAATTGTTTGCAAATTTTTTATTACAGTATCAAAATCCAACTCCCTAACTAATGGGGCCTCTATGCAAAGAGTGCCAAGTGCTGAAATAGCATTTGTAAAGAACATGATCGATGCAAGTTTTTAATGCGAGCAAGAACACTAAATGAACGTTCAGCACTGGAGACAGTAATAGGTATAGTGTAAAATACACGGAGGGCAACACACACATTCGGAAAAATCGTCTCCAGATTTCGAACAGAGTTTGAAAAAATTTCTTAACAATAATGACTTTCATCTCTACAAAATTTAATAAAAACTGAGAGATGAAAAACATGACAAGAAACATTTTTCTCACAACCCGCCAGTGGAAAATTCAATATTTGACGAATTATGGAAGGAGAGTGGAATTCGATCTATTACTAGATTTTATTTTACTGTGTCAACCTCAATTATATCAAAACTCTCGATTTGTGGATGTAAAAAATATAGCGCACAACTATTTCGAGATTGTGAGCTTCGCCATGACGATATGAATAAGAACTTAGAAAATAGCACGCAGCGATGCGACGTCCATACTTCATCTTTACATCTTTAGACGGTCGGCAAAATTCTCCCACTCGATGCACAATGATAATGAATGATTGTTACTTACTCATGTGTTGTTATGTCCAACCGCCACTGTTTTCTTTTTTGTTTCGCACAACGTTGCGAAAACGACAAATAGTTACAAAGTGTTGCAATCTGGGCCACAACTTTTGTTAGAATGTCAGATGCACTGCGATCGTAGCCAATAATCATAAGTAGCGGCTCCATTGAGCAAGTTCACACCTTTCAGCGTGCTGCCAGTTGCAAACAGGTTAATCAGGTTTTCTTACGAAAGGGACGCGACGTCGAGAGAAGCCAAAATGTACTAAAGAGGTTTGCACATGTCAAAACAACCAAGCAGCACGATCTACAAGAAATGCATGCCTATCAGCTTCACCTCAGAAATTTTTAGAAGGCTCAAGGCAATCATTCATCCATCGATAGTTCAAGGGGAAAGATCATGCGAATCATGTATGATAGATGAGAAATGTGTGCTTGGTCCTAGCGAGAAACCCGTGACAATGCGGTGCGACAGTGCGTAGGTCGTCTGCACTTGTCCATGGAATGAGTATGATACACATACATAGATAAAATGTGTATCGTATAGAAAATGAACATTGGTAGTATGTTGAGCCCGGTAGACCTGAGGCAGTATTCAGCTAATTTGTATGCGGCCACTGGTCGCAAACTTGATTGCGGCCACGTGGAAACTCGTCCATTTAACTGTGGCACGAGCAGCACGGTAAAATAAATATGCCAAATTTGAAAAAAAATTCTAAACGATTTCTCATTTTCGGTTCTAAATTCAGTTATTATTTGCTATTTTACAATTTTCAGGATTTTTTTCAAGTGGTTAGAATACGAGTATCTGAAGAAGAAATTACAAAGTTTTTTTATTGGTGAATAAGGCCTACGGGCCCCTTTAGGAAGGCCGGGCCCGGGAGGATTCCCCCCATCTCCCACCCCCCTTCTCGAGCATAAAGTATAGATACTAACCAGCACTTGCAATCGAGGAGGTGTTAAAATGAAATGAGAGGCAAATAAACGAGTAAAAGATGGATTAAAATTTGCCATGTGTTGGTTCAATTGCTTGCAAATTCAAGTTTTTGTTTACAATACATATGCACTTTTAATCTATTTTTCCCTACCTATAAGTACCGTAAGTAATGAAATTTGTTCTAATTGCAGCTGTCATTTAGTAAATATAATCTGACTGTGTCATGTGTTTTATTTTATTCTCATTGATTTGTAGCCCTACTAATTTTGCTTTGCTGTTGAGTTTTAATAAAAGTTGTTCGGTAGTTGTTAACAGCCGTGATAAAATATTGATGCCATCCGCATAGGCTATCACATAGGCTACGACTTGTATAGTAACGTACCTCATGGCAGGCAGATTTCATATAAAGTATTCCAGAGCCAAATTGAATAACAATGGGGCCAGCCCATCTTCCCACTTTAGACCGATATTTGCGTCAAAGGCATTGGTAAGTTGGTTATTGGTGCGGACTTGGGAGGTTGTCGACGTTATTGTCATTTTAGTATGACGGTCTAATTTGGCTGGCACAATAAAGGAAAGAATTGTTTGGTACACAACACTACAATCAATACTGTCGTATGTTGCTTAAATTGAACGAGAATTTTCCATGATTTTTTCAGAAACCATTTTCCGTGTTCTTTCGCTTCCCCCTTCCTACCGCGTTATCAGTATTGCAATTTTAATAACTGATATCGCAAGGTATCATCAAGACTTTTCATTTGATACCCCACTATTATCTTCGGTGAAAAAAATGTTAAGGGTCACATCCTCACATCATTATCCAACAACTACTGAGCGGTCCACCAGATTTGATGACTGTAGCTTCGCCAATTCCTCAGAAAACTTTTTATGATACATTGACGGACAGACTGACAGGTACCGATTTGAATAGAGTTTTATAAATAAAATGTTTTTACAAAGCCTTAATAACAAAAGCTTTTTCTGAAGTTTCAAAAACATACTTATTGCCTCGACATTGTTTTGTTATCAGTGGAAAATTAATTCATAGAAATTATTTGAAAATTATTAATATTCCATGTTGTAATCTTTTTGCTTTGAAGCGCAATATTGTTGCTAAAATTAAGTGCTATGTTTATCAATCTGTTAGTAATCATTAGTGGTTTATAGTCCATTATATTTCATAAGATTACAAATAAGCTCAAAGCACTTGGCAGTTGCTTCCTGGGAATAATCTTATTTTGTTCTCTGTTCAAACTCATTTGATTCGCGCATATCGACTTCCTAAATATGCTGATTTTGCAAGTAACACACGAGATACCAAATGCGGTGCGTAGATACACTCGAGTAAGTGTGCATATAAATAAGTTATATATTTAGGTATAGTATACTCGTATATACATAGATGTATGTACGAGTATATAGGTCTTAAAATTTCTATTCTTTTCATTCGCTAATACTATAAGCAAAAAGTTTTCAAGTAAATGAGCTTTTATTATATTTATGGTTTTTTTTTCGACAAGCTTTATAACATAATTGCGTGCAAATGCGTTAGAACGCAAATTTAATTGTATAAAATTGTCCGTGGACCAAATCTTTTATTCAGATCAGTTAATTGCGCTCTTTCGATGGTTATTGCGTACATACCTTAAATTTTAGCGTCAAAACATTGATATTTACGAATGTATGAAAAATTTCCGCAAAGATACTGTTTGAATTCGTTCTTCTGTTAAGCTTATAAATAACGCTTACAATCTTCTTGTAATGTTTAAAAATATATTTAAGAATGTTTAGTAAAAGAACAAAATGAATAGCATTAAGAACATGCGCCTTTCCTTATTGGCATACAGGTATGTAAGCATTGTGTTTACGTGCTAATAGATTGATTCAATGAACCCACTTTGAAATTAAACCATTGGCCATAGGATAAACAAACTTCAGAATTTTTCTTAGTGTCGAACTCTGTTTTGAATCTGTGTCACAGTGGTGTTTTCGTCTAAGAGCAAGTTCAGTTTCTGGAATATCAGCAACATAATGATAAGTATCTTGGACCAATAAATCTTTACATTAAAAATGCCTTATAACGTTAACAATAAATACGTTGCCATAATCAAGTTCGCGTGATACCTTACAACTTAAAACGCCTATCTATATGCGCTGATTCGCGATTATAAATAAAAGTTATCAGTAAAACCATTGAAACTAAAGCTCCAGATAAGATAAAAGGGTACATCATTAATAAAATTGTGTCTGCTTAGTGATTAAACATGTACGAGTACTTAACATTTATTCGACGTCGGTGTTAATGAATTTATTACACGACGGCTTCTGAAATATGTTGGATACTCGCATTTGATTGAAATAATATTTGTGGTTATCATGTAATATTGCATTGTGAATTTGCGCCTAATCTGCAGATGTGTCAAAATAAAACTTTGATTTCATGTGTTAATTGTGTTCCCCTTCTATGATTAACTCATTCTTCAAATGGATTATGCTGCTGTTTTATACATCATAACGAATAATCTCAATAATTTACTTTTCGGAGAAACGCTGTGTGAGACTGCAGAAAAAAACTCATTTACGAACCATGATGATGAATCCATAAACAATTATGATGTATCATAAATCATATTCATGCGGGACTTTTTGAGGCTTTGTGCAGTTCTGCGGGAAGAATGACTTAGAATTACTAGGTTCCAAATTACCTATGCTTGTTGAATGAGAATTTCACTTTTCACCCTGTTAAAATCGCGACCTGTGTGTTCGTCTGTCCATTTTCTGCGAAACCATAGTGGTTACTGACAAAAAAATTTGAACGTGAATGTTAAGTAATGGCCTCTTGAAGGTTCGAATATTAAAAAAATGTTCAGAGGTTATTTAAGGATTGTCTGTGATAAAGAACAGCTCTTTTCATCACAGTAATACATAATAAAAGACCATTTTTTTTTGTGGTAGGGAGGTGAATGCCATTTATGCACAGAGTGTGGGACTCCCATGCGCGACTGGACTACCCACTAAACACCTCCCCTGTCAACCTGAGAACCCAGCCTGGAACCGTTTGACACATTACTTCGGGCCAGGTCTCGTTTTGTTATGCCGTGGGGCGCCTTCAAGCTGAGGAGTCCCTTTCCCAGCGGGAGGGGAGAGGGGAAGAGGAAGTGCCAGAAAAGCGATCCCCCAGCCCCAGCGCCCCCGGCTGCAGTGAGTCCCTTTTATATTTTAGGACTGGCCGAGCATAATGTACCACCTGGTTCCATTTGTCAACTGATTCGAGCATCACCGCAACTATATTATCCGGGGTGAGCTATGGCGTCTCCCTGTAGAGTTCCCTTCGCAGCCTGACCCATTTGGTACACGCAAAAATTGTGTGACAGGCATTGTCCTCCTCTCCTGGGCAATTCCGACAATCGGGGGACCGTGACTTACCGATCTTGTGCAGGTAAGACTGGAAACCCCCATGCCCGCTCAAAAGCTGGGTCAGAAAGAAATCAGTTTCACTATACCTTCGATTTAGCCACGGTCTCACATCCGGGATGAGGCGCGCAGTCCACCTTCCCTTCAGGCAATTGACCCAAGACTGCTGCCAATCGTTGAGCGAGCGCTGTCTCTCCTCGCGAACAACTATCTCCCTCGCATCCTCGTTTCGGCGCAGGCAAATAGCGCGGCGCTCTATAGCAAGGAGGGCGGCAGGTATCACGCCTGCAATCACTCTCACCGCCGAATCAGAGACTGTTGGATACGAAGATGCAATTCTCAGTGCTCCTCTTCTCTGTACCAGTGCCAAACGTTTTCGGTATACCTCCTTGCTGAGAGTGTCGCCCCATACCTCTGCTCCAATAAAAGACAATAGTAAAGCAGACAATGTAAGACATAAAAAAGATGAAGCAACTATCCCTTTGAAAACAATTTAATTCACAGCTCTAATTTTATAATCTAGTCCCCATGGTATAGCGGTTAAAACACTCAGCCCGTTAACCGCAAATCCCTGGTTCGACTCTCGCTGGCGACAATGAGAGATGTAGTTCGAGCGGTTTTTTGGACGGACTTTAAGCCCGTTCAGTCATGATACATGCTGGTTTAAAATCAGAACATATCGCAGATGAGTGGATGGACACACCGCCAAAGGGTGATACTGACCATATCATCTTGTGGTGTGCTGATATATTCGATCAAGATAATGAGATGCTCTAACTATCTCTAGGTGAAGGCCTGAAACGGGCTGTAGTGCTATAGCAAAAAAAAAAATTTATTTATGTACAGTGAATCAAAAGTCAATCAATTGAGCATAAAGGTTATTCTTCTTTTTCGTAGCACTACAGTCCCTCCTGAGTCTTCGCTTGCTGCAACAAGTCTCTCTAACTGTCTCGATTCATTGACCGCGTCCTCCAATTTCGAAATCCGAGCAGCGATTAATTATCTTCTTGGATCGAGTCAGACCAGCGTTTCCTAGGTTTTCTTACTGGCCTCCGCCCTTCAGTTCCATTGTTCGTGCAAACGATTCAGAAGGCCAGCCCATTGCATCTTCCGTAGTCTTACAATCGTTGAGTCCGCTGGCTCGTCAAAAATTTCATACAGCTTATGATTAAGTTGAATTTAGCATTGGTCTCCGTCTAGCTTCAGGACTCGTCTTTCGAAGGCGTTCAATATGTTTGCGGATGTTTGGGCTCGGGTTCGTTTTCCACACCCATAGCATAGCAGAGATTTTAATAAACATTTGTATACTTGGGGCTTTGTTTTTCTGTACATGCAGCTGGTCTTCAAGGTCGTCAAAACTGAATAAAATATTTTATTTGCGAGCTTTATTCTTCGGCGTGTTTCGTCTCTTTCATTAGCGGTTTTTGTTATTTTGGTGCCTATACACAAATTTACCCACATTTTCGATATTGTATTCACCAAGTGTAATATTTTGTGTATCTGAGGAATTTTTACTTGACTGCGTCATGAGCTTTGTTATATTCTCATTGATTTGTAGCCCTACTAACTTTGCTTCGCTGTCGAGTTTCAGAAAAAGTTCTTTAGCAGTTGTTAATGGCCGTGACAAGACGATGATGTCGTCCGCATAGGCTACCTTTTGGCTTGACTTGTATATTAACGTACTTCGTGTAACAGTAGGAAGCTTCCTTATGACATATTCCAGAGCCAAATGGAATAGCAATGGGGCCAGCCCACTTCCATCTGATATTTGTGTCAAAGTTTGCTTATTAATGCTGCCTTGGGACGTCGTCGACGTCATTATCATTTGGGTAAGACGCACTAATTTGGCTGGGACACCAAAATAAAGCATTAGTGTGCTATGCTTCTATAACTTTCGTATTGTAGCTTATCTTTATTTTTGTGCATGGGGAATTTAATTGATAGGCTCCACTCATTCGATATATGTTCTTGTAGCTAAATGTGCTGGATGACTTTGTGGATGGCCTTTTAACACCGCTGTTACTATATTTAATGAGCTCTATTGGATTCTCATCGATGCCTGGGGACTTTAAAGAGAGCACCACTTTACATCTATATACAAAATTTAACATTTCTAGCTTAAGTAGTTTGTGATAAAAATTGCTGTGACACACGGACGGACGGACAGACAGGACGTGATTTTAGTAGTGTTTTGTAAAATTATTTAACAAAACCTTAAAAATAGTAAAACAGATGAACGAATACCTTTAATGGGTAGAAAATGCATCTAACTAGCACAAGAAGTCAAATATATTGGGATAACTATTGAAGGCAAAATGATTTAGAGAAACCATGTGACAATAATATGCTTTCGAGACACTACCAACTTTTGGCAATATGGAATAACTTTCAGTACAACATGAGCCGGGAAACTAATATTTTTAAAGATAGGAATGATTTGTCCACATTGATACAATTAAAAATTTGTTTCACTGAAGGACCCATTTTCATGAATGTAGCGTGAACCTGCCTTCTGTTGCTGCTACCTGTTACCTATGGCGGGACGGCCCGATCCATGCCTTGGTCTCTTGAAGTGCCATCTTTCAATGGTTGCAGCTCTGGAATCTTGTTAACCAGTTTGTTATGCCTAGTATCTTACAGCTGTCAGTATCAATCGAGTCCCCCAACCGCTTCCTCGTCTGGCCGCTTCCTTTGTGCCTTGCCCTTCTTTTTGTATCAAGTGAAAGCTGTTAACATTCTAAGTGTGGGACTTCTGAACCCGCAATTTTCCTCAACTACCATCAAATACCTCCCCAGTCAATCTATGAACGTATCTCGGAACCGTTTAATACATTATTTCGGGCTAGGTCTCATTTTTCTAGCCGTGAGGCGCCTTTGGGTTAAGCGAGTCTTCCTTCGAGCGGAAAGAGAGAAAGGAGAAGAGGTTGCTAGAAATGAGACCTTTCATCCGCATCATTTCCCTATGCTGCAGCATGCCCTTTTACTTATCAGGATTGTCCGTACATAGCGTGCCGCTCGGTACCATTTGTCAAGCGATCTAAACTTATACTTTCAAGGAACAGCTCCCCAAGCTCAATTAAGAGATCACAATACAGACTATCCCATCTTTTACAGGTCAAGAAGGGGTGGTAGATGTCATCTACTTTTACTGTACAAAACATGTAGTCGAGGGGAAATCGTGACTTATCAAGCTTGTGCAGGTAATCCGAAACCACTCATGCCCGCTCAAGAGCTGGATCAAGTGGAAGTTTACGCAAGTATACATTTTTGTGCTCACTGGCAGGAATAGCGATGGGTACTACCTCTGCAGTCACGAAGATTGCTGACCTGAAGGCTTTCAGTGCAACTCTTTACTGAGAGCCTTCTCCACAACTCTGTTCCGTAAAGTAGTACAGAATGCACTCGACTCATTAGTAGTCGGCTCTTTAATGGGGTGGGTAATTCTATATTGGCTATCAATTGAATGACCACCATTACATGCACTGCAGCCTATTCACCTGTTACCCTGATTTTTGCAGCAAAAGATATCGTCAAGTTTATTAGCATGCCCGAGTATTTCACAGCTGGTTTGGATTCAATAGACAATTCTCCAATACTAACAGTTATTATTCTGAAGATTCTTCTCTTTGTCAGGATGACTACTTCAGTTTTCTCCAGCGCCAGACTGAGCCAGCAAGCAGTCAAATCACTTACTCGGCACATTAGCATACCTAGTTTAAATTACCCATATTCAGCTGTGCGTTCAGCAACTAGCGCTGCAAATTAATCCGCATTGTCAATCAAGACTGATACACCCGGCAGCTCAAGCTTCAGTAGCCCATTTTACATGCTGTTCCACAGGTGATGACCGAGGATGGAGCCCTGAGTGACAGCCGTTGTGATTCCTATAATCCGCTGGCCTTCCTTCAAGTCATAAAATAGGCTACAATCCTTCAGATAGTTCCTCAAAATCTACTTTAGATACTCTGGCAAAGTTGAAAGTGTTTTCATTCTATGTTTCATTCTATGAAATTTGACTTTGATTTCGCTGTCGACAGGAATACTCTTGGAGGCTACTATTCTATGGGGAGTGCCACACCCACGGACCCGAGTATATGAAAGTCGCTATGTGGTTTCACCTGGGATGGCAGACAACGACCCTGACAGAGTCTGGATTACTACAATGAACTTGAACTGATGCTTTGGGCTGCCGGATATTATGGTTTGGTCCTAGTTGCTTTGCACGGTAGCTCTGAGGTAACACTCGTGCGTGAACGGTTATGATTCAAATATCATTCCATTTCGTCCCAGGAAGGTGAATGTTATTTGCGGACTGAGTCTGGAACTCTCATACTCGCAAGCGACTAGACTTCCCACTAAACACCTCCCCTGTCAACCCGAGAACCCAGCCTGGAACCGTTTGACATTACTTCGGGCCAGGTCTCATTTTGTTACGCCGTGACGTGCCTTCAAGCTGGAGGAGAGACGGGAAGAGGAATTGCCACAAAAGCGATTCCCCAGCTCCAATGCCCTTGGCTGCTGTGAGTCCCTTTTATCTCTTAGGTTTGCCCGAACATAATGTGCCACCTGCATCCATTTGTCAACCGATTCGAACATCACCGCCCCTATACTATTCTCTCTCTGTAGGGGTCCCTCCGCAGGCTGTCCCATTTTGTGCACGCAAAAAATCTGTGGCAGGCTATGACTTACCAATCTTGTGCTGGTAAGGCTGCAGACATGCATGCCCGGTCAAAAGCTGGATCAGATAGAAGTCAGTCTCACCATGCTTTCAATTCAGCCACGGTTTTACATCGTAGTCCACATTCCCTTCGTGCCATTCACCCAAGGCTGCTGCAAATCGTTGAGTTAGCGCTGTCTCCCCTCGCGGACAACCATCTCCCTCGCATCCTCGTTTCAACGCAAATAAATGGCATGGTGCTCTCTAGCAAGCAGGGCAACAGGTCAAACCTTGGCAGGCCTTAGCGTACAGTCGAAGTTCGCCTCATTGAGTTGGACGTGGATTGGGTTGGGACGAACTCCCGATTAGCGCTGGCCTGGCTCTAAACACTTGTCCTCAAAAGGACTTGTGCCAACCCCCGTATGGCCTTCTTGCTCTGCAAAGATAATCATGGGTCCAAAATGGTGGTTACAAACATGAACGGAGACGACAATGACCGCGAGGAGGGACCTAATCGAACTGGAGCAATTTCAATAAAAAACCCTAAAAATAGATTAAAAAAAACAAAAAGTAAGTAAAAATAACAAAAACGACGACGCAACTCGCGGCGGTATTAACGGCGACGAATACACGGCGATTAGCGGACAGCCTTGTTCAGCCTGAGATTCTTGCCTGAGATTCTTGAGAGTTTGTGTGGATTTGGTGCGCAGGGTCTTGACGTTAGCAACGCCTTCAACTCCGCTAGATGGGTGAATATTCTGGATACACTGAAAAAACCTTTTCAAGCTCAAGAGTATCTGAAGCGGCTTTTGAGAGATAGCACGAAGGACCAAAGCCTGCTTTATGAGACGACACAGGGGCAACGAAGTATGGAAGTTACATCGGGTATTGCCCAAGGATCTATCCTTGGTCTAGACCTGTGAAACGTGTCTTTCAACGTGCTACTGAGACTGAAGATGCCAGATGAGTCGCCATTGATTGGCTATGTGGATGATGTTGCGGCACTAGTTGCTGGACGCCCGTTGAAGAAGCGCAACTTAGGCTAGGTATGCTAATGCACGGAGTGAGAGACTGGATGACTGCTGGTCGGTTCAGTCTAACACTGGAGTAAACCGAAGTGGTCATCTTGGCAAAAAAGGAAATCCCTAGAGTAAGAATAATCAGTATTGGAGGCATACGAATCGAATACAAGCTAGTGGTGATGTAATTGGGGCTACTGATCAACTTAGAGAGGAGTTTCCCTGAGCAAATCACAGCAATGGCTGAGAAGGTCGCTTCGGGTGTATCGGTGCTGAGTCGACTTATGGCCACCGTAGGGGGGACGCAACCCATTAAGAAGACACCGACACTCTCAGTAAGGAGGTATACCGAAAACACTTGGCACAGGCACAGAGAAAAGAAGCACTGAGGGTTGCATGTTCATATCCGACTGTCTCTGATTTGGCGGTGAGGTTATTGCACGCGTGAAACCTGGACGAAGACGCGGAGGAGGCGGTTGCCCGCGCGGAGGCACTGTGCTCACTCAACGATTGGCAACTATCTTGTGTGAATTGCACAAAGAGAAGGTGGACTGCGTGCCTCATATTAGATGTGAGACCGTGGCTAAATCAATCGAAGGCATGGTGAGACTGACTTCTATCTAACCCAGTTTTTGAGATGGCATGGGTGTTTTCAGTCTTACCTGCACAAGATTTGTGTGACGATACTCCAATTGTCCGTTTTGCCCAGGAGAGGGAGACAATGCCTACCACACATTTTTTGCTTGCAAACAAGAGGACAGGCTGCGAATAGACCTCTGCATGTAGACGGGAGGCTCATCTCCGAAAGCATAGTCACGGTGACGCTTGGATCGGATAACAAATAGAACCACATGGCACATTATGTTTGAGTAGGCGTAAAAGATAAAAGCGACTAACCGCAGGATCAGGAAATGTTATAGGAGCCGAGAAAGTTGGAGCTGGGGGATCGCCTGGCTTGTAATTTCTCTACTCCTTTCCCCTCCCACTGGAGGAGGGATCATCCAGCTTGAGGACGCCTTACGGCGTAGTTAAACGAGACCTGCCCCAAAGTACTGTGTTAAATGGTTCCAAGCCGTGTGGATAGGGGAGGTGTTTAGTGTTTAGTGGTCCAGTTGTGTTGTGGCATGCACTTTGCAACCACAAAAAACTCTTTATTGTGGTTTTCAATGATTTTTTTAAGATTTCACTGGTGTCCAATCGTGAGACGAAGGGGGAGATACATTTTTTTTCGAATATATTCAGTCAGCCTGCGCCTCTTGATGCTGGTATCATGTTTTCAGACCTGTTTTCAAATTCGCTCATCAAAAACTTTCATTTGATACCCCGCATAACAACCTGTGATAAAAAAATTGCTTGAGAGTCACCTCAAGAACCTTCAACAACTACCAAGCTTAGAGTCTGTAAATACTATAATTTCCTGGAAAAATTTCTGTGACAGACAGACAGAAAGGCCACAATTTCGATAACATTTTGTAACTTAATATCTAACCCTAAAAGCCAGTCTAACATTGAGAGTAAATTGTAATTCTTATAAAATTTTTGGAAGTCAATTAGCGATATAGTTCTCGCTATCAATTATTATTCTTGCAACGTGAAGGGTGTAGAGTTAGTGCAATTTAGCTCCTTAACTGCTTCATATATATGAGTACTTCAGTATGCATCTACCTTCCCAAGCCAGTTTCAGTATTTGACTTAAAAAATAATTTTTAGAATTCTGTTAGATGGATAATTTGGAACCTGACTTCATCCCTGTTTTATAAAGTTCGAATGAATGCCAGCGTACTATTAGTATGGTTTTCAATTGTGTCAAAGAGTTCCAGTGCCTTGTTGTATACGTATTTGTCAACTGTCTCAATTTTAAGGTTATTGTATGTGTCAGTGTTTATGGTATATCATGGAATTAAGATCTTTCTAATAATTCTATTTTGGAAGGACTGGAGTGCTTTTTTGTCAGTCTTTGTCGTCTGATAGATAGCAGAACTACCATATAGTAGCGTCAGTTGTATAAGTTGGTTGTATATGAGCATTCAATTTTTAAGGCTAAGTTTTTTGCATTTAATGAGAGGGTCCAATGCAGTGTCCTCGTTTGTTTTGTACTATATGTTTTCATATGAGGTTTTTTATCGAATGTAAGTCTAAGGTATTTGGCCATTGGTGTCCAGTCTATTGTTTCGCTATCAACGGTAAGTCTCTGAAGAGTTTGCTATCTTTTCCTCATGATGAATAGCGCATGTGTTTTGTCAGTATAAATCTTAATTTTCCATTTAAGGAAGTATTCTAATGAAATACTTATTGATCGTTCCAACTTTGAAGTGATGACTCTTGTTTGTCGTGCTGTATTGAATATACAGGTATCATCAGCGTATAGTCATAATTTTACTCTTGAAGTCAAAGTGGGATGGTCTGCAGTAAACATATTGTATAGTGCCGGTGAGATGGGCGAGTCCTGAGGAACTCCAGCATAAATTTGTCTCAGATTTGAGTTGTTTGTCAATTCTGACGCGGAATGTTCTGCCTTCCAAGAAGGAGCCAATAATTTGAGTGAGTTGCAGTGGCATATTGAATTGATGTATTTTGAAGATAAGTTCTGTAGCCAGACTTTATCAAAAGCCTTAGCTATGCCAATCATAACTAGGCCTGCTACATTCCTGCAATTTAAGCCTGTTCTGATGTGTTGAACGATTCTAACTAACTGGAGTTCAGTAGAGTGTTTCACTTTGAAGCCATATTGTTCTTCCAGTGTAATATATTCATCGGATATAACCTCATTGAGTCGATGCAGAATCACTCCTTCCGCAATTTTCGACAGCGATGAAAGGAGACTGATGGGTCTCCAGTTTTGTGGAAATTGTGGGTCCTTTTTAGGTTTCAGAAAAACAATAATAGCCGCTGATTTCCATCTTTTGGGATACTTTCGCAAACGGAATATTGCATTAACAATGTCTGTATTTGTAAAATATTGTCTGGTAGCCAAAAGATCATTGTGTTCGAAACGGTGTCATGTCCAGGCGCTTTATGTTTATTGGGAGTCTATATAATGTTCTTGATTTCGCCTAAGTCCGTTGGTTCAATCCTGTCTTCAGGCAGAATGTTATCTGCCAGGAGTCTGTTCATAGAAGATTCAATTCTATCGTCGGTTTCAAAGTTCTCCTCGTTTTAAGAATTTTTACGGAATTACATTTCCAGAAAATCTGAAAATGCTCCAGCCTTACTCGCATCGCGGAATTGCATCCTATTCGGACCATGAATAGGTGGTACTACAATTATGCTGTTGTTTATTTGAATGTGTTTCGTCATTCTCCAGAAAGTACCACATCCAAGCTTGAGACTCTGCAAAAACCCCTCCCAATGCTCGTTTCGGTATTCCCTTATTTTATCACGGATTTCATTTTTTATCTGAGTAGTTTTTGTACATAGCGTAGGGTCACTTATATACCTAGCTCTCCTCTGAACTTGATTCTTTCTCCTTCTCCGTTGTATAGTATGATGTTCTGAGGGAGCCCATTTGGACTCCCTTCCCTTCTCGGAGATATGACCGTATGGCCCTCTTTTGCCTGTAAGATTTTCTGAGTTACGTTCTAAGTGATGTTGTTGGCCATTTCAGGTAAGTGGAAATTAGTTTCATCGGCCAATGCGACTTTAAATACTTTTCAGTTGTTAGTTTTCTTTTTCTGCATAGGAACATCAATGAAAATGTATTGAGGAAAAGGACTGGTTTGCGGTCGGAGACAGTTCGTCGAGGACATTTAACTTAACATTTTGTGTGAAATCTCGTGATATTCTAATGTCTGTACATTATATAGCTAGGGATGCGGAATTATCTTCCAGGTTTCAGAAAGGTTTCTTGGATCATTATGATGTCAAATTTAGGACCGAATATAAATTGTTTCAGTTGACCAAAATTCTGAAGCAAAGAATTCGCATTTCACGTCAGAATTGATCCATGGTTTTTAAACTCATTAGTGTTTAGTGTTGACGACATTTTGAGATGCAGCGAACATGGTTTGAATCATGTTTGCCATCATCCCTTGCATTATGTTTTGAAATTGGGTTTTTTCTGTGGCAAACATTTGGCCCAAGTTATATGATTGATTTCGTATGTGTGAAGGTGCCGGTGCCGTGGTTGTTTGTTTTTACGTTGGTTGTGTGAATTAGGCCGGAGCAACCTGCACGATGTTCTCCGCCGTAATTGAAAGATTTTGGCCTCTCCTCAATTTTCTTTGGTCAGTCCGAGAAATGATGAAGTGCATCGTATTTAAAGCATTGAGGCTACGCATGACAGTTTCTGGAAGAGTGGCCGAATTGTTGATGATCGTGGCACATACCCTGCCCCTTTTGAGGACACTGTGTTTTTACGATGCACATAAGGGGGCAAACAGATTTAATATTGTAGATATTTGTCTCAGATTTTGGGAAGAGAACCTTGACTACCCTAGAAAGACTTTCTCTCATTTTAATGTAATAAACCCCAATCGGGTTGAAGACCTGAGACTGTAAGTCTTCCTTAATTTCTTCAACTGAAATGCCATACCGGCTTCTAATCACAACATTTAGCTGACTATCTCCCGGAAGTATGTATGTGTGGTATTGTATGTCATTGTTAGTTAACGCTTTTGTCGGTCGTCTATGATCTGCAGGTGTTGTTGGTATAATTTGTATACCAAGGTGGACCCTTTTCGTGGATGAGTATGAGAGAGTAGTAGTCTGTGTGGTCTAGTGGTTAGAGCATGAGACGCATAAGCCGAAGGTCCCAGGTTCAACGTGATTTAGTTCAGGGGATTTTTCAGACAGACTACGAGTGTTCACTCAGTGGTGATATATACTGATTTAATTAGATCATATCATAGCTGAGCAGACACACGGGAGCATGGTACTGACCAAACCAAATTCCAAAAAAATCAATAAGTTCATGAAAATAAGATACTCTAATTATCGCTAAGCGAAGGCCCGAGAGGGGCTGTAGTGCTAAAAAGAAGAAAAAGAACTATTTGGTACCATTTGGAAAGCTCTCCAAGTATGATTGGTACTGTTTTGCGTTCTTATGTTTGTGATGCAGGTTGTGTATTTGTAGTGTTCCGCAGTGTTGATTTTGGTTTAATGGCTATGTCTGTAATGCCGTAGCTGGTTTTGATGGTAAAAGGGTAGGAAAAGTCTCATCTTGTTTACCTTTACTACTAATCATGCGGACAATTTCCATCTCACTTTCCGAATCTTCAGAAGAAGCACAAAACATTTGAGGTGGCGATATCCTCACCTTTCATTTTTCATCTCAGGGCTATCTTTTTTTAGATTTACCGTCCCCCATACGGCCAACGATTCAATTGTTGTTAATTTAATCTGTTTTAAACGATAATTTATGTAGAGAGTACTCGCATTGTTGGTAAATCAGTTAAATTTCTACAAAGAAAGTCGTAAACTTATTGCAATTGATTGTTGGAGAAAACTTTCAATACATATTATATTTTTTAATTAATATTCATATGCATTTGACATTTTTTCACTGTTGTACTTTACACAATATTTACATTAACGCTTGCAGTTTTCACTAATTTTGACAACCTTTACTCGTTACAGGAAAATGGGTTAAAGCAAAACGGAATCCTAAACATCCCAATAACCAAGGACACGCCTAGCTTTGTCTCTTGGAATTGGCCAATAATAAGGAAATGCACATTTTTCCTATTCATGTCCTGCTTGCTAGCTATGTGCGCGCTAGTAGTCGCGATGATCATAATGCTACCAAAAACCTGCAATCCCAGGTAAAACGATCACTTTTTTTTGTGCTCCATTCTTTTCTAAATTTCAATTTGATTCACAGAATAAGTTGGTACAAAGGAAGTGTCTTCTATGAAATATTTCCTGCAAGCTTTCAAGACTCCAACAATGATGGCTTGGGCGATCTTCGTGGTATTGCATCACGAGCTGAGTACTTCCGTGAGATCGGAATTGGCGCTATTCGGTTGAATTCAATATTTCCATCACATCAATATCCTGACCACTTCCAAAATATTTCAACCCTAACAGCAATTGATAAAATTCTAGGCACAGAAACAGACTTCATCCAGATGGTGAACATTTTGCATATGAACAATATCTCTGTGGTTTTGGATTTACCAATTCATCCCTTTTTGACTCAATTGGGAATCGCTGAGATCATAAATATTTCCTTGACAAACGAAACGATACCCACAACGAAGTCGACCGTGGAGAGCAACAACATCATCACGCAAACTATGAGACATTGGTTGGCAAAAGGAGTTGATGGTTTTTACATAAAAGGACTTGAATATTTCGTTGATGATCCTAATTTTGAGGACAACATTGCAGAATGGAAGTATATCTTAGGAGAAGATCGAGTGTTGATAGTAAGCAAGAAAGTGGTTGATATAATGGATGAAGAAAGTGCTAAACACGTCCTTAGATATATTGATCTGGTTGACATTTACTTGGATATTTCCAACGGCACACAAGCGCTTTATGAGCAAATAAATAGAGCAATGTCTAAAATATCGGCGGCGCAAGAAATTGGACCATGGATACAGTGGACGCTTGGAGGTTTGATGCCGCTATATGAGATTTTGTGAAATAATTCAATATGTTTTGTTGTTTTACCTTGCAGGAGTTAACGAACAACGGATGTCCAAAATCTTCTCACCAAATATCACGCTGGCTGCCACACTGATGCAACTGACCCTTCCGGGAACACCAAGCATATTTTATGGTGACGAAATTTCGCTCGAGGAATCACACGACCCACACAATGAGCATACTGACTCCAAGCATTTGCATCATTTGTCAGCTATGTCCTGGAATGGTACTCGCCAGTTCACCAACCGCGAAACCCTTCCTTGGCTTCCACATGGCGCTACTGCAAGTTTCCACCACCTGGACCCAATAGCTACGATGATTGCCTTGCGCGATCAATCTCCTTCAATCTACCAAAATGCTATTGTCAAAGAAGATAAAGTAAATTCCAACACTAATGTACAATACTTACCGAAAAATGTTATCGTCGTGGAACGTTGGTATCCTAGACGAAACAGTTTTGTGAGCATCACGAATTTAGGAAAAGAGCTAGCTATAATGGATTTGACGAGTATGTTCTACAGTGGAGTGGCCATGCTCGGAGGAGATGAGGATGAAGGAAAGGTCTACTTTAAGAACTTCGAAATTGGTCCTGCAACAACTGTCATCGTTAAATTAGATAAGTGAACACAAAAGGATTGTTTAAGACAATTTGTTTATCTCATTTCATTTCTACATGAAATATTATAACTAATGTGTATGTATTTATTGTTAAGACTTTTTCACATGGCTAAGGCCCTGGATATTGTTTGATTTCTGTGTAAATAAAATTATATTTTTGGCTAAATATTCTGGGTTTACCATTTGCTATTATCATGTCAACTTATTGATTCTTCTAGTATCATTTTACAAATCAACTTATTCTCATCGCACAAGAGAAGTGCCTTTGCAGGATTCTATTTAATCAGGAATTTAGATAATGTTTAAAATCATGTTGTGTGTCATGCAGTAGTAATGCTAGCTCAATCAGACGAAATAACATATTTTAGACAACCAATAAAAAAGTCCTTCATTCCTTTCTTTGCCTTTTGTAGCATATTAAAACTCTTTGCTGTTGAAAGTTCTTTAGTGCAATAATTAGTTAATCATTAATTATAATCTTAAGTTGAATGGATTTTTCCAAAGAATATTTTTTCGACGTTTAAGATGATGATTCTCAATATGAAAAATTTCTACGACTGATACACCTTTCACATTTCAAATTAATTATACTCCGGGTGGCAAAATAAAAATATTTTAATATTAACACGTCTTCAGACTCAGCACTTGGTCCGTATTGCGCGTTAAATTTTTGATAACGAAATAAAAAACCTTATTTGTATCGAAAGAATTTTATTTATTTAATTTCAGTAATATTACGTTTAAATAAATAAAATTTTCTGAATGAGAAAGTACTACGTATTGAATTTTTCTTCGCTGAAAAAAAAATTTTGTTAATCAACGTAAAATAAATAACTTGCTGATAACTGAAACTCTACTTTGGCCTTTTTCACATCCAAATGTATTTTAATAGATTAGTGCTTGGTGTTCATACTTAATTTTCATAATCATCTATTTTGATTGATAGTATATGAATAAGATATGAAAAGTCATGAAGCAATTGAAATCTTGCGTCTTACAACATGGATAAGTGAGAATGCTATAAATATTTAAATATTTATATTAAAAAACACAAATTTCAAATTTGGAACCATTATTGAAACGTATGTTTCCATATTTTTGAACAACTAGAAAATAATCCAAATTTGTTTTCATTCCTTCAAAACAAGAACATTAAGTTAAACGTTTATGTTAGGAGACTTCAACATTTCAACGAACATCAGGATGCAGTGACAAATAATTATCCATGAAAAGATATTTGCAAATTTATTCTTCTCGGGCCTTCGCTTCCTACAAATATCACCTCCAACTGTCTCCGTCCATTGTCCGCGACCTTCAATTCCTAAGTCCAAGCAGCGACGAACTGTCTTCGTCGACCGATTCAGACCAGCGTTTCCTCGGTTTTCCGACTGGTCTCCGGTTTTCAGTTCTTCCAACGAATACCTTCTTGGGTATCCGTTGTTCGTCCATACGATTCATGTGGCCAGCCCATTGCAGCTTCCGCAGCCTTACAATCGTCGAGGCCTCCGATTCGCCGAAAATTTCATACAGCTCATGGTTGTATCAAATTCGCCATTGGTTCCTATCTAGCTTCGCTCCAATTATTCGCATCAGGACCCGTTGCTCAAAGGCGTTCAATATATTTGCGGATGCTTGGGTTAGGGCCCATGGTTCACACCCATAGCATAACACAGGCCTTACCACGAATTTGTATACTTTGAGCTTTGTTTTTCTATGTATGCAGCTGGTCTTCAAGATCGGCGTATCTCGTCTCTTTCATTACCCGTTTTCGTTATTTTGACGCCAAACAACACAAATTCGCTAACATTTTCGATACTGTATTCACCAAGTGTGATATTTTGTGTGTTTGAGGTATTTTTCCTCGACTGCGTCATAAGCTTTGTCTTATTTTCATTGATTTGTAGCCCTACTAGTTTTGCTTCGCTGTCGAGTTTCAGAAAAATTTCTTTGGCAGTTGTTCATGACCGTGACAAAATGTTGATGTCGTCCGCATAAGCTACTACTTGGCTCGACTTGTAAAGTAATGTACCACGTATTCCAGAGCCAAATTGAATAGCAATGGGGCCAGCCCATCTTCCTGCTTTAGTACGATATTTGTGTCAAAGGCATCGGTGAGTTGGTTATTGATGCGGACTTGGGAGGTCGTCGACGTCATTGTTATTTTGGTAAGACGGACTAATTTGGCTGGGATGCCGAAGCAAAGCATTATTTGGTACAGAACGTTACGACAGTATTCGTATGCTTGCTTAAAGTCAACGAAAATTTGGTGTACATACGTCTATGTTTAACTCCCAGCATTGTTCAAGTACCTGCTTGACAGTGAACAATTGGTCTATTGTCGATCTACCTGCTCCAAAACCACCTTGATACTCCTCAATAGTACTGTTGGTGTATGATCCGCTTATATTTTCTAAGATTTTAGAAAATATTTTGTACGTCGTACAAAGTAGTGATATGCCTCTATAATTTTCGGCCTGTAACTCGTCACCTTTTTTGTGGATGGGGAATATAATTGATTGGCTCCACTCGTTCAGCATATTGAAACATGGACAAATAATTCTGCGAGCTACTGTCGCAATTGTTTTCACAACCATCATGATCAACAAACGAATGTACTCGAAAATCCGCCAAGCATGATCAACATCTGAAAGTGACGTCACTGCCCATTCAGTATTGCTCGAATATTCCAGTTAGTTCGCCTATGTACGAGATATAGATTGAATGGCTAGAGACCTTATATAAAGGCGAGCTGAATGAATCGGGGGATTCATTACAACCGCGATATAGTAAAACTGCGATAGTGTGGATTGCGAATTAAGAGCGATATTGATTGTGAAGTGATAGACAGTAGAAATAAAAACTGTTAGACAAGTCGTGAAATTGTTAAATTAATAATTGTGCATTTTTAGTAAATAAACTTTTTTAACTTAATTTAAAAGACAGTGCGTTTTCACTTTCCCGGAACATTAAAATTGGTGGCTGTGAACCATAACACGCGACAACATGTTCTTGTTGCCAAATGTACTGAATGACTTTGTGAATAGCTTTATGAACTGTACTGCCTAGATTGTAATGAATCGGTCCTACACCACTGTCGATAATTAGTCAGTTGTTATTGACGTCGACGGTTCGGAACGCACCCTCTAACCTTTCGCTGTCACTGAACCAACTTATGTCAGCTGAGAGGAAGGTGAACATGTGTGAGCAAACTGACGTTAGATGGGAAGCCATATGGTAGCAGACTTTACTACCACGCACATGACCATTAGTAGGCGACTTTGCTGGCTAACTACATGGCGGGATATGACGAATTATGGAGGTGCCAACGAAAATTCGAGGTTTTGTACCGTTTTCAGACCGATATCTAGCGTGAAATCCAGATGGCCCGCGGAGAACAATATAGCGCTTCTAGTGAAGTGAAACTTATTTCAGTTCTTATTCCCGTTTAATTTTTATCGCCTTCCAAAGTGTTTATTGACATCTCAACGCTGAGCTATCAGTGGAAGGCGCAAAACATGTGCTTCATTTGCTCGTTGTGAAAAGTTCAGGAGTACAGTGGACAGTACGAGGTGAATTTATCGCATGCACGGAATGCGTTTCGTACGTTTTCATTTGGAAAATAGTATATATACCGCAATATAAGCATTTGTTAATGCCGCAGTTGGAAGACAGCTCACGGAAGCTTGTCCATAGTAGACCGACTAATACATATGCAAATTGCTACCATATGACTTCCCATCTTACATTAGTTTTGTGTGTGAGTGAACTTTAAAAAAGCGGAAGACACGGGTACAGATGGCAGGACGGCCATGTGGACTTTTTTATCTGTCATCGGGATCGAAAAAGAAGTAAAAGTATAATAATTTCCGCAAGAACTAAATTCCGCATCACAAGCCGTATTTAATTTAATTTACCACAAGTGAGAAAATCACATTTAAATGGGGCAGCACACTTTCAGTACTATCAAAACATATTTTTAGGGTTTTGTACTAAAATACAAAACCCTATTGCAATCACGACCTGTGTCCGTCTGTCCGTCCGTCCGTCCGTCCGTCTGTATGTCACAGCACTTTTTCTCCGAAACTATAGAGGCTACAGCCATGAAACTTTGTGGAAAGGTCAGAAGTAGTGACTTCTTGAAAGTTCAAGGGTGGAAAAATTTTTCAAAGGGGTTTAAGGGGAGTCTCTCCATAAAAGGAGGTGACGCCTCAAAAAAAAATTGTTCACCATTGGTAGTCGAATAGGGTGTCATTGAAAAGGTCTCAATGAGATCTTTTCAAAACAAGTCTTAAAATTGCCTTATTAGTATCGAGGGGGGCAGGGGAAGGGGAAATGTATGAACTTTTCCCGTACCCCCCCCCCCCCCATCGCGATTGAACACCTGTGATCCGAAAAATCTGAAAAAAAATCATGAATGTACCCCTTAATGAGTACAACAACAACAAATACATGAGAAGTCGAAATTCACTCAACTTTGTTAGTAATAGTATGACTTATCGATTTTATGTTTTCTTGAATTAAATCTAAACGGTACCCTTAAATTCAATAAAATTTAGCAAGCAGATGATTATTTATAAGATTGATCTTTTCTGAAAGTTTCATAAAGATCGAATAGTATTTAACGAAGTTATAGCGATTTGAATTTTCCTGTATTACTATGGAACAATATGCGCTGTATTACTATGGAAACATATGGCTATGGAGCCATATGCGCTTTTTACCGACTTAGACACTACAGCTTTGCTAGGATTTGCATGAAAAGTTCAGGAATGATAGGTATCATGAAGATGAGTATATAAAATTGAAACAAGTTGAAGAGGCAGGAGAGAGCTCCTAGCAAAAGGGCTTTGTAGCCATTCTAGGATTAGAAAAAATAGGCCATGAATCGATGATTACAGTACAGAGGAGTGGCCCCTGAAAAAAATTTCATGAAAGGTAGCCGTTATGAGTATCAAATTTTCAAAACGGTTCTTAAACTGACAGTTTTTGCTTCAGTGGGGGCAGAGGGGAGGGGGATACATGAAAAATGTGTTTCCTCCCTCGCGAATGGACACCCGTGATCTAAAAAAATCTAAAAAAATTATCAAGCGAGATATTATGGGTGTAACAATAACAAATACCTCAGAAGTCAAAATTCTTTCAACTTTGTTAATAATGGTATGATCCTCGAACATGACGTGTTTCTTGATTTTATTCGTTGCTGGTTACTGCATTTTGTAATTTGAGTACAAAACCCTTCTGACATGAGCATAGGTCTGTCTACCCAACTTGTTTTGCTCTGAATCCAATAGCCAGTGAAATTCCTGAAGATATTCGAATGACCAAATCAACATATTTGCCAATATGGCATGAACTGAATCATTACGAGCAAGGTGAATTGATTAATAAAACTCTAATCAAAAATGAAATTACCCATTGATACTTTAAAAGCTATTCTCCGTTGGTTTCTGCTGTCTCAACAAAATAATCTGTGATTACGGTCGAAACACCTGAATTTGAAAATGATTACTTGATTCTGAAAAAACAAGTCTTCGTGACGAGGTTTACACGTTTAATGGCGAAAATTTGATATTCTACAGCCAACAAAAGACGGGCCACAATTCATTAGAAGACATTTTCACGCAACAACACTCATAAGTAATAATGAATTTAAAAATAGTAACAAAACATCGTGTAAGAAGGAATGTAAATGATAGGAGAAAATGGAATGGAATGTTTATTTCCCTCTTTCCGTCAAAACAAAAGTTACCAGAAGATATTGAGATCAATATTAGTTTCAGTTTTTTTTTCGTTTTCTTAATTACAATATTATTTGTAAGTGCGTTGCATGTAGGTACCGTTGACTAAAGAGCCTTAAATTAATAGAATCATTTTTAATAGTCGAAGTTGTTAAGTCTTTCCTATACTTTAGATGTAATTGTTACGAGAATTTCCTACACATGCCTAAGAATACAGCAAGTACCTTTAGTATCTACATACCGCCATAGGAACTTACAATACAATACTCAATATCCTCGAACACTACCTACTTGATCCTGTTATCAATAGTAAAGTACGAACACAAATCTAGGCACTTAGAAAAATGAACAAATAGTATCTAACGTAATTGTGTTTTTTTTTTTGTAAATTAGTATTCGAAATTATGGGGCCCCTTTGATTTGGGCGGATCTCAAAATAAAGCTTAAATATTAAAGAAAAATCCAAATAGAGAACTTTTAATGCAACGGAGACATTGCCACTAAACTTAAACAAATGAAGGTGAACCCTGTAAGATATTTTTTTTTCTACGGAAAAGGAATCGAACTGTTTTAAATGAAACTTTTTAGTACGTTAATCACGTTCTTATTACTAAGAAGCGTGTTTCGCGAAAAAAGCGTTAAGACTTAGGGTGCATGCATTTGCTAAGAAAACATTAGATTTAAGGAATATTTATTATTAAATTAGTATTATAATATACTAAGAAGAGGTTAAACAAGATATTTTCGAGAGAATCCTCTGTATATTTGCGCGTTTGAATTGAACCATTCAAACTAACTTAATTCACTTTTAAAACCCAAAACTTAGAAACAAAACATATTACTAAAACTATTAAGAAATTGTACAAAAACCTAAAAGCCATTCTCACATCAATTATCCCGAAGAAACGGCCATTATTCTAGTATTTTCAAGTAGAATAAAATTAACTGTATTTGAATTGATATTATTGTACTATATCATAAATTGAATGGATCATAACGTAAAGTAATATATTTCTTAAGAAATTGGAAGAAAAAATTAACATGAATTGCTAAACAAACCTCGACTTTCTTTCCGGTATACCCTTCTCTTCCAGCAGGAATGGCAGCGAGTGGTAAGTATGTCGTTATAAGGGTAGGGTTCTAGGAATCCGCGGATAGCCGGTTTCGCGTCGCGCTCGGTACGCGGTACCATAAGTTGTGTTGCGTTTTTTTATTAGAGTATGGTTTTTCAGATTCGAATTAAAGTAAGATATTTTTCGGGAACGCGGAATTATATACATTTTTGGTTGTTGTCTGGATGAGTTTAAGAAATATGGAATAAAGTAAGGATAGGTTTCTCTTCCGTATTTTAATGTTTCAGGTTTTTCACTACTTTGCATGCTTATCTTGTGTTGTTGAACTTGAATCTATACTTCTCAATTGGTCGTCATAGTATTTTCTTTTCTTAACCCTCATTATCTTATTCGCTACTCTTCTGAGATTTTCATAGTGTTCTCTCTTCGTCCTGGTTTCCTACTTACATATTCTTTGTAGCCTGATTATTCTTGTCTAACGCATTCTGGCACTCATCATCGAACCAATCATTCCTCTTGCGCCTGGCTTGATGTCCAATCGTCTGTTCTGCCACGGCCTTAATAGCCGATTTCACTTCCATCTAGAGCTCGTTGCTCGTTTTTAACGATGCGTCTGATAAGATGGGAGCCAGCTGGTTGACGAGGGTCTCCATTAAATTTTCGGCAACAGACGCCGTTTGAAGCTGTTCGATGTCAAATTGTCGTAGCGGGCTGGTCTTCACCGAATATGCCTTTGAGAAACGACATCAATAGGTTAGTTAGATCAAGTAATGATCTGAGTTACAATTGGCTCCTCGGTATGTACGGACGTCAAGTATGCTCGAGGCCCAACGTTGTTGGATCAGAACATGATCGATCTGGTTTTTTATGTTGCTATCCGGTGATACCTAGGTCATTTTATAAATGCGTCGATGTGGGAAGCAAGTCGAGCGTATGACTAGATTTCTGCTACATGCAAAGTCGATCAGGCGCTGGCCGTTGTCATTTGTTTCATCGTGGAAGCTATATCCTCCAGTTGTTCACCGATGAGATAGCCCGTTGTCAACTTTAGCGTTGAAATCACCCAGAATTATTTTTGTGTCGTTTGTGGGCAATGAGTCGGCCACCCTTTTCAGATGATTGTAGAACGTTTGCTTCGTTTCTTCGTCCTTTCCTTCGGTCGAGGCTCGATCGTTTATCAGTCAGATTTTGGAAAATTTCGCTTTTATAAGAATCGCATGCAACTGTTCATTAACTGCTTTAAAATATATAACGTGTGATTTGGTTTATCCACAATGAAGGCCACACCGAACTCTCGTTTTGCAAATTTATTACACATGTAGAAAGAGCCACTGAAAACGCAGTAGCATATGAAATTTTAGACTTTATCGATTGCTCTGTAATAGAGCTTGAAATTTATTACTTCAGACAATGTAACACAGTTGTTGTTTTAATGCGTTTACACATTTTTGGTAACTTTTTAATCATATAAAGGTGCTTTAAAAACACCTGAGTGTGGAATTCCAAGAAGGCAAGGCTTCTGGACTACGAACTTTCTGGACTACCAACTTAACATATTACTTCGGGCTAGGCTTCATTTTTCTATGTCATAATATACCATCGGGCTGCACACATCCCTATTTCGGTGGGAAGGAAGAGGCATTGAGAGATCGCTAGACAAAAACCTCTCCACTCTCAACGCCTCTAGGCATTTACACATGCCTTTTTTAATTGTCAGGGTTGTCGGTTAATAAAGTGTTACATAGTTTCTTTTATCAACTAATTTAAGAGTTTCTCTGACTAATCTATCCGGAGAGAGCTCACCCAATTCATTGAGGAGGCCAGTTTGTAACCTATTAAATCTTTTTCTTGCAAAAAATATGCATCAGCTATAACTTTCATCCCTTCGCAAAAGATGCAGTCGGGAGACTATGAAATCAATGTAAAAAATGCATGCCCAATCAAGAACTGGGATAGAAGTCTATCTCACAGTGCCTTCAATTGAGCCAAGGCCTCAGATTACGGATGAGGCATCCCGTGTATCTGAATTTCATGCCATCAACCCAGAACTGTTGCAAGTCGTTGAGAAATTGTTGTCACTGTTCATGAGGAACTATCTTTCTACTTTTTTCATTTCTATGGGGATAGCAAAGTAGACGATGGATAGTATTCTTGCGATAAACAGCACCACCAACTCATATGCTGTTCGATATGTAGATACAATCCTCACTTTTCCTCGTCTCTGTAACACTGCCAGACATTTTCGGTACAGCTCTAGCTGAAATGGTCGTTCCATATTTCAGATCGCTTCAATAGCAGTGACTGTTGAGATTGTTCCCCAACATTAGCAATAAGCCAACTGAGAAACAATAGGTCTACTGCAGCTTTTTTAGCCTGATTTGCTCAGAAATACTCAGCTGGAAGCCTATTAACAACTCCAGATGCCTTACTGCTGGTTTTGACCAAAAGCCTCCCGATACAAACCGCTCTTACCATCTTTTCTTCTTTAAGATGACAATTCGATTTTCTACAGTGCTCAGCTGAAGCTGTCAGCAGTCATAAAGTTCCTCATTTCGTGCATTATATTAAATATATTATATTAAATAACTTAAATATAATTTATTTAGCGAATAAAATCAATAGGCCCAAATTCCAATTAAAAGGTCTGAGACATCATATTTAACAAAGTAATAGTAAAAAACTATAAAAAATTGAGATACTTCGCAAGTTAAAAACAAGGAACATATTAAGAAAGTTTAGAACTTAGGAAAGATTTATTAAGTGACGTAGACTGAAGTAACTTTAAGCAAGCAAAGTACAGTATTGATCGTAACCTACTGTTCTAAACAATGCTTTGCTTTGGCATCCAGGCCAAATTAATTCAACTTACAAGAATGACAATGAAGTCGACAACCTCACAAGTGTACATCAATAACCAACTCACCAACGCCTTTGACACAAATATCGGACTAAAGCAGGGAGATGCGCTAGGCCCATTGCTATTCTATTTGGCTCTGGGATATAATAAAGCTACCTGTCGATACAAGGGGTACATGATTATACAAGTCGAGCCAAATGGTAGCCTATGTGGACGACACGAACATTTTGTCACGGTCGTTAACAACTGCCAAAGAACTTTTCCTGAAACTCGATAGCGAAGCAAAACTAGTAAGGCTGCAAATCAATGAGAATAAAGCCAAACTCATGACGCAGTTGAGGAAGAATACCACCAATACCCAAAAACAAAAAAAAAAACACTCTTGGCGAATACAATATCGAAAATGTAGGCGGGTTTGTGTGATCTTGAAAACCTTCTGCACACACTGGAAAACGAAAGCTCCAAGTATAAAAAATCTATGATAAAACCTGTGCCATAATATGGGTGTCAAACATGGATCCTAACTCAAGCATCTGTCGAAGTCAAAGGTAAAAGCACTTTATTCAATACTACTCATTATAAACTTTCAAAGCAAATTCCAAACATTAAAAATACTAAAACTTAATGGGCCAAATAGCACTCTCAATTTATACATTATTAATATTAATCAAAACAACAATGTAAAATTCAGTTTAAAATTATTGTATATTTTATAATTCAATTGGAAAAGGAGAAATCAATGCTATTAAAACATTAATTATAATTTCAACACAACAGTGAACTTTTATCCTACACCTAATATGTTATATCCTAATTCTAATACAGTGCTATCACAATACTCTTAACCTCAACGGTAAACCTTATCTCTAAACCTAATATAATAAACACTATATATTCGTATACTTATTCTAAATATTGAAACATATCTCTAGTTTTTACCATTGATAAACAATAACAACACTAAAAGTAGCAATAATGCACGGAAACTCAAAACGATGTAATGAAGAACACAAAACAAACAAATTAACACGAATAATTCAGACATTGTCATTCAGACACACATACCTAGATTACTCCGTGCTAGCTCGACCAGCATCAACGAATCTAGCATATCAGTATCTCTATTAGAATTGTTGGTCTCGTGAACTCAAATCGGAGGGTATTTTATTTTCGTCGTCAGAATCAAAACTATATCAATTCATATCCAAATACACGAATGCTTCTGGAGAAACGAAGCCAGTATCGAGACAAGTCACAATATACCCATCTGTAGGGTGGAACGGCAGTAAATCCAGGGAAGTACCTTGGCATTTCCACTCATTTGGGAAATATGTATGAACATGTTGTTGAACAATATGCAATAATTCTTGATAGCATCCTCAGGCAAAATTCGAAGAACTATTTTCGGAATACCGTTGGTATCGCATGATTCTTGTTGTTTATCCTGCCAAATATGAAACACAAGTCTTCATGGCTGACAGAATAATCAATAAAATTCAAGCTCAGTATGAGGCCAAATCATAATGTTTCATTGAAGCTTCATTTGAAATCGGAAACTTTTGCTTCAACGATTTCTGAGAAAATTTCGTTCCCTCTCTCAGGGTTTGGTAGATGAATCAATTCAAAATGTGTTCCAATCAGGGAAAGTTTATGCAATCCATTATATATAATCCTGTTTCCATTTCTATCCGGAGTCGTAATATCAATTTCGATACTAGCCTTATCGAGAAGATTTATCTCATCACTGGCGACATCAAGATCCGATGCCTTCACTCGAGAATTCTTACAGAATAAGCTTTTGACTTTCATGAACATGCCATCTTGGTCCTGTGGGCTAGTGCTCCTCAGTTTTTCCGCCCATTGATTGCTGACCTCACTCCTGAAGCATGAACGGACTAATATCCGGACATTCTTCAGGTGTAATTTCAACAAAGCTAATGAGAGAGGGTGAAACAAGAAGGCTTTTCAAACCGTTTAACCTTGCAATGGTTTTTGTCTCATATTCTTCCATATTATTCCGATGTCTTATCTTGGGGACAACTTTCTCAATTATTTCCAATGTCAGCTTCTCTAACTTCGACAAATAGAGATCTGTTTCATCGTTAGTTAGATTCCTGTTATTGGAAACCATTGGGCAAGAATTGCTATCATCAGAAGGAGGATGCTGCTTCTGGTATTCCCGATGAAAATTCCTTTGAAACTTTCCCAATCGATTCTTGTCTTTGTGAAAATTTTGCGTCTTGTCTATCCGCCCGTTCGTTCGTGCGTCACACCATGTTTTCTCAGAAACTATAGAAAATACAAAGCTCGATCTTTGTGAAGGGTTCAGACGTTGTGGTCTCTCAATAGTTGTAGTCTTTTAAGAATTTCAGAACATTTTAAGGGGGTCTGTCTTATAACGAAGAAGTACACAAAATCTTTTTTTTTTATCAAAAGTAGTGGAGGGTATCAAATGAAAAGTCTTTATTAAAACTTTTTGAATCAGAAACAAAAGAGTCATTTTATGGATCACAGGTTCCAGGGGGAGACAAAATGTACCAAAATTTAGTGACCCATCCCCCCTACGAGGTTGTACACTTTTGGGCCGAAAAACTGAATATAACCACTGTGGTGGGTCTTTATGTGTAAGAGGGCAAGAAATACATCAGAAATCGTAATTCACTCAAATTTGTTAATAATTGTGTGATTTGTAAATTTTACATTTTCGCCCATCAAATTAAAACAGTATGCTTAAATATCTGAAATACATTGTATAAAGATGGATATAAGGTCTTTATGCTCACAAAAATTTATGGGAATCGGATCACAATCAAGTGAGTTATAGCCATTTCAATTGTATTCAATTACAACAACAATACAACGTTTTTATGGTTGATATATATTTCAAATTATCTAAGTTCTTTTATTTTTTTTGGCTTTGACTTTCGGTCGTTTGAGATTTCCCGAAGGAAATCTAAACCGACCTCTCATCGGTTCTTAACGTGAAGTCTTGGAACGTTACAACGGACTGCACCCCTTAGGCCGACAAGTCCGGACACTCTTAGTCTACTCCCGCGCTCCCGAATATTACCTGAGCGCTCCTGAATATTACCGGTGCGGTGCCCGAAATACTCTACTCGAAAACAATCGATTCTAACAAAAAATAAGAGATGTTATTTTGAATAGATCTTGTGATTTAACACCTTGCGACTTCTTCCTTTGGAGCCACGTGATAGAAAAGGCCTATGCTTATAGCCCAGCGTCGATTCAAGACCTCAAAGATGAAATTCGTGAGGCTATCGAGGACATAGGGCAACCACTTTGCGATTTGGTTATGGAAAATTTCATGAAGAGGATATGGTCCTGTAAACGTGTCGTAGTGATTATTTGCCCAATGTTAGTTATTGCTATTGACGGCATATCTTTTTCTTTATAATGAAATAAACATCCGATCATTTGTATTCAAAAATGGCATTTATCTTTTAATATCAAAATAACACCTCTTATTGGAAAACCCTATATCAACCATAAACACGTCAAATTGTTGTTGTAATTCCATATAATTGAAATGGCTATAACTCACTTGATAATGATTCGATCTCAATTAAATTTTGTGAACATATATATCTTATATCAGTCTATATAATTGCCAATTTTCTAGAAGTTTAAAGGTACCGTTTTGATTTTATGGGCAAAAATGTAAAATCTACAAATCATACTATTATTAACAAAGTTGAGTGAATTTCGATTTCTAAGGTATTTGTTGCCCTTGTACTCATAAAGGTCCCATTCGTGATAATTTTCAGATTTTTCGGCTGAAAGGTGTCCAATCGCGAGGGGGGGACACAAATTTTGCTACATTTTACCTTCCCCTGGACCCCCTAATTCATAAAATGATTTTTTTATTTCAGATTCTAAAAGTTCTAATTAAGACCTTTCATTTGATACCCCACTCGACTACCTTTGATTAAAAAAAAATGTTAAGGGCTAATTCGTTATTAGGGGGGACCCCCCTTAAAAATTTTTTAAATGATTGTTAAGGCCTTAACTTTTGAGAGACCATCACTTCTGACCTTTTCACAAAGTTTGAGCATTCTAGCGTCTATAGTTTCTGAGGAAATTAGCTGTGACGCACGGACAGACGGACGGACGGACAGACGAGTCGCGAAACTAGGAGATCTTTGTAAAAAAAATTTACAGAGACCTAAAAATGCAACTTCAAAGTATTGCACCGCGTACCGACCGCAACGTGAAACCGACCATTTGCGGATTACTAGAACCCTGACCTCTACGCGGCATACTCACCTTTCGCCGACATTATCCAGCTGAAAGGGAACGGGTTTGCTGGAAATCAAAGACGTGGGTAAATTAGCAATTCAGGTTGACAGGTTTCATTGATCATTTTCATTCTATCAGAATTCAATTTTAGCCTTATTGATTTGATTAAATTAATATCGAAAATATGTTTGTATATTTAAGTTCACATTACATTAACAGAATTCTTAAAAATTTATTCAAGTTCGTTTCAGTTTCGTTTTTTTTCTAAGCACACAAAAAAATTTTTAATTATATGGTACCATAGAATTTTTGATGATTTCATGCAAAATTTATTTACAATTTCTAAGATTTTCACTCTAACTTAAAAACAATACTAATCGGAATTCTTTCGAAACAAAATACCTAGTGAAATTAGCTGTAAAAGCTTCTAATAAATTAAACTATATTGCTGTAGGAATACGAATATGAAATTTTCAAAACAAAAAATGCTTTCAATGCAGTCGTCCATAACTCAATTGTTGATCAATTTGTTCTATCTCTACTCTAACTTTAAACACGATTCCAATATTTTAAATTAATTGTTTCATATTTATTGAAGATAAAACCATCAAGGACTAACTAGAGATACGATCGAACTAAAAACATGGCTAAAAGCAGGTTTTAGTTGTTGAGCTTAAAACAAATTCTTAAATGATTTCCTATCGGTTGGTTAAAGGCGCAAATATCAATTCACAGCAAAGAATTTTCTCTGAGTTCGAAAACCCTCCGCATATTCTCACCGTTATTAGATAAAATAGTGTTTAAAACATAATGTAAACTTAAAATTATCTAGGGACTAGAACCTTTTCAAATATGTACAATTACCTCACAGAAACATTTAAAACTCACAGTGAATACGTACTTAATTTGGTTTCTTTTTTATATACCTGCATTCCCTACCACTCTCTCCATCACTCTTTCATCGTCGCTTAACGCTCGTGCGTCGTCAATTCCTACGTGTGCCTCCAGGCAATGCTAAAACATCGGTATAAGGAGCACACCAAATGCCGTGAAGTACTCCTTTCCTGCTAGTCTAGTTCGATTCGTGAAATGTTCTTAGAGATTAAAAAAAAATATTATAATACGGCGCAGTAAAAAAAACTCTGAGTTTATAAAAACTAGCTGTCTTTAAGTATCTCGACGTTAGGGTCTAAAATACCCTAAGATACGATATTTTCAATCCTCCGGACTTATCATAAATTTGAATTTATTGGGCTTTTTCACACGGGAATGGTACTCACCAAAGACATATAAACAAATGGACGAGCAACGAGAATCTGTGTACTCGTCCATGTGAGAAGCAAATTTGCCACATAAATAAGTTATAAATAACTTACGCTCTCGAAACTATATGATTCCCTCTGCTTGTCCTTCCCCTTTTTTTCCGGACAGGTTTTTCTTTTCTCTCTTCATAAGAATCGCTTCCCCCACTGACACCCGCGCACACCAACGAAATTGCATTTCAGTTTGAATATAAACAACAAACAACTCTCACGGAAAACTCGAACGTCAAAGCAAAAGGAAATCGAAAAGAGCGCGAACCACGCGGGAAAACTCATGTGTCAAGCGGATTTCGTAAATTTTTAATTAAAACAGTGAATTAAAGTTCCGATTACGTACGCACGATCTTTAAAATTAAAAACCTTTTAAATGTGAACGTGTTTCGCCGTGAATAGAGTGCTAAATTAAAAGCATATCGCCTCAAACCTCAACTTCACACAACTTTAGCGCAGGTTGCCCATTGCTTCAGCTCTCACGACCGGTTGCGGATCCAGTACTCTCTATATCTATGGTACTCACCCATATCTAAGCAGGTTTCGCGCTTACGCCCTTATGTTTACACGTTGCATAGTTCAGCCAACCTATTTTTGTATACGATACACGTCTTGCGAATGTATGGGTCAAAAGGATCGTTTGATCGTTAAACATCGTGGGGACAACATGAAAGCGAAGACAGAGAGATAAGCGATTGAGAATTTATGTTTTAGCCTTGAATTGTGCACGAGGTAATAAAAACTGGCATGAAAAATGTATTTTATGATTGTTAAAGATTGTCAATTCAAACTTCTATTGGATTTATTTGAATTCTCCGTGTTTTTCCGCTTTCTGAAAAATATATTCCAAATTTGAATATCTTTGTTAGTCGTATCTTCTTGATGTGTTGTAAACTTGCTTATAATAATGTGATTCTATGACGATTATGCGTACTGTTAATTTTCTATGGATTTACAATAGGCAATTTAACTTTATTGAAATCGCGATACGTCGTGTTGTTCCCTGAAATTGAAAAAGGCCTCCACTTTTATAAATTTATTAAATATCGCGTAGCTTCTCGCGTCCACGCATCGATTTTGGCACGCAAATTAAAGAAAGACAATCGTTTCATGACGACTACCTTCTTCACCGAATGTTCAATTCGGAATGATTACCGGCGTTTATATAAAATTTCCCCCACCAAATGATCAACGAAATGCGTTTGTGTATGTGCGTTACGCTCGTTCACCCTAAAAAATGTTGGCATCTTTTTAACATCAGGTTCCCTCAATGCCTCTCACTCTTCTTGCCCATATAACCTGTTGAACGCTCACTTTTAACGCTGCGTCTGAAAAAGCCCATTAGATGTTCCTTAAGTTTTTTCTTACCAACCCATAATGAGTTGACGTTTTTCACTGTTTCTCGAAGATTGTTGTATATACGCAGAGCATCATTCGTTACATCGTTCTTTAGTCGATCAGTTCTAGCGTAAGGTATTACAAAATTGTTCGCATTCCTTGAATTATATGGGTTTATCTGTGATACTTTTATAAAGGGGCTTCGTTCCGATTCACTGGAAATTAAACATTTGAAGATAAACTTCGCATTCTCCATAGTAATGATTTGACTGAAGGTGAGTGCATTGGTCCGTTGATACACTAGTCTTGTTGGAGTGGGAATCGGAAGGTTTAGAATATTTTTATAGGCTTTAGTTAGTATCCTGGATATAATATTAAGGTTTTACTTTGACGATTGACTCCAAGTGACCACCGCATAATGTAGCTTTGTTAGTACAAACGCATTTAATACAAGTTTCTTTATATGCATTGGAACAACTTCATATCTTCTCAACACTCCTCTAATTGGTGTTAGTTGTCTCCTCAAATTATTTATGTGTGGCAACCATGTCAAACGATGATCTATGGTAAGACCAAGATATTTAATTTCAAATACTTTTTGCAAGTTTTCGCCGTTAATTTTTAGGTCAACTTCTATGTCTTCCTTATTCTTCTGTTTAATCATGTATTTTGTCTTTGTAGTATTCAATGCTAGCTTATTTTCAATAAGCCATGAGCGATATTTATATAGATCCTCATTGACGATATTCTCCATGGCAACTTTATCATGTCCTGAATAAAGAAGTACAGTATCATTAGCATATAATGTGTGGTGAGCTTTTAGTTTACATATATTCAAATTATTGGTGTATAGCAAAAACAAGGTTGGTCCAAATATGGATCCTTGAGGAGCCCCCGACTACATTGGTGCTAGATTGTTCAAGACATTATTAACTGATGTTCTTTGGAATCTTACTTCTAAATAAATTTTAAAAACCTGTTTCGGTTTTCCTTGTATACCACACGATTCAAGTTTTTGAAGTAACAGGTCATGATCAACCGTATCAAAAGCTTTCTTCAGGTCCACAAAAATTGCAATAACACAATCTCCTTTATCAAGACTTTCATTGATGGAACGTGAGACAGAAAATAACGCATCGAAAGTACTCTTGTTCTTTTGAAAGCCAAACTGCTTCAGACTTCTGATGGAATTTTCCATTAAGAAAGATTTTAAATAATCATTTATAAGTTTTTCAAATATTTTACTAAAGGCTATCAAAAGTGCAACAGGGCGGTAATTATTCAGGTCCAGATGATCTCCTCCTTTGAATATTTGAATTATTTTTACCAGTTTCACTTCATCCGGAAATGTTCCATTTCTAAAATGCTCGTTTATAAAATTTGCCAGTGGTTCAACTATCTCCTCTTTGGCTAGAATAATTTCATGTTTGGTGATGTTGCCAATATCTGGTGCTGCATTTTTTTTCAAATTTTCGATTGTATTTAATACTTCTCTTTTAGTCGTTTGAAATAGCTAGCTGAAATTTCACCAAGCTCCCTGGTAATTTTTTAATCAATTGTTGAAAAAAAGAGGTTTAGCGAGTTTGCTGTTCCACATGGGCGTGCTGCATTGTTAGAGACCATGCCAAAAAATTCAGCATTTGATGTCATGATCCAGGGTGACGAATTATCTTTTACTTCATTTATTATTTTCCATATTTCGTGTGAGTTGTCCGCCGCTGTTTCCAATCTTCTGGAGTAATATGAAAATTTAGCTTTTTTGTGAGACGTTTTGATTCTTTTAGGGCTTGGTTATACAGATGTTTAAGTGCTTGATCTTCAGCGTTTTTTTTGTATTTTTTATAAGCCTTCCTTTTGTTAATACTAGCCTCAAAAACTTTCTTTGTTATTCATGTATGTTGTCGACATATGACTTTTTTTTTCAATTCTTTTCTTTTATACATGCTTCCATTTACCTAAATAATTTGTAACCCTTTTCCGTTTTTTGTCTGTCTGGCATGAATGAGCTCTATTTTTTCTCTATTCCCAACATCAAGGTTTAGCGCCTGTATTTTCTTTCGTAGCTCCTTATTTTTGAATTGATTATCCTATATACTCATCCTGCATGGTATCCATTGTTAATCAGTATAGCTCAGATGCGTTAGCATTGGTCGTTGTTTTAATTATCGCCCCAGCATTGCGAATATACCGTAGCAGTTGAAAAGGAATCTTGCAATTTGACGGTCCTTTCCTCGACTTAAAATCAGCAAGCGTTTCATCTGATGATATATGCTTTTTTGGCTTCATTATGAACCTTTTCTGTGACACGACATCTGAGCGAAACTCAGTTAGAGGCGTCGTATCGTTTCATAGGAAGCCAGGTAAACTAATGCTTAAAGCCACTAAAACTCTAAACAGTACGATAGGAAGGATCAATGCACAACTACACCGATTTTAAGTCCAGCTTCAAAGAAGTTTAGACCGTATAAACAAACTCAGCCATTGGTACAAGACGATTAACCATAACGAGATCAACATCCATTTATTAGCGTATTTCAAGCGAGCAGAGAACTATCTAGATTAGGTGTACCATAAATACTCCAGTTTGCTGTCCAGTATATCCTCACATTCTAGCATCTATCAGCGCAATTGACGCCCTTCAAGACATTAACCACACTCAAACACTACTGCCAGATCACTTACGGATTACATATTAAGCGATGAAACCAATTTTAATCAGTTATAATGAGGACAACCTGGTACTGACAATGATCTTTCTCATCCCATCCCATTCTTGATACGCATTCGTACCACTTGATAAACCCCGCGCCAGTCCCCTTAAATATCGGGAATCATACTTTTCAAGCCTTCGATATACCATCAACCATTGTAGGCGTAAACTACACCCTACAAAAGTACTTTGGAGTTACTCCTAACGATCTTTCCAAAATAATGGCGGACCAATGCTTAGTGGACACTGTGTTCTATGACATCAACTCGAAACCAAACTGGGTGATCAACGAGATACACCAGGTATTCGGAAGAAACGTTTGTGTATTCACACTGTTAAACCACACGAAATAGTCTGAAAACAGTTATACGACACCAACACCTGGATGTCTGCAACACTATCTTCAACACCTGGGCAAATTGTTTATCAGGGTGATCGAAATAATATCAACCTCAACGGAACAGGGGTAGTGAAACTTTCCCAAAATTGCAGTTTGAAAATTGAAGACCCTCCATTCACTGCTACATGGGTGGCTTCCACAAAAAATCTATCGGCCTATGTCCTCCCGCATTCACCAGTCTTTAATCAGATCATCAGCCTACAATCCATTCCCCAACTCTCAGCCCCAGCTATCATCAAAGCCGAAGAAAAATTCGAAACTACTATCCTGTGTTTTCATATTTTCCATTTAAACGCTATTATTTTATTTTTTTTTTCGACAAAAATATATTTCGGGAGTAAGTTGCTCCCTTCTTCAGATATGAAAACACAGGATAGTCTGGGAGCGCTAAACAGGGGAGAATACACAGAGTATATCGAAACTTACGTTGAGCAAGAGCAAATGATTACTGACGACTTCCAAACAACCTCTTGGTCCGCAATTCGACAACATGGCAGGAGTATTACTTTCTCCGTCATAATCACTTTGGCAATAGTTTCCGTAGGTCTTGTTTTCATCCAACATTACAGTATGAAGCTAATTCTAAAACAATCACGGGCCATTGTAGTGAATTAGGGAAATGTCTGAAATATCCGTACAGGACTGCAACGATGGTTTGCTGCCTCGGCGAGAGAGGATGTTGAGATCTGCTGAGATGCTTTGTCTGGGGACGGGTGTATGAGCTGGCAGGCTAGCATTGCGGTTTCGTGGGGTGGGTTGTTTTCCACAGCACAAGACCCACTACAAAAAATTTCGTATTCACGAATTAACAAGGATTGAATGCCGATCGACTGGTGTCGAGGCCGAGGTAACCTACTAAGGGTTAAGATTACTTGTTTCAAGAACAAATTGGGCCTGGAGAAATCGGACGGGCTTAAGAGACTTCTTCGTTACTGACGATACTTATGGCCCCCAAATAAGCGTGGGGCATCCAGGTGGAAGCAGTGCCCCTTCGCACCCTCCCAACCGGATCAAGATCCTAACGTAGACGTGGCCATGTATTTCCCATTTGAGTGAAAATTTCATACAAAAGAACTTTGTATGACCCTTTCCATCAAATACCATAACCAATTTATGCTATAGCGTTATGCAATGGAATCACATAACTCTACATCATAAAAGGGCACGCGAGTGGAAGGCCAGTCTACCCGGCACGAGCCCCTGTTAACGAAAAAAAAAGAGAGAGTGCACCCGATGGCTAGCCCATTTTAGTGGAGCAGCCTGTTATCGATGCGGGTTCCATACCCGGTCAGGTCGAACGAAAGAGAAAGACCGAGTTTTAAATTTTAACAATTCATTTATTTAAATCGTTGCGAAAACATTTAACAAGACCATTTTATTATTTCAAATGTGTTAATATAAAATGAAAAGAAGAAATCTTATAAGTCCATACAAAAGAAAAAATGGTCATCAATTAGCATTTTGCTAAGGGAAAATGTATCTGCACATTTACGGCTGGTTGAATGTTTGGTCTATGAAATTTTAAGATATTGAACATTTTTTTATCAAGTCTATAAATTGATTAAGTTTTAGTGACTTCCTCTGTTTGAATAAAACTTTGTATGGATTTGCCTGTAGAATAATTTGCAAAATAAATTCTTACTTTTGGACATAAAACAGTCCATCGGCATCGTCATGTATGGACATGAAAAAAACTTTTAATTTCAGTACAACTATTTTTAATACGATATTTTCATTTATAAAACTATAAATAGGGCATATCCACTCGTTCTCGCTAAAACGTTATAAGGAACAACAATAAGAACTGGATTCATTTGACTTTTTTGCGCAACTAATTTTGCATCTGCACTTAAATCATTGAAATAATCTTGCAGCTGCTTGTTTGGAAAATCTTTTTATAAAATTAATTTTGTTTAATTTATCATAATTGATTTTTATGAACGACTTCCAAGTAACTCTAAAATACACATGCAAACTACAGAGACCAATTCGTTAGTTCCTATCACACAAAGTAATTGTCCATACAACATGTAAGTGCGAAAGACTTCCAGATGATTTGTCACAGGTGTCGAAAATAATTACAATACGAGTAAACACAGTCGACAAAGATTTAAATGGAGGTGAAGTCCATTCAGCTGAGATTGGTTAGTCATAAACTTTTTTTTTGTGTTTGGAGGTGAATGCCATTTACGCACAGAGTGTGGGACTCCCATGCTCGCAAGAAGGCAACTGGACTACCCACTAAACACCTCCCCTGTCAACCTGAGAACCCAGCCTGGAACTGTTTGACACATTACTTCGAGCCAGGTCTCGTTTTGTTACATCGTGAGGCGCCTTCAAGCTGGGGGGATGCCTTTCCTAGCGGGAGGGTAGAGGGGAAGAGGAAGTGCCAGAAGAGCGATCCCCCAGCCCCAACGCCCCCGGCTGCTGTGAGTCCCTTTTATATTTTACGACTGCCCGAACATAATGTGCCATCTGGTTCCATTTGTCAACCGATTCGAGCATCACCGCAACTATATTATCCGGGGTGAGCTTTCACGTCTCCCTGTGGAGGGCGCTTCGCAGCGTGACCCATTTTATGCACGCGGGACCGTGACTTACCAATCTTGTGCAGGTAAGACTGAAAACACCCATGCCCACTCAAAAACTGCGTCAGATAGAAGTCAGTCTCACCATGCCTTCAATTTAGCCACGGCCCCACATCCGGGACCAGGCACGCAGTCCACGTTTCCTTCGTGCAATCCACCTAAAATGACTGTCAATCGTTGAGTGAGCGCTGTATCTCCTCGCGACCAACCATCTTCCTTGCATCCTCGTTTCGGCGCAGGTAAATAGCGCGGCGCCCTCTAGCAAGGAGGCGAGAGGTATCATCCCTGCCATAACTCTCACCGCCGAATCAGAGACTGTCGGATACGAAGATGCAATCCTCAGCGCTCCTCTTCTCTGTACCTGTGCCAAACGTTTTCGGTATACCTCCTTACTGAGAGCGTCACCCCATACTTCTGCTCCGTACAGTAGCACTGACCTTACATCACTCATCAAGAGGCGTCTTCTTGATGGGCTGGGTTTCCTACGTTGGCCATAAGTCGAGTCAGAGCCGATATTCTTGACGCATTCTTACCAGCCGTTGCCCTGATTTGCTCAGAGAAATTCATTTTCAAGTCTATCAGCAGCCCCAGGTACTTCACCGATGGCTTTGATTCGATTCGCATATCTCTAATACTGATCATCCTTACCCTAGGGATTTTCTTTTTTGCCAAGATGACCACTTTGGTTTTCTCTAGTGCTAAACTGAACTCGTGAGCAGTAATCCAATCCCTCACGCGGCGCATTAGCATACCTAGCCTAAGCTGCGCTTGTTCAACGGTGCGTCCAGTGACCAGAGCAGCAACATCATCCGCATAGCCAACCAAGCGCGACTCATCTGGCATCTCAAGTCTCAGTAGCCCATCGTAAGACACGTTCCACAGGTCCCGACCAAGGATAGATCCCTGGATAACACCCAATTTAGTTTCCATCCTTCGTTGGCCCTGTGTGGTGTCGTAGAGTAGGCTTCCGTCCTTTAGGTAGTTCCTCAAAAGCTGCATTAGATATTCTGGAAGTTGGAAAGAGTTTCCGAGCGTATCCAGAATATCCACCCATCTAGCGGAGTTGAAGGCATTCCTGACGTCGAGTGTCACCAAAAACACGATCCGTCGCTTGATGCGACTATTTGCCTCTGCCTTTTGGACCACTCCCACAACCTCTGCAATCGCATCAATGGTAGAATGTCCTGCTTTCTAGCCATACTGCCGAGGAGATAGATCCCCAGCAATACGAATCGCGTCAGTGAGTCTTCCCTTGATGAGTTTCTCTAGCACTTTCTCAGCCGTGTCTAGCATGATCAGCACGAGCCTCGCCACCTTCCATCCATTGAATGTGCTGAGCAGCAAGTCAGGACAATGGTGATATACAGGCCACATCACCTCAGCTGGAACACCATCTGGACCTGTAGCCTTCCTTGCTTCAACGAAAGGACTGCCTCCTCCGATTCCGTCTGTGTGAAGAGTCATAAACTTGGCAGAGTATATAATTGATGTATGGATTACTTATTAGCTTGTATGTATATGTTTTTCAAGCCAAACTCGCCTTCTTATTAGAAATCAAATTTTCAATTTAACTCAATGGGTGCTATCTTCATTTAATGCTAAGCATACATAGCATCGGTCTATTAAAATAAAAGGAAATATACAAAAGATATAATCTACCTCCTCCTCACTTATGGACAATTTGGTGTGTTGCACTTGTTTCAGTTTCCACTTTATATTCGATTTCAACCTAAGGTTTATGCAATTTCGATCACGTTTTAATTGATTTCTTGCCTTTACTAGTCGAAGCTATTGTCTTAGCACTTGCACTCTTATATTTTGCACTTTTATCTTTCGGAAGCTTTTCACAGTTGCACCAATATCAGTTCTTGAAGTGCCAACCGTATTTTAATATCCTCTTTATATCTTTATATCGTTCGAGATTGTCAATTGGGCGATTCATTTTTCTATCTTGCGACGTTTCTTCCACTAGTTTACGGTCAATTGAAATCCTCAGTGGCCGATTGAAATTCCTTGAAATTGGTATATAGGTCTCCTTGGACCAAACAACGCCGAGCACTTCTGCATATTCCGCTTGATATTCTTCACACCTAGCTCACGGTTGGCTACCGGCATTCACCCTAAAATAATTTCCAACCTTGTTCAATCCCATTTCTTGCACTATTTCTAATTGTGCGTCACTTTTCCGTCCATTCGGAGAAAATCACGCACGGGCGACTTTCACAAATATTTATGGGAGACTACCGTAAGCGGGGCAGACAAAGAAAACGATGAGAAAATAACTCCGCTTTGTTTTGTTAATTTACTACCCGTGTTCACAGAACAAATTCAACAAATCCTATCAGTACTGACGGCACGACAGTCAACCTTTCCACACACTCGTATATAAGGCGGTTAAGAAAAGTTTGTCGTTGGTTGTGTCTTGAAACCGAACGATTCACTGCAATGCAGTTGCATTTATGTAACTTAAACCTTCAATCGGTTTGCAAAAACTTGACAACAAGTATTAACTAAAACGCGATCTTAGCTGAACTTTAAATGGATCATTTCACCCTTTTCACATCAATTTAATGTAAATCCATACGATAATTTTTTTGCTCTACAGTGAGCTTTCATTGCGTCGTGCGGATATCGATCTCATTTTCGTATGGCTACGATAGCTTTTTAAATTATTTATGAAATTCTTTGCATATTTTTTAATAAATTATTTTCTGAAAAATTATTAGAGAAGGAAAATGTTAGAAGGAAGTTGTTTCGACGTGTGTACTGATTCTCATCGGTCCATCACCCTTATTAGATACACACCGGTGATAGCGACCACCATGCTTAGAGGTGAGAGTTATTTTTAATTTTCTTACTTATGCGAACTCAATATGTTTTCGTAACTACGAACTATGTCCAGTTTAATTTCCTCCAGTAAGTACTTGTCTTAGCTAAACTTTAAATGGATCATTTAACCCTTTTCACATCAATTTAATGTAAATCTATACGATAATTTTTTTGCCCTACAGTGAGCTTTCATTGCGTCGTGCGGATATCGTTCTCGTTTTTGGATGGCTTTTTCCTTTTTTCTTATTCTTTTAACCGAACAACGGTTTAGAATTCGCGACTGACTCTCAGTAATCACGCTTCCATTTCATTACATCCAAAAACAAATTCCAGAGCACTTTTTTTGGGCGACGACAATGACTACCACCGCACCACGTCCCGTTGCCACTCCGTCAACTTTTCGATTTCATAGTATATGCATTCGAATCGGCAATCATTAACGTGTATTTTAGAAACTTCGATATTAAAACCGAGGAGGTTGTAGAATGCGGTAGTGATATAGCAAAATAAATTCGTACGAAATAGAAGATTAAACAATGAAAAATTTATATTCACTTTGAACACCCAACGACATGATAAGGCCGACGTAAGATCTCCCGTAGACTCCCACATCCGTCCAAATCTCTGTCTCTTTTCCGTGTCGCAACGGTACTCAAATCAGCTGCTCGCTCAGCCAAGTTCGATTGCATTCGGTAATGCAATATACAGATGGGATGCACTAAATTAGTGTTTCCATGTCTGAAATTTTAGTTTATAGATATAAAATTTTTAAAAATTTACAGAAGTAAAGAAAAATGAAAAAGATTTTAAATAATAATAAAAGTTACATATCATGAAAAATATAATTAAAAGGATAAATTTAATATAAAGGAAAATGATATAAAATTACATTTAATAATAATAATAAGAGAAAGAAATATTTTATAAATTACAATTATGAATGGAAGTAATGAAATATTTTTTTTTATTTGCAATTAAAATTTCGGATAAGAATTAGGAAGGTTTTTGAGCAGTTTGCTTGTGTGACTGCTCGATTACTACACAACATGGTACGACTTATTGACGTCAGCTACAACCCAATCAAACTGAGAACCTCATAAGGTTCTTGGCGGACGACAATGTTAGAAGAATGCTCATATGATACCGCTCAAACTAAACACCAATCAATCAGCAAAACCAATCGATCAACGAACACATTGATCAGCAGACTCCAGCTTAGAACATTGGCCATAAAGTCAGCACTTGGGCGAATGACTAGAACTTGCAACATAATTAAACGAATGTATTTGCACATTGCCCGTAAAATCGGCATTTGGGTGAATGGCTGAAATCTAAAGATCAGCAACATAACTAACTCAAAAGATAATTGCTGAGTTTACCACACACCATGTATATAGTAAATAAAGATACCAAAGAACAATAAAGGCATCTTTGATTTACAATCAAGACAAGTCGTTTCAATTATTATTCCACAGCCCTCTTTGTTAAAAGCCATTGCATTTCATTCCGGGACATTGGTCCGTCAATCTAGATTCTCACAAGGATTCATATATGAGTGCAAGGATTCGTTCATACGCAAACTGCGTGGATCGGACAGGGTGAAATGATCAATTTAAATTTTAGCAAAGGCAAATACTTACAGGAAAAAATTAACCTGAACATTATTCGTAGCTACAAAAACATATTGAGTTCGCAGAAGTAGGAAAATTAAAAATAATTTCCTCACCTCTAAGCCGTTGTGTATCTAATAAGAGTTATAACCTGAGGGGAATTTGTACACACGTCAAAACCATCTTCTTCTAACATTTTTCGTCTTTGATAATATGGGTACCGGTTGATTCGCACGGTTTTCTAACAGTTGGCGCAACTCGATTTTTAATCCAATGATTCAGCTTTTCAAATGTGTGTTAGAAAGCTACTGTCATATAGTCTCAGAATCAGTATGTGTCATTTAGCTGAAGCGTAAACAACAATACTTTTTTTTACTCTGAAAATGTCGAATTTTGTGCCGAATAAAGTATTTTAGCGGGGAATTCATTGAAGAAAAAGGCTGCCGAAAGTCATCGTATTTTGGTGGAAGTGTATGTGTGCATGCTCTAGCTGAGCGTACGTGCCAGAAATGGTTTGCACGGTTTAAAAGTGGCAATTTTGACTTGGAGGACGATGAACGGACAGCCAAAAAAGTTTGAAGATCACAAATTGGAGATATTGCTCGACCAAGATCCATCCCAAACTTGCAAAATCGCTTAGCGTCACTCAACAAACCATTTCCGATCGTCTAAAAGCGATTTTTCAGAATAAAGCTTCAATTTTCGAAAAAACCGCATGAATTAACCAGTAACCCTTTAAATTTTTCAGAAAAATTATTAAAGTAACTTAATTATGTAGCAACACAAAGAATTTTCATAAATAACCCTGACAATATTGGAATCTACAGTAAAACAGTTGCTGGAGGGTTGGTCAGGATTTATACAAAATAAGCTAGTAAGAGCAATTACAGTGGGACCCTCTCCTTATTGATAGTAATGTGGCTGAGGTCTTTATCGGGTTATTGTTAATAGTTTTCATCTTAAGAAGTTTGTATCACCCATGTGTTATCGTTTTTATGAGCCTTACCACACCTTACTAATGTAAGATCATTCACGCATCCAGGTAAAGGTTTGAGGACCTATGTTTTAATAAAGGTTCTCTGCTATTAACACAAATTGGCTATTTATTTTACCCAAAATCAACCACCACCTAGGGAGTTCAGATAAATGTTGTCATGGCAATAAAATAATAAAATTTATTTATAATTAATCCTTGTTATTTTTGGGGTTGAAATCACGTGACTTGATAAAAAATAAATGGGCGGAATAAAATTTGCGTTCAAAGTTTATCATGGTGATAATTAAATTGACAAAAATACCAAAAGTTCTTCAAGACAGACACGGTTTGAATGAGAAATTATTTTATTGGAATTAAATTGATAGCATAATGTAAAAAATTCTTACACATTTATTAAAAACATATTTTGTGATCATTTGCTCGTACATAGTCAGAAATTGGTATTTACCAAACAGAATTTCTCTGCGCAAAATCAACATGAAAATTCATTATCGAAGATGATTCTTTAGTATTTCTGAATAAGTTCAAATCTCTATTTTATACCACAAAGCGAAGGCATGACTGAGGCGTGTTCAAAATATGTAATGTCTAAGGTTGACCTATGTTGCTGATAATAGTGAAATCAAAATATTTGAAAGACAAAATCAACTTTTGAAGACATTTACGCAAATTTTTACATGTTTCAATGAAGATAAGATTCTCAATTACGTTCGTTACAATGAATTTGAAATTTTTGCTCAAATATGAACATACCAAAGGTTCTCTTCTTCCTCTCAAGTATGCAAGCAACATCGTAGCTCTTATAATTCATCAATATAAAGCAAAATAGACATACTATAAAGTAGTTATGTGCACGTTCTAAAGCTGATACTGATAGTCCGATTACCCAGTACATAGAGTCACACTATCAATCGTATAACATTTTGACCCTATTCAGTGATAACCTCTACTAGAGGATCTCATTCTGAAGTAAACATATATGTATATATATCAACTCGTATGTATTATCTCTGCCGAAAGATTCCATAATTTAATTTAAAGCTTAAGATTTCAGTGAATTTTCTGCGCAATTTTAGACAGTTCGATCAGTTGTCTAGACTTCCGCGGATGAAAAAGTTGCAGAAATACCCTTCGCGTTGGTGAAAGTACGTTTCAATTAAAGTAACAGTTTCAAGATCTGATCAAATCCTAACGGTACGATTGTGAATATTGTGCAAAGTTCGAAGATAAACTTCCTAGTTTTTATCCGGACTTTTTCGCTGGATCAAAACTCAAAGGGAAGCAGTGAAAGTGGACTGATAGATTTGTTAATTCAACCCTTTCAAGAACTTAATATTTAAAAGCGGTTTCAAGTAAAGATGCTGATAGACTTTCTATTCTTGCGAACTTTTTTCCCTGAACTTGGAACTATATACATATAGTTATATAGACATTAATAAGAGGTATGTTTTCGCTATTACTATCACACTTGTACAAAACTGTTTGAACATTTTTTCACGAAGCTCCTGTTTAATTTTGCGAATCGATGAACGAAATAATTAATATTGCATGCACTAATCGCAAATAAAACGAAATTGTCTATACATTGTTAAGGGCCAAGCGAAAATGCTCGCTTTTTTTAATTAGATTGAAAAATTTGCTTTAATTAATAAGCTATGCCAAAAATTCAAAATAAATAGTTAATCCCTTTAGGGATTTGGGACAAGAATCCTTGACATAAATTCATAAGTCAAGTCAAAAACACTTTATTTAATACTAATCGTTATAAATTTTCGAAAAATATAAAGCAAATTCCAAACAATTAAAATACTAAAACTTAATGGCCCAAGTGGCTCTCTAATTTTATAAGTTATCAGTGAAACATATTTAATAAAATCAAATTAATTAAAACTATTACATATTTTATGATTCGATTGGAAAAAGAAGAAAAAATGAACCAACCCTATTCGAAAATTATTTATAATTGCAACACAACAGTGAACTTTGATCCTACACCTAATATGTTATAACCCAATTCTAATAAAATTCAATCAAAAACTGTATCTTATACTAATACAATGCTAACACAATATTTCTAAACTAAGCGTTAAACCTTATCTCTAAACGTATGATAACAAACATAACATAGATATGTATACCTATTCTAAATATGGAAGTCTATCCCTAATTTTTATCATAAACAAACAACATTAAATGTAGCGATAAGCTGAAACTCAAAAAACGAAGTAACGAAAAACACAAAAACAGAAAATAAATACGAATAATTTAGACGTTCATCCAACAATTCCTAGATTGCTCCATCTCAGCACGACCAGCCCATAAATTTATATTAGATGCAGATAAGTAATTAATTTGTTAGCCTTCGTAACTTCGTAACAGGCTACAGCCAAAGATATGATAAACGCTTTACATCAATATTGAATGTAATGTGATGTATTTATTTTTCAGTCTGCATCAAAGAACATACATAAACGTTGAAAAAAATGTAACTTTCTTCTTCTGTGAAGTACTACAGCCCCTCTCGTGCCTTCGGTTCCTGCAAATAGTGCCTCCAATTGTCTCGGTCCATTGACCACGTCCTCCAATTTGGAAATCTGAGCAACGATAAACTGTCTTCGTTGACCGAGTCAGACCAGCACTACCTCGGTTTCCCACTGTTCTCCGGTCTTCAGTTCTCCCACTGAATACCTTTTTGGGTATCCGTTGTTCGTCTATACGATTCATGTATCCAGCCCATTGCAGACTCCGTAGTCTTACAATCGTTGAGACCTCCGGTTCGTCAAAAATTTCATACAGCTCATGGTTGTATCCAATTTGCCATTGCTCCCCGTCTAGCTTCGCTTCAATTATTCGCCTCAGGACCCGTCGCTCAAAGGTGTTCAATATATTTGCGGATACTTGGGTTAGGGTCCATGTTTCACACCCATAGCATAACAAAGGTCTTATCACAGATTTGTATACTTGGAGCTTTGTTTTCCTGTGTATGCAGCTGGTCTTCAAGATCGTCAATACTGAATAGAATATTTTATTTGCGAGCTGTATTCTTCGGCGTATTTCGTCTCTTACAGTACTCGTCTTCGTTATTTTGGTGCCGAGATACACAAATTTACCAACATTTTCGCTACTGTATTCGCCAAGTGTGATATTCTGTGTATTTAAGGTATTTTTCCTCGACTGCGTCATGAGCTTTGTTTTGTTTTATAGTACTTTTGTAGGGTTTTGCTTTGCTGTCGAGTTTCAGGAAGAGTTCTTTGATGATGTCTTCCGCATATGCTTATACTTGGCTCGACTTGTATAGTAATGTACCTCGTGTATCTATAGGTAGCTTCCTTACGACGTACTCCAGAGCCAAATTGAATAGAAGTGCGGCCAGCCCATCTCCCTGCTTTAGTCCAATATTTGTGTCAAAGTTATCAGTGAGTTGGTTATTGATACGAACTTGGGAAGTCGTCGACGTCTTTGTCATTTGGGTAAGACGGACTAGTTTGGCTGGGATGCCAAAACAAAGCATTACTTGCTACAGTACGTTACGAACCATACTGTCGTATGCTTGCTTATAGTCAACGAAAATTTGGTGTACGTCTATGTTGAACTCCCACCATTGGTCTATTGCCGATCTCTAAAACCACCTTGACACTCCCCAATAATACTGTAGGTGTATGATCCGATTTTATTTTCTAGGATCTTTCAAAATATTTTGTACGCCGTAAACAGTAGTGATATGCCTCTATAATTTTCGCACAGTAGCTTGTCACTTTTTCCTGGATAGGGAATATAATTGATTGGCGCCACTCGTTCGGCATTTGTTCTTGTTGCCAAATGTGCTGGATGACTTTGTGAATAGCTTTATGAACACTACTGCCAACATATTTGATGAGCTCCACTGGTGCTTTATTATTCTTTTGGACTTTGATGATAGAACAAACTTCATCCAGAGTTGGTGGGGCCAATGGACGCTCTCCGCAGACATCTATAGGCTCCGATGCTCTGGAGCTGTGCGGAGGATTAAGGAGTTTTTCGAAATATGATGCCTATCTTTCCTTAATCTTGGTTTCATCAGCGATGACATTATCGATGTCATCACAACAGAATGTGGTTTTGGGCTGATAACCACGTTTTAGGCTTTTCACTACTTTGCATGCTTGTCTTGTATTTCTTGCTTGCTAAACTTACATCGATACTCATCAATTGGTCGTCATAGTATTTTATTTTCTTAATTCTAATTATCTTATTTGCTATTCTTTTGGGATTTTCATAGTGTTCTCCCTTTGTCCTAGTTTCCCTACCTACGTAATCTTTGTACGCCTGATTTTTTGTATCTAACGCATTCTGGCACCCATCATCGAACCAATCTTTCCTCGTGACCAGGGCTTGATGTCCGATCGTCTGTTCTACCACGGTCTTAATAACCGCTTCCACTTCCATCCAGAGCTCGTTGCTTGTCTTTGGCGATGCGTCTGATAAGATGGGAGCTAGCTGGTTGTCAAGGGTCTCCGTGAAATTTTTGGCCATAGGCTCTCGATGTCAAATCTTTGTAGCGGGCTGGTCTTGGCCGAATATGCCTTTAATAAAGGACATCGACAGGTTAGTTTGATCAAGTAATGATCTGAGTTACAATTGGCTCCTCAGTATGTACGGACGTTGTTGGATCAAAACATGATCGATCTAGTTCTGTGTGTTGCCATCCGGTAATACCCAGGTCATTTTGTGAAAGCATCGATGTGGGAGGCAAGTCGAGCGTATGACTAGATTTCTGCTTTTTACATGCAAAATCAATCAGGCGCTGGCCGTTGTCATTTGTTTCATCGTGGAGGCTATATCCTCCAGTCGTTCCCCGATGAGATATCTCATTGCAAGCCTTAACGTTAAAACCACCCATAATTATTTTTGTGTCGTTTGTAGGCAATGAGTCCACCAGTCTTTCCAGGTGATTGTAGAACGTTTCCTTCGTTTCTTCGTCCCTTTCTTCGTTCGGGGCATGAACATTGATCAGCCAGATTTTGAAGAATTTCCATTTTAAACGGATCATACACAACCGTTCGTTTATTGCCTTAAAATCAATAACGCGCAATTTGAACTACTTATCCACAATGAAGGCTACTCCGAATTCTCGTTATTCAGTAGGCTTCCCACTTTTGAATATTGTGTGCGATCTCATGTCTTGAATATCATTACCAGTCCAGTTCGTTTCCCGGATTTCCAGTATTTTTGATTGATATTGACTGGCCTGTTGTAAGAGATCCTTAACAGCGCCAGGGTAATTGAGTGATCTAACATTCCAGGATCCTATGCCATAGACCTTTTTCTGATTTCGAGGTCGTTGCCGTGAGTCCAATCCACTCCAAGGCCCGTCTGCAAGTTTTGAAACATTTTAGGGTTTTCTCTTACGTCCCCAGAAAGGAGGTGTAAGTAAGATTTGGTAGCAGAGCATTTCTCGGCATTTAATTTCCTGTTATTGGGGAACCAGTAAACCCAATGTGCCACCCCGAGAGCATTTACTCCCATTTAATTGGGGGGTTCGGGATGAGGAATCATGGAAGCTGTATGTTGGCGAAACAAGGGGGTTCCCTCCTCCTGTCTCAAACGGGCTTGGGACCGTCTACGGCGGGGTAATAACTTTAACCTGCAAATGTCGAAATAAATTTTTCAGAGTCCAATCACTAAATTTTTCATCAATCTTTAAAAAATTTAAAAATACATGGAGCAAGTTTCAAAACATTAAAATAATCAAAAATTTAATTTGCCCCCTGGAAAAAATTAATGAAAAAATACTATCGTCTTTTCATCAAGCACATCAATTAACTGGAAAAAATGAGATAAATACAACCAAACTTTTTGAAAACTAAAGAAACAAAGAAACCGACAGGACAGAGGAATTTTTACTTATTAGATGTCTTAATTTTAATGAATTGTAAGCAAAACAATGTTATCTTATCCTAAATATGTTCATCACAATGTAAATATCCTTAATTTTTAAACGTAACTCCAATTTTTGAAAAAAACTGTCATAATAAACAAACTTCAATAACAATAAATGTCGGAACAATGAGCTTAAAAATCAAAACAGATAGATGAAAAAGCACAAACCAGAATTACCACGAATAATTTAACCATTGTCATTTAGCAACCATTCATGCTGCTCCGTCTCAGCTCGACCAGCTTCAATGAACCAAGCAAATGAGTATCTTCACTATATAACCAGAACAGCGTCAGAATCAAAAACATACAGACTCATCTCCAAATACATGAATGCTTCTGGTGGGATTAGGGCAGGATGCCGGTGAATTTCACTCAGTTACAGACTTTGAGATATGATGTCAAAGTAGTGTCAAAATGAACATGTCGGTATTCGTCACAGTAGCAGTTTGACAAATTCTCTGATTCAATTTATGGTGCTTCCAATCCTTCTACGGTTTTTTGTACAGAGCAGTACATGCACGAAGACACTTCTTTTTGAAAACTTAATTTTTCCATTGCGCTTGCACTTTGACTGCACCACATTTGACATCCATTCGTCATGAGCATGATTTTGAAATGATCAATGTACCTGGAATGAAAGAGTCTTCATAGGGCCATTACTATTTTTTGTGCCTTACTGAGCATGATTTTAACATGTTCAGTATAAAACAGATACTGATCGAGATGAACACCGAAATATTGGTCCTAGAATGTATTTGAAACCCGTTCTGTACTATACTCACCAGACATAATGTTGGAACCCTTCCAATTACGTTTCAACTCCTGACTGGCCAATAGCAGAATTGTCCGAAACAAATTGTTTTTGGAGATTCCTCTGAAATAATGAAGTTTTTTGGTCAGCTGTATAAACAATCAGGCCATCAACAAACGCTACTAACGATCGAATTGGTGACATGTTAAAATCAAAGCTGTTCAATAGTTTGCGAATTTGTATAAAGAAGAGCTGAGGCACAGTAACTGTTCCTTTTAATACCTAGAAGTCACACATTATCATGAAATTCCCATCGGCTATAAGAAGCAATTTTCCATGCAATATATTACTAATCATGGCGACAAGCAGAACTCATCCTGAACGAATTTAAAAATAAATTCATCTAACCATACCGTAAAAGGCTTTCTCGATATTATTAAAACACGCTCTAACATATTCTCTATAGTTTAGCTTCCAGCAGATATCTGAGGTCACCTTCGTTATCATTTGCATGGCCGAACGACTGACACGACTGGTAACTGTGCATCAACTCATATTTGGGTGGATGTTTAATGTTTGCTTCAGTATCATTTCAAATACATTCTTGATGTTAGGTAGCAAACCGATGGGGCGATGGCTCTTAGGATATGAAGTTTCCTTTCTTCAAGATCGGAAGTACGAGGCCGGTTCAATAAGTACCCGTGCTTGAAATGGAGCCACCTTTAAAAAAATTTTTTTTTTATTTTTCAACAAAGTCCCCTTTTAGGAAGATACACTTCTTCCAACTTTCATGCCATTTTTTTAATTCCTCCAAAAAAAAGGATGTGTCGAGCTCACCAAAATACGCCTCTGGTTTGGCGATGACTTCCTCGTTTGAGCTAAATTTTTTTCCCGTGAGCCATTTTTTTAATGTTAGGAAACAAGAAAATGCCGCAAGGAGCCAGATCGGGTTAAAACGGGGGGTATGGCAATTTATGCAGTTTGGTGGCAAGAGCTCCGGATGAACATGCTGATGGGTTATCATGGTGAAACAGCACCTTCTTTTTCACCAAATTCGGCCGTGTCTTCTTCAATTTTTGTCGATGTGGTCCAATAACTCAGTGTAGCATTGTCCAGTGATCGTCTTCCTTTTTCTAATAAATCCATGAGGATGACGCCATTCGTCTCCCAAAAATCGTTGGAATGACCTTTTCGGGCGATGGGACCAACTTCACCCTTTTGGAGCAAATTCAATTCGAGAAATCCATCGTTTTGCTTGTTGGTTAGTTTCTGGTGTGTAATGATGAATCCAGGTCTCATCAATAGTGACAATTTGACGCAAGAACTCCTGTGGATCTCGTTTAAATTGTCCCAAACACCACTTAGAAGTTAACAGCCGCATCAGCTTGTTGTCTATCGTGATCAGTTGCGGCACCCATCGGGCCGACAATTTTTTCATCGCCAACTCATCTTGTAAAATATTAATTGCCATTCCAGGTCGACACAGCTACGCCCTCCGCTACTTCGCGCACTTTCGTTCGCCGATCAGCGAGAATCATGTCGTAGATTTTTTGAATGGTTTCCTCGGTAACCACGTCTTCCGGGCATCCTGATTGCTTCTCAACAAAAGCAGATGTTCACCCACGTTTAAATTTGTTGAACCAATATCTAACTGTGGTTATAGATGACGAAGTGTCTTCATAAATAGCATCCAACTTTGCTTTTATCTCCACGCATTTTTTTCTATCCAAAAACAAAAAGCGAAAATCACGAAACACATCTTACGCGAATGGCTGCCAAATCCAAACTAACCTATCAATTAGTCTGAAATTTGTTTTATCGTCGTTTGATAGATGGCAGCATACGATGATACTACCAACTTGCACTCTGTCGTCAAATACGGTTACTTATTGAACCGACTGCGTACATTGGCCTTTTCCACTCATTTGGTTAATATGAATTGTTCATAGTGTTATTGAAGAATATGCCAGATTTTCAAATAGCAGCCTCAAGCAAATATCAAATTACTACACTACCCTGCAAAAGTATAAGGACATCATCGCAAAAATCGATTTTGGAGTTTGTGACTGTTTTTGATTGTTTTCAACAACATTTCATTATTAAATCTTGTATATGAACTACAAAATAGGCTTTTTTGATATGATTTACGTGCATTACATTCAAATTTTGTTAAAAATTATTAAAAATTCCAAAAATATCGTGACAAGTCAAATCTGGCTTTTTTCATAAATATGTCCACCTCATGCTTTGATGATAGCAGCGCAAATTTTTGGAAGCCTTTGACCAATTTTTGGGATGTTTCAGTTGCAAGATTGTCCCAAGTCACTTTTAGACTGTCGAACAATTTTTTTTTCCGCCAGTTGAGTTCATCCCATAATTATTCGATCGGGTTGACGTCAGAGAATTGCTGCGGCCAATTCATGATTCCTTGGACCAAAGATAGTTCATGCACAGATGGGAGGTGCGCTTGGGATCATTATCTTATTGAAAGCTAAATCCATTGCCAATTAAATCGATTTTTGGAGTATGTGACTATTTTTGATTATTTTCAACAACATTTCATTATTAAGTCTTGTATATAAACAACAAAATAGACTTTTTTGATATGATTTATGTTCATTACATTCAAATTTTGTTTAAAAATATTTAAAAATACCAAAAATATCGTGACAAGTTAAATCAGGTTTTTTCATAAATGTGTCCACCTCGTGCTTTGATGATTGCATCGCAAATTTTTGGAAGCCTTTGACCAATTTTCGGGGTGTTTCAGTTGCAAGATTGTCCCAAGTCACTTTTCAATTCATTCATGATTCCTTGGACCATAGATAGTTCATGCACAGATGGGAGGTGCGCTTAGGATCATTATCTTATTGAAAGCTAAATCTATTGTCGATTAAATCAATGCTAGATATATCGCATTATTCCGTCGATTTTGACCAGTTTGACCACATTAACAATTACATCGTAGCTAAACACCCTCGACTATCACAAAGCCTCCACCATGTTTAACTATTGGCACAATACATTGAGGGTTATACCACTCATCTTTATTCTGACGAACATATTGGCGCCACCTGGATCCGAAAATCGAGAACTTTCATTCATCTATCCATAACACAGATTTCCACTGATCTATTGACCAAACTTTATATTTTTGAGCAAAAAATAATCTTTTCCGCTCGTTTCGTGGTCGTAGAAATGGCTTTTTTCACAACAACGCGACCAAAATATCCCTTCTCTCGCAAAGGGCGTTTGAAAGTATCCACCAAAATTGGGTTCGTGAGGGTTTTGTTGATTTCGGCACGAGTGTCTGGTGCGGTTTTGAACCGATTTGCTTGCTCATCAGTAAAATGTGTCAGTCATCAGCTTGAGTTGTTTTTTTGGTCGGCCAGAGTGTTTTTGATTAATATTGTTGTTGGTTTCGGGGAACCGCTTCAACGTGGTTTCAGCTCCGCACTTTGGAACACTAACAATATTTGCCATTTTACGCATTGTTTTACCCAGTTTTCTCAAAATAAGTACGAGTATTTGTGAACCTTTTTCAGGGGAATTTTTTTTTCGAGCCATTTTCAGCAATCATAATCGATATTGCGCGGTTGAACAATGACGGGAATGAATTTGACAGTTCTAGTGTACATAGAATACAGCAGAGGGTGCAAAGAACCATTATTTTTATGACAAGCACTCAAATTATCTAGAATGATTATTTAAGACTATAAAATAATAGTTAGATATATTTAAAATTACAGAGTGAAAATGATGCTACTTAAAGATAAGCATTTCCTTCGAAATTCCATCATTTTGACTAGTAATTATTAGCTAATTCAAAGCACAGGTATATAAATAATAACAAAATAGTCTATTTTCTAGTTCGTATACAACCACAAACTCTTTTGCACGGTATAATACATTAGGAATACCTAAATATCACAAGATTTTTTGTAATATATTTTGCCATTTATGAGACACAAGTAATGGTTAACAAAACAATCAAGAAGATTACCTCTCAGTATGAGGTCAGAAGTTAGTCATTGAAATGAAGAATGGATTTACCGTTCAGGCTTGATATGAAATTGAAAACTTTCGCTTCGGTGGTTTCAGAAAGTGTTTGAGCCCTTGTCCTAGGGTTTGGTAGGTAGACTAATCTAAAATGAGTTCTGATCAGGGCAAGCTTCTGTAACCCATCAAGTATAGTCCTATTTGCGTCGATATCCAGAGTCGTATTATTTATTTGGATAACAGTCCTATCCAGACGATTTACCTCATTACTAGTAACCTTCAGATTTAACACCTTCACTCAAAACTTCTTGCGGAATATCCTTTTCACTTTCACGAAAACGCCATTTGCGTCCTTCAGTATGATCGAACTAAATTCTGGACATTCTTCAGGTGTAATTTCAACAAAGCCAACAAGGGATGGTTGTAGTCCAAAAATTGCTGATAAATATTCTTGACGCTTGTGAAAAGAAGGCTTTTCAATCTTTTTAACCTTGTGATGGTTGGTGTTTCATATCCTTCCATATTGTTTAGGTGTTTAATCTTATGAACTTCATTCTCAACGGTTTTCAATGTCAGCTTTCCCAACTTCGACAAATAGAGATCTATTTCATCGTTAGTTAGATTCCTGTCATTAGAAACTATTGAGCAAGATTCGCCATCATCAGAACATTGCTTTTAGTAATGTGAACTAGATTTACTTTGAAACTTTTCCCAATCCGTTCTTTTTGTAATCTGTCGATGATATTCATTTTGAGCTGGAATGAGGAAGGCATCATCCCTTCAATGATTTATTTCGATCACGATTGCGTGATGGTCACTTTCATAGGAAAGCGCCTGGTGTTTTTTTGTTTTTATTGAGGACTATGAAATTTGTATTTAGGGCGTGCCTCAGCAATGCAAAAGTCCAAACACAAATTTGTCCTTGAGTTTGTTTGGAACCTCGACCCATATAGATTGTATTCAATTTGGTTCTCTGTTATCCACGATTTCAAGATAAAACGAAGAGGTTATCCGTATCATGCAGTGAAATTTTGATAACGGGCACTTCAAGAAATTCAAAGTTTTTGGATTAGAATGTAGCAATAATTTTGGAACAATAAAGTCTTCTAAACAATATTCTAATGCCACTTTCCCCATCACAATGCATGGTTCAGTTGACAACCGAATGGGAAAATCTTTGATACTGATAGCACTGTTTACTTTTTTAGGGTTTTGTACTAAAATACAAAACCCTATTGCAATCACGACCTGTGTCCGTCTGTCCGTCCGTCCGTCCGTCTGTATGTCACAGCACTTTTTCTCCGAAACTATAGAGGCTACAGCCATGAAACTTTGTGGAAAGGTCAGAAGTGATGACCTCTTGAAAGTTCAAGGGTGGAAAAATTTTTCAAAGGCGTTTAAGGGGGGTCTCCCCATATAGGGAGGAGACCCCTCAAAAAAAAATTTTCACCATTGGTAGTCGAGTAGGGTGTCATTGGAAAGGTCTCAATGAGATCTTTCCAAAACAAGTCTTATATATGCCTTATAAGTACTGAGAGGGGCAGGGGAAGGGGAAATGTACGAACTTTTCGCGTACCCCCCCCCCCCCCCGCGATTGGACACCTTCCATACGAAAAATCTGAAAAAAATCATACATGTAGGCCTTCATGAGTACAACAACCGCAAATACATGAGAAGTCGAAATTCACTCAACTTTGTTAGTAATAGTATGATTTATCGATTTTGTGTTTTCTTGAATAAAATCTAAACGGTACCTTTAAACTCAATAATGACTATTTATAAGATTGATTTTTTCTGAAAGTTTCATGAAGATCGAATAGTATTTACCGAAGTTATAGCGATTTGAATTTTCCTGTATTACTATGGAGCAATATGCCCTGTATTACTATGGAAACATATGGCTATGGAGCCATATGCGCTATTTACCGACTTATACACTACAGCTTTGCTAGAATTTGCATGAAAAGTTCAGGAGTTATAGGTATCATGAAGATGAGTACATACAATTGAAACAAGTCGAAGCGGCAAGAGAGAGCTCCTAGCAAAAGGGCTTTGTAACCATTCTAGGATTCGAAAAAATCGATGATTACAGTACAGAGGAGTGGCCCCTGGAAAAAAATTTCATGAAAGGCAGCTGATATGAGTATCAACTGAAAGTTCTCTATGAGAGCTTTTCAAAACAGTTCTTAAACTGGCAGTTTTTGCTTCAGTGGGGGCACAGGGGGGAAATACATGAAAAATGTGTTTCCTCCCTCGCGAATGGACATCCGTGATCTAAAAAATCTGAAAAAATTATCAAAGGAGATATTTATGGGTATAACTATAACAAATACCACAAAAGTCAAAATTCGTTCAACTTTGTTAATAATAGTATGATCCTCGAATTTCACATTTTCTCCAATAAAATCGTCTTTGACATGTTTCTTGATTTTATTCGTTCCTGGTTACTGCATTTTGTAAGTTAAGTACAAAACCCTTCTGACATGAGCATAGGTCTGTCTACCCAACTTGTTTAGAGATGTTCTCACCTCACCGCTCTTAAATTCAAGTATCTTATCTGTTGGAGGGCACTTTGACTGCTTTTGTTTGAAATTTGTACTATATAGAAAGGTAAAATTTGTTCTCATTTATGGCAAAATTCTTTACTAAAATGAAATCACCCGCTGATGTGGCTTCTTTTAGAATTTGAAAAGGATCAGCCACTTCCTCTTGACAGGCCAAACCCTTCAACCGGAGGGTTTGATTTTTTTCCTTTTTTGGGGAATAGGTGAAGGGTTGAACCTTCCTAGAATTTATTGCGTCTTTGGCCGACTGAATGTCAACCAGCGATTTCGTTAGCACCGCGATTTCCGAAGACGTTTGTTGGTGGAAATTTTGTTTTTGTTTTTTGAATGGATTTAGTTAGAGAAATCAGCAGACTTATGAGTTGGCATTTTCTCTTTATTTTACTTTTTAAATATTGTATGAAGTCATTCTTATGAACTATATTACTACAATATGTAATCTTGTTATCTTGCATAAGCTCGTTCGTATCGATTTCTACAGCTGCCAGTGTTGCCAGACGTTGGCTTGTGCCGCGGTCCTCAATCGGCTTTTTGGCGTTTCATGCCATGTGGCCATCCCGATCCATTTCTGCGGACACTGGACAGCACTTCCAACTCAATTTGTTGTGTATCCTATATACATCGTCAAGGCTCCCAGGGAGAGATCTACCTGTACGAAATTTACCTACTACCATAACCATCTAAACTAAATCAACCAAGGCAAGAGTTAACTTTAAAGAATTGCCTTTATTTTATTGTTGATATTTTTAAAACATTTATATCACAACTGAATTTATTATAATTTAGATTACAACTGGATTTATCTAACTATCAGCCAGCCTGAAGAGGGTAACAACTGGACGAGCTAATGGATCGGAGTGGCCACACGGCGTGAAGCGCCAAAAGGCCGATTGAGGACCGCGGCACAAGCCAACGCCTCACCCTTCACTATTTCTTCGGACACTGGACAGTACTTCCAACTCAAACTTAAACCGCAGATGTCACTTCACTACTTGAGCGATGAAAATAATAAGTGGGTAGCAGCACGCGCTCTTACTGGACTTGAACACAGAGTGCGTGGCATGCTTTGCCCAATAACTTTAACTACTGTTCCTTCGTTAGCTTTCAACTTAAATTCTCTTTAAAGGTGCTTTCAAGGTTAAAGTTGCCTACGGTCAGGTTTTGTCAAACTGGAGCTTTCTTCCTTGTTTGATTCATGAATTTAGTTTTCGTTTCATTAACTCGTAGGCCAATTTGATTTGCTTCAGATTCTAGGCTCAGAAATACTCCTTTGGCATTAAAAATCGAACTTGCCATAATATTGACGTCATCAGCATATGTTACCAATTGTGTGGACTTGAACATTAGTGTGCCCGAGGTTTCAGCTGTTGTCTTCCTGATGACGTGTTCTAGCGCAATATTAAAAAGTATCCATCCTCTTGTTTCAAGCCTGATTCCATCATGAAGCTGTCCATTGGTTCACCATGTACCTTGATCTTGGACTCTATATTTAGCAATGTGACGTTGACCATGTGGACTAGTTTTATTGGGACGCCAAAGTCAAGCATTATTTTGTACAGTGCATGTTGATACCCATGGATGTTATATTCCCAGAATTTTTGAAGCACCTGCTTTAATGAAAATGTTTGGTCCATTGTAGACCCTCCGCTTCTAAAGTCTCCCTGATACTTTCCTATAATACCTTCATAGTACGGCTTTGGTTTTCTTTCTATGATTTTGGAGAGTACTTTATAAGATATATGCAGTAGAACGATACATCTATAATATTCATACCTTAATTTGTCCCACTTTTTGTGTACAGAACATATTATACTTTTTTGACAGTCCCCTGATAACTGCTCCTCTGACCACATTCTGCATATTAGTTGATACAGTAGGTTACATAGATGGGTACCCCCGCTCTGGAGCAATTTAGTTGGTATTCCATCTATTCCAGGAGCTTTATTTTTTTAGTTCCCGTACCTGTACTTCGTCTTTAGTTGGTGGTGAAGCTGAGACTTTTTGCTCTGCTTTTGGAATAATCACAGCTTCAGTAGTTGTTGAGGACGCTGAGAATAGCTTCTGGAAATATTGTAGCCATCTGTTCTTAGTTTCGGCTGGGTTACCTATGATTAATCCTTGTGCACTTTTGCAAAGACTTGTTAGTGGATTGAAGCCGTCACTTAGTTGTTTGATAGAGGCATACGCTGATCTGATATTCATGTAGGGTCTTGTTTTCGTTTACTTGTTGAATCTTGGTGTTGATTGTCAGTCGTTTCTTTCTTCGGCACATTTTTAAGGTTGATATTGAAGGCTTTTATATTGTTCTTCTTTGGCCCACGTTAGTCACTGGATGTGTTCTTTGTGTGCCTCGTTCCTTTTTTGAACCACTTTGTCGTACCAGTCGTTCCTAATTTTCTTTGTCTATTGCTCCAAAGCCTCTTCGGCTGCTTCTCTTACCGCACCTCTTACTGTCTTCCACATGGTTTTGATATCATCTTTATTTTCTTCCACCTGCGGGGATATGTTGATACAATTTCCCAGCGCTGACATGTATGTGGAAGTAACTGGGCTATCATTTAGCTTGTATATCTGGTACCTTGGCCTAACTAGTCTTCCTTTTTTACAGCTCTTGGAGATCTGGTATCGGAACTTGACCCTTATAAGGTAATGGTCTAAATCACAGACGGTACCGCTAAAAGAGCGGGTGTCAAGGTACTAGTGGTTACTGGTTTTTGTATGAAAATATGGTCGATCTGGTTGAATATGTAACCGTCTGTGAATGCCCACGTTCTTTTTTGGATGTCTCAATGCTGAGAGTGTATGGCACTACAGTAAAGCCTCTACTAGTAACGAAATTTATCAGGTGTCATCCGTTGTCTGTTGTCGCTGGTCTCTGCATGGAGGCTGCGCTCTCCGGCTGTTCCTCTATGTGCCGCTTTTCAGACAATTTTTGCATTAAAGTCACCCAGAACAATTTCAATGTCATTTGAAAGCAGCGCATTGACAGTGCTTTCCAGGGTGCTGTAAAATTTGTCCTTGATTCCCTGTTTCTTGTCTTTTGTGGCCACTTACAGTTGACCAACCAGACATTAAAGAATTTGGTCTTCATATGAATCGCACAGTTTTTTCACGAATTGGCTTGAAGTCGGTGATGTGTTTAAATGTGCTGCTAACAATGAAAACCACTGCAAACTTATGGCTTCTTTGCAATTTTCTGCTTTTGAACACGGTGTGTGATTGGTTGGCAAATGCTCGTATATTTTCACCATGCCATCTGGTTTCTTGCCTTGCGAGGATGTTGATTTTATATTTCTTTATTTCATCCAGAAGTGGTAACAGTGCACCTGGTTTGCTCAATGATCTAACATTTCAAGTTCCAAAAGAATAGTCCTTTAAACGTTGCAATAGTCGTTACCGTTTATCCAATCTGATCTGAGGTTGTTGTCCTGGCTCCATAACAAGTAAATACTAAGTGGAGCGTTGTCAGCGCTTTGACATAATCGGTTTTAAGTCCACGAGCAGTATTTTTTCCCACATAATCCAGGCTAGCTGGTTAGGGCATCCTCTATCCGCTACCTGAGGATGCGTCCAATGGGGGCCTGAAAGCCCCACACGGTTAACTATTTACTTCTTCAGAACCGCCTAACGATAGCAAACCTCGGACCTTGCAGGCCAGCGATGAAAATAACGTTGCAGTCCTGAATTGGTTGCTAGAAACCTCAAAATTCTAAATTATTCGTTTATAATCATGTAATAAACAGTAAACTTCAAAATTAGTTCTCAATAGAAATTTGTAGAAAATTGTAGTTTGCGTGATGTAGTGATTAGAGTACTCACCTCGCAAGCCTCACCTCACTTGCTCGAGACGACAAGATTTAATTCGAGTGATTCTTCGGACGGACTATAAGCCCGTTGAGTTATGATACGCTCTGGTTTTACATCAAAAGGTAACATAGCTGGGTCGACGGGCGCATGGCCAAAGCGTGGTACTGACCATATCACCTTCCCGAGTTGTCCATACATTCAATCAAAATATGTTTAGGCAAGGCCTGAAAGGGGCTGTAGTGTGCTAAAGTAATAGCTGAAAAAAAAAATTGTAGAAAATTAATTAAAAAATAAATGACAACAATGATTAAAAAGCTCGTTTGGACCTAATGAACCCTAGACCCTAGAACCCTTTGGTTCGCGGCCAATAATAATTTTAATGTTCCGGGAAAGTGAAAACGCAATGTCTTTTAATTTAAGTTAAGAGTTTATTTAATTACAAAAAGTGCACAATGATTAATTTAACACTTTCACTAATTTTAATTTTCACTATTAAGATTCTAACACTTGTCAATAAATTTATTATCGCAATTGTCTTCTAAATCACTTCACTATTACGAAAATCACTTCCCACACACTATCGCAGTTCTTATCGCGGTTGAATGATTGATGATCCCCCCATTCATTCAGCTCGCCTTTATATAGGGTCTCTACCTATTCACCCATTTCTCGTACATTGGCGAATGTTCTACCGAGAGGTACCTGGTAGGTTCGAGCAAATTAATGAATGGAGTGACGTCACTTGCAGATGTTGATCATGCTTGTTGGGTTCTCGTGGGTTCGAGTAAATTCATTTGTTGACGTTCTTAATGATGATGAAAACAATTGCGACAGTAGCTCGCAGAATTATTTGTACATGTAATTATTTGTACATGTAACATATATATATATATATATATATATATATATATATATATATATATATATATATATATATATATATATATATACATATATATATACATATATATATATATATATATATATATATATATATATATATATATATATATATATATATATATATATATATATATATATATATATATATATATATATATATATCATTATCATATTCAGCTTCTTCAACTATAATTCTAAGTTATGGTGTAGCCTCCCTTACGTATTGACTCCTCATTGCTTTCCATGTCTTCCTGTTTTCAGCTATTCTCATCCAGGCGGTGCCAGTTATTTTCTTTATTTCATAACCCGATCGAACGTTTGGGTGTCTTCTTGGTTATTTGATTTCTCTTGTATACCACTGCGTTATTGTTGTGATCCATCCGCCATCTGTCATTTTCGCCAAATCACCGGCCATATCTGTTACTTGGGTGCTTTCTCGTATCCACTATAGTCTCTTGCAATCCCATCGTGTAATGCCCAGCAAGCATCTTTCCAGGCTCTTTGGGTCACCTGGAGTTTCCTCGTTATCCCTGTTGTTAGCGCACATGTTTCACTACCATATAGCACGACTGGTAGGAAACATTGGTCAAAGGTTTTCTTTTTCAAGTTTATCTTCATTTTAGACTTGAATATAATCGAGTTCTTCCCAAAAGTGAACCGGACTTGTGTATTAGCTGACCAAGGTATATATATCAACTATACCTAGTGTGGTGTTGTTCACTTTTGTATCCCCTTGAGTGCTTATGTAGTCGTTGAACATGATATTGGTTTTGCTTATGTTCATTTTCAAGCCTACTTTTCCGCTAGCCGCGTTGAGTTCATGCAGCTTTTCTTGTAATTCATTTTGGCTGTTGGCTATAAGGACTATGACATCTGCAAATCTCAAGTGATTGACGTGTTCGTCATCGATGTTCAATCCTTTATTTTCCCAATGTAGGGTTTGAAAGATACTCTCTAACGTGGCGTTGAAGAGCCTTGGCGATATGGTGTCTCCCTGTCTTACCCCTTTTTGTGTGGAAAACTCTGGAGCATCTTCTAGTACTTTGACCTTTGCTCTGGCATTGTGGTAGATGTTAGCTAGAACTTCCCCGTATGGCTTGTCTATGCCTTGTGTTATTAAAGCATTTATCATTGCATCCAGAAAGATGAGTCAAAAACTTTCTCAAAGTCTATGAAGGCTAGTGCTAGGGGGTGCTCATACTCTTTGTGTTTACTCAAGAACTCCTGTAGTGCGTGGATATGACCTATAGTGCGTTATCTACTTCTGAAACCAGCCTGCTCCCATGTCTGTTTGGCATCTAGGGCTGTTTGTATTCGGCTGCTAATGAGTTTCGTGAATACTTTGTAGAAGACCGATAGTAGACTTATTGGTTTGTAGTTCCTGATGTCTTCTTTGCTGCCTTTCTAGTGGATTAGTATTATATTATTATATTCTATTGATCAGGTATGCATCTGTTGTTAATGCAATCAGTGTAGATTTCTGCCAGTACTTTCCAGGTTTATCTGCCTGCGTACTTGAGCAGTTCAGCCGTGGTACCATCATTACCTGCCGCTTTACCATTTTTCATGGAGTTGATGGCCATCCCGACCTCTTCCAGTACGATATTTGGGGCATAATCGGTGGTTGCAGAGAAAGCTGTTGTTGCTTTTTAGTTGGGAGTCAAGTTATCTGGAGCCTTAGTCTCGGTAGAAGTTAGTGATTGCCTTAATGATTTTCTGTCTATCTGTGAGTCGCGTGTTGTCATGATCTAGGGCTGTCGCCTGTGAGGAGTGCTTTTTTACCTTCTTGAGGCTTCTGTTATCTGAATGGCATCTTCCGCCAGTCTTTCGTCATACTTCTTGATATCTTCAGATATCATCTTCCTTATTGTTTTGCAGGTTTCTGAATATTCAATCCTTTCAATGTTTGAGGATGCTTTCATTTCCCTGCGCTTTCTGAGCAGCGCCTTAGTTTCATTTGATAGTTTGCGGTGCCTATCGTCTACTCGTGGTCCGCCTACTATTTCGGCACTTTTCAGAATGGCTCCGGTTACGTGGTTTGCGCCCCAGTTTTGTGCATTTATTTCTTTGCTTATTAGGGTTTGGTAACTCTCTACATTGCACTTGATGTTTTCAGTGTTAAAGCCGGGTTTTATTGGCTTCCTGACCAGTTTGCGTCTTTCTGCTTTCAAGTCTTCTTGCTCTGACCAGGTGATGATCGCTTCCCGTCTTCAATCTGTTAATTACAGAAACATCTTTGACCGTTCTTTGGTATTTGGTAAGTATCAAATCAATTTCGTTTTTTGGTACCCCACTGGGTGCTTGCCAAGTCCATTTTAGCCCAGTCATATTAGGGCTTTCACCTCGGAATGAAAGATAATAAGCTGCAAATTGGTATGAACCTTTGTTTTGTCATTCTAAATGTTGTCTCAAAAGTCACAATCGTTATCGTGTCCGCGTCTCAAGATATTCAAGGTCAAAGGTCACAAAAATCGGTTTTTCGCGAATATCTGGCTTCCTATCGGTTAAATGAGATTTGCATTTATTATAAAAGTTGTAGGCTATAAAATTCCCTACAACTTTTGTTTAAACTTTTTTTTCATACGACCAACCGTTTTGAAGGTAGAGCGCGAAGAGTGCACATCGTAGTCATATACGGCCTAATGCAAGGTCAAGCGTGAGTTATGGTTATCAGTACGTTATAAAGTCAATTATTTACTTGGAAATTATAATTATTAAACAATGCCTATTATTTATGTACTAACTATTAATTATTTATATTTAATTAAAGTAAGTAACTTGATTATTTATATATAATTATTCATATTTAACTATTTAAGTATAAAATATTATTAATTCTGGATTATATATTTTAGTTTTATTTTAAGTTAAAATGATAGTAAGAGTATATATTTTACACATATTTTTATTTATTATTAAATACGGCATAAAATACATTTATCAAAATGTGAGTTCAAATATCAAAAGTATCTTTGTTGATTTTAATTGTAATGAAATTGGAAATGGAAGCTAATTATCTTCTTCTTGTTCGTCGTCTTCTTCTTCTTGTCGCTCAAAAATGTTCGATTCATTGTCATCATCCTCATTATCTGTCATGTTCATCTCCAAACCTTCCAGAATATCGGGGTCATATGTATTTTCTTCATCGGGATTACTTGGATACAGTGAAGCGTTGAGGCAAGCTTGTCCGTTGCACTGGCCGCAAGCTAAAGAACATTGTAGCCCTGATTTTCTGCATCCACAGCGGGAACCACAACCATTTTTGCAATTGCAAAATATTACGTTTAGTAGTTCGGCTGGTGCTGGAGGTAATAACGTTCGTATGGGCTCCAGGATTTCATTTTCAAGCATCCAGCCCCATTCTTTAGGTTCTAAGTCCTTCCCTAACCACGTTTGAATCTGGTAGTAGACACGTTTTATGTGTTGATGAGCTGCTACACTTGTTGGTGGAAGTGTTGACAGTTGTACAGGTTTATTTAGTTTTGTAAATTTGATGAATTGCGTGTAGCGGAAATGATCAATGTTGTCCTCAGATTTTGGAGAAACACCTTCTGAAAGTTTCTTATCACATATAAAACACAAATCAGCCATAGCTCTTAAAACCGTACGTCCGTGGTTGCAACGGTACAATTTCAAACTAACGAATAATCTTGACTCATACAAAGTGGAGAGAGTGGCCTTGAATACTATAGAACATCTGTCCCGGCAATGAATAGAAAAGGGCATAGGGTAGGGACAAGTATTTCCAGGTATATAAGTATTGAGAAATTTACGCGTTTTAAAGAAAAGATATATAATGTCGTGTTAACTTAAAATAAAACTAAAATATATAATCCAGAATTAATAATATTTTATACTTAAATAGTTAAATATGAATAATTATATATAAATAATCAAGTTACTTACTTTAATTAAATATAAATAATTAATAGTTAGTACATAAATAATAGGCATTGTTTAATAATTATAATTTCCAAGTAAATAATTGACTTTATAACGTACTGATAACCATAACTCACGCTTGACCTTGCATTAGGCCGTATATGACTGTACGATGTGCACTCTTCGCGCTCTACCTTCAAAACGGTTGGTCGTATGAAAAAAAAGTTTAAACAAAAGTTGTAGGGAATTTTATAGCCTACAACTTTTATAATAAATGCAAATCTCATTTAACCGATAGGAAGCCAGATATTCGCGAAAAACCGATTTTTGTGACCTTTGACCTTGAATATCTTGAGACGCGGACACGATAACGATTTTGACTTTTGAGACAACATTTAGAATGACAAAATAAAGGTTCATACCAATTTGCAGCTTATTATCTTCCATTCCGAGGTTGACCCCTTTTTTTACCTAATATGACTGGGCTATTTCCCGTTTTTGTTCTTCTCGAAGAAGGTATTTGTTATGAATAAACCGTGGTGTTGGGCGAACTGTGCCAGTCATTCTCCTCACACACATATATATATATATATATATATATATATATATATATATATATATATATATATATATATATATATATATATATATATATATATATATATTATATATCTGGCGTTTCATTTAAAAAAAACCCTGGCTTTCAGCAATAAGACAAAATATCAACATTTAAGTCTCGAAGTCGGCTCCTTTTGCTATCACGAAAATGGCTGAATTTTGTATTTAGGTGGTAAAGCATTTAAATAAATTTTAGGTAAAAGAATCCACGAGTATTTAAGGATGTTATTACTACTATTTAAGGAAGTTGTTATTACTATCGATTTAAATAAAAGCTGTGTGTAGTGTCTTCACGATGTGTGACTTAATGGTCGTGAAGACTATCGTTTTGTTGGTATTACCTAAAAAAACTTCTGAACCATGTATATTGTCAAAATATTAGAGAAATTCTCCAGTGTATGAAATTAGTTCTTTAGATGTGAAATATTGACTTTAACTCTGTAATATACCTAGGTTCCTGTCATTTCTTTTAATATGTGCATGCAACTAACTTTTGCTTCGCATTTGAAACCGTACTCATAACTATAGCTCGTTAATGTTTCGTAGCATCTTGTGTTAAATTTCATTTCATATAAGGAGCTCATCCAATGTCAAAAACCACTTTTTTCTGTTAAATCGAATTATGATACCGTCGACTTTGTTTTTACGTACGGGCTAAGTCGTCAGTATTATTTTTCTAACAAAAAAGAAGTGGTCAAATGTTATCTTGTCTTTTTCCATTTATTAATTAAGTTGTTGCGATCTTTTAAAAATGGTTAATTTGGTAAATCACTTGAGACTGGTATTTTTCACGGAAGAATTTGCTATCTTAATGAAATAAAATATTATTCTGTCTAAAGAAATTGAAAACATGTTGAAAATTAATTCCTGTTTGGGACTTTACACTTTCCTGCTGTACCCCCCACGAATTTTTCATAAGCTTACACGATAGATCGTTTATTTGAACTGAAGTCCAAATTAAGGTTATCTTTTAAAAAATAATTATAATTTTATTAGCAGCTGCATACTTTAGTCCATTAATTTATTTTTTTCATTTCTTTTTTCTGGAAAAATTCATTTGATCACAAAATATCAACGGAAATCACTACCTAAAACCTTATAATCTTTATTAAAGTTTAAATTTAAAGAGCGATTTAAATTAAAACTTCAAAGATCAACTCAATGAAAAAGTTTTTAAGAAAAATAAAAATTTACTTGAAAATTATTAGAAAAGGATCAAACAATTAAGTTGGTGTCAATCTGTTTTTTAGCGTTCATACTAACTTACAAAGCCTAATTGAGGTAGTTGTGCATTTTACAAAAATTGGTGGCATAAAGCAATTTATAAATCTTATTTCAAATCTATGAATGAATATTTGCATTGTTGAATGAAAATTTGACTCGAATCGAACATATCGATATTGTTTGACTAAAGAAGGACTCTTTGAAGCACAAGTTCAGCCTTTATTGATTGTAATCAGCTAAAATTTTGATCAGATATGAATACGACCATTATATTACGAAGGCGACAGAACGGACGCATTTATGACGCATTTAAATTAAATAATTTTAAAGCGTCAGTCGGAAATTAATTTTTATTGAAAATTATCACATCGTCAAAGCAATTCATTCATGCAATTCATATTGAGTATCATAATTTTACTTCGATACATAAAGAAAAACGAAGAATCTCAAGACAACTTTGGGACCGCTAGTATGGAGGAGCCCGATGGTTTCCCACCATTGAGGGAACCCGGAGAAACGCCAACAGTTAGTTGGTGGCAATTATCATGAAAAGAAAGCATGATCAAGACAATTTGGTTAGACAGACCTACACTCATGTCAGAACGATTTTGTACTCAACTTGCGAAATGCAATCACCAGCAACGAATAAAGTTAACCTTCGGAAGGCAACCGGGGTAATAAGTCACCCCACGACTTCAGAAAAGTATTTGTTTATTATGTTTCAATTATTATCTCTTTTTATAATTCTGTCTATTTTCTCATTAATGGGACGCCTATCACTCAATTGAGTGAGCGTCTCGCAGAAGGTTCTAGTTTAGTTTATATTGGCATTGCTGGCGTGATGCAACACCCCTGTTGGTATAAACCTACGTTTTATTTTTTAAAGTGTTAACAATAAATATTTGGTTTTAAGGTGAACACGACTTCGCTCATTGAAGATGAAATCAGAAAATTACTGGAAAGTTCTGAAGATGAAAGTTCACACGATGAGAGCCGTTCAGAAGACGGGGAAATCTCTGAAACACATGATTCTGCGATTGTGAGTCAGAAGAAGAGGACGTTTTGTCCTGCCGTGGTGAAAGTGATCCTGAGAATTTTTCGCAAGCCTAAGCACAAGTGTTAAGAGGTAAGAATTGCCATGTTTGGTATTCAGTTGCGCCACCATCAAGTCGAACTGCATAGCGAAATATTGTGAATCTCCGCCAGCTTATACGAGGAGCCGCCCAAAATAGTGTAAAATTATTTTACAAAACCCTAAAAACTCCGCTGGTGCCAGTTGTAAGGATGGAAACTACAAAAAAAATGTAGAAATGTATAAACTTCGCAAAAAAACACGCTAAACTGAAGCAACGGTTACAGTTTCTCGAAGAGCTAGTCAAGAAAGTGATGAAGTTTTTAAAGCCGCAGCAGGAAAAACCAGTCCAACATGAAACAAAGATGAAGAAAAATGTGAAACAAACCATTCCAGAAGGAATTCAAAGTACTGGCAGCATTAATGAAAGCCAAAACTATTTTGCAGTGCTAGAAGGACTGGCAAAAGATACGGAAATTCAAAAATATGTTGAAGATAATTCTAACAAAGATACTATCGTAAACTTTATTCAATATTTAAAAATAAAAAGTTGGACAGACAGAGCTATGCTAATGTCAGAAGGGATACAATATTTCGTTCCAAGACTATTGAATCGTTGACTGTGCAGAGTCTTAAATATATTTTCATCACTTATTTTATCTGAAAAGTTGGGGTTGATCCAATCAAAAGTATAGTGTCTCGTTCTATGGTAGTAAAAAGCCATATACAAGTATGATTGTTGCAATCGAAGGGGATTCGAACGGCTATAATTTCTGTACGTCTATTTTGAACTCCCAGCATTTTTCAACCACCTGCTTGATTGTGAACAGTTGGTCTATTGTTGATCTACCTGCTCTTAAACCACCTTGAAAACTGTTGGCTTATGATCCGATTTTATTTTCTAAGATTTTAGAAAATATTTTGTACGCCGTACAAAGTAGTGATATGCCTCTCTAATTTTCGCATTGTAGCTTGTCACTTTTTTGTGGATAGGGAGTCCACTCTTTCAGCAGATGTTCTTGTTGCCAAATGTGCTTGATGAGTTTGTGGATAGCTTGATGAACACTACTGCCACCATATTTGATGAGCTCCACTAGAATCTCATCGATGCCCGGTGCTTTATTATTCTTTTGGGCTTTGATGATGGAACAAACTTCATCCTGAGTTGGTGGAGCCAATGAAAGCTCGCGGCAGACATCTATAGGCTCCAATGTTCTGGAGCTGTGCGGAGGATTAAGGAGGTTCTTGAAATATGATGCCAATTTTTTCTTAGCCTTGGTTTCATCATGATGATAATACCGATGTCATTATGACAGAGCGTTGGTTTGGGCTGATAACCACGTTTCAGACTTTTCACTACTTTGTCTGCTTACCTGCTTGCCTTATTTTGTTGGTCGCTAAACTTACATTTATACATCAGTTTAACATGTACACCAAATTTTCGTCGACTTCATGCACGCATACGACAGTATTCATCGTAAAGTACTGTACCAAATAATGCTTTGCTTTGGCATCTCAGCCAAATTAGTCCATCTTACCAAAATGACAATGACGTCGACGACCTGCCAAGTCCGCATCAATAACCAACTCACCGATGCCTTTGACACAAATATCGGACTAATGCAGGGAGATGGGCTGGCCCCATTGCTATTCAATTTGGCTCTGGAGTACGTCATAAGGAAGCTACTTATCGATACACGAGGACCATTACTATTCAAATCGAGCCAAGTAGTAGCCTATGCGGATGACATCAACATTTTGTCACGGTCATTAACAACTGCCTAAGAACTCTTCCTGAAACTCGACAGCGAAGCAAAATTAGTAGGGCTACAAATCAATGAGAATAAAACAAAGCCCATGACACAGTCGAGGAAAAATACCTCAAATACACAAAATATCACACTTGACGAAAATGTGAAAGAATTTGTGTACTTAGGCGCGGAAATAACGAAAACGGGCAATCAAAGAGACGAAATACGCCGAAGATTACAGCTTGCAAATAAAATATTTTTCAGTATTGATGATCTTGAAGATCAGCTGCATACACAGGAAAACAGAGCTCCATGTATACAAATCTGTGATAAGACATGTGTTATGCTATGTGTGTGAAACATGGACCCTAACCCAAGCATCCACAAATATATTGAACGCCTTTGAGCGACGGGTCCTGAGGTGTATAATTGGAGTGAGGCTAGACGGAAACCAATGGCGCATTCGATACAACGATGAGTTGTATGAAATTTTTGACGAACCGCAGGTCTCAACGATTGTAAGACGGTGGAAGCTGCAATTGGCTGGCCACGTGAATCGTATGGACGAACAACGGATACTCAAAAAGGTATTTGCTGGGAGAAGTGGAGGCCGGAGACCAGTGGGGAAATCGAAGAAACGTTGGTCTGACTCGGTCAACGAAGACAGTTCATAGCCGCTCAGATTTTGGAATTGGAAGACGCGGTCAATGGACCTAGACAGTTGGAGGCGCTATTTGCAGGAAGCGAAGGCCCGAGAGGGGCTTTAGTATTAAGAAGAAGATAATTTCTGTAAATTTTATGGAAGCTTACAGAATATATGGATCTTAAAAAAAAACTATTTAAATGGCTTTTTTCATCTAATTTATTGATACTAATACAGTTTTACTGACGAAAATGTTAAATTAACAAATCCTCCTATTATTAGTAAAGTTCAACGAATTTTAACCTCTAAGTTATTTGTTGTTGGATTTTCCTCCATGATTTTTATAGCTTTGAAAATATATTTTTGAAAAGCCGGAGGTCTCAACCATTGTAGGACGGTGGACGCAATTTTTGAAGATTTTTGACCCCCCCTCCTTCCCTTGTAACGCACCGTAACGTTATCTTCGGGCTGTCTATACTCCACCGAAACGTCGTAATTATCAATTTTCATTTCTCTCCCCAATTCTGCAAGTGTTTCTCCAGCGTGCTGAAAATTGCGTTTTTCCAAATCATCATCCGTAGTCATTCCTTTGCCGTCGAGATGAGAACCAAAATGTTCATGACGCAGAATGACGCCTGCCAATCGTTTGCTGAGGGGAGCCATCCGACGCTCAACTCGGTTATATGCGCTCCGCCCAGGAGCATTAGTCGCTATAAAAATGGCGTCCAGGTTGTATTTTTTAAAGTACTCAATCGTAATGTTCTTGACTTTGCAATGACGCGGGTTTTCGTTCGGCCCACCATCTACAAAGATGATGATCACTGGCTTCGCGGTGTTCGATTCTGTCATCATTAAGGGTTTGAATGATGGTATTGATAAAAGTGATTCGAAATCATAAGCATGGGTGTTCGCTGTGGAGGATATGTGTTTCCCGCTCCTTATGGATATGTGTGTCGGCCCGCTGTACCCAACAGCTTCTTCCTTACCAAAACTGTTAGGTTCCACGTTGACGCCGGCGTATACAGAAGGAATAAGTTTGTGCCGCTCTGTCACGACCCAGTCATGATCAGGTAAAAGTATTCTGTATTCCATATGCATTAAGTCATGATCAGGTAAAAGTATTCAGTATTCCATATGCATTAAAAGAGGGCTCTGACTTTTCACTGCTGGTAAACCTATTGGTACACGTGCTTTATCGTCTTGTGAGAGAACGAATACTTGCTGCGGTCCAAGAAGCAACGCGAGAGATTCTAATGACCTGATTGTAGCAGTGCAAAATTCCCCGTCTTCGTGCTTTTTATGCATCTCGGTCTGTGGCCTTGCTAACTTTACGGGTACGCGTGGGAGTGAATGAAGATATGTGCCGCTTCGAGAAATTTGGAATCCCATTAATAACAGCCTCTCATGCAGGTCAGACAGAGTGGGACAACTCCTAATCATCTCGGTTCGGCGGCGTTCATCAGCAGCGCTGCCATGAATGGCAATATTAACTATGGTCTCTAGGAGAGCAGGTTGCGAGTCAACTAAAGGGGGCTGTCCAGGGCCAGTTCGAGGTTGTGTTGCAGCACGATTGTTTCTCTTGCACGCTTAGCAGATTCCCTTTTTCCTTTAAACATTTCTCTTCTTGTTTCAACTCTTTGCGTAGCTTTTTTATTTCGTCGTGAACATCATCTTTGGCTATACCAGTGTCCCTTGCTTCAGTAAGAACATTTATTCTCTGTTGCAGTAGACCAATTTTCTTCATAAGAGTTTCTTGAGCCGGTTCGCTTGGAACATTTTTAGTGATGCCTGAATCAATCAAAGTCGTGTGTGGTTCCGTAGACAGTGTCTCCACAGTTTCCTCATCAGTATTCTGACTTTGCTCATCGTGGGTATCGCTCATCTTTCGTTTGACAGCAGTGCTTACTTGTCCAGCGACTGCGACAATCGATTCCCTAAAAGATGAACACGTGGATGAAGCTACAACATCCGAGTCCTATAGACCAAGAGAAAATAAATTAAGAATAGGTGTTATTGACACATGCGATAAAAAAGAACATAATATACAACATATACAAGCGGATGCACATGTTTTTGTTGAAGAGCACGCGAAGTCGAGGGAACATTGGGCCTTAGTGTTGCTGGCGTGCTTGATGTTTTCATAGGTAGCTAGAAATATATAATACTTATGACCAGTTCTTTATTGAAAAATCAAGGTTGGGATTACATATTATAATACTTATGTCATTATTACATTTAAGTAGTAAACTTACCTGTGTAAAATAACTAAGCATTGTTGCTTTCTTCTTCGTGACCTTCACCTTCAAATCTCGTATAACATCATTTATATGTACTTTAAACTTTTCTTTGTTTATTGGTTTTTCTTTAGCCGTTTTCCAAATTGCATCACATTTTTTTTGACACAGTTGCGCTGGCAAGTTAGCATGAGAGCCTTTATAGGCCAAGAACATCTGATGATACAAATCTCCCTCTTTTGAAGACATTACAGTATGAACACTATGAACTCACTCATTACAGTATGAACACAATGAACTTTAATAACACCGACTACAGCAATGTACTTCTGCATAAACACTGACGAATACTGACAACGAAAACAACATTAAATGCCGTACAACACAATCTGATAACACCGACTACAGCAATGTGCTTCTGCATAAACACTGCTGCTGAAGTCTGAAGTCTCATGATGAATAAGACTGCTCACACAAATTCCATCTTCAAAAATAAGGAAAATCTCCTGGAGTTTCATTGCGGACTCCATTAGCAAGAACGGGCAATGGAGGAAAATAGCCTGCACAATCTCATCGATCTTTTCTGCCTCATATGTGTGGGGTGCACTTTCGGATCCAAGCTTCTGTATGACCAGCGTGTAGTCCAGGCTCCACAGATCCCTGTTCTTGCCATCCATTAGTTTTTGCCAGCAGCTGTTGTTGATAAGTTTGCGAAGATACTTTGTATACAGCCAGCATGGTACAGATCTCTTTCGAGCTTCGTGCGCACTGGGCCTCTTGTTGGAGTTAGTGACTTTGCCTTTGCTGTTAAGCAATTTCAGATGACCCCAGTATATTGGGAGCTTGCAATACCAGGGTCTCTAATAGGGCGTAGAAAACCTGCAAGGGGTTGTGTATCTTTGGCACTATGGGCTCCGAACCATTCTCCTTGAATTAACTAGAGATCTTCAAACAAACACAAACTTCCATATAAAATGAAAGACCTTCACTGTTTCTAGGTATCCTTAATGCTCCTCAGCTAGGCATTAAGTTCTAAGACAGTCCATCTTCGGGAACAGAGTCCCACAGTCCGTCTAAATATGTTCAGGTGTTTCATGTCAAAAATTTGCTGAAATTGCTGTTATCATTTTCCTTGAGACCCGTTTTCATAAAATATCCCCTATGTTTACAATGTCTCATGAAAAATCCTGTAATTCATTTCTTCTCAAAGACCTTAAGAAAAACTTTCAATTCCTTAAGCTCTGAATAACTTCTCCAGAATTATTATATTATATTATATTCCCAAGTGTCTGCTTTCTTCAAGTATCTTCAAAGAAAGTGCTTTTGACTACACTGAATAGTCCAGGACTGGTGAGCGCCACATTTGATCCCTGCTTCGCTAAGAAATCTACTTATTCATTACTCACCACTACTGAGTGCTCTGGCACCTAGTGCAGAGCAACCTTCTTGTTTTTACCCAGTTAATTGAGTTTTGTACATCAATCTTAAATCATTTTTAAAGTTATCGTCGATGATTCTAGAGCTTTAATAATTGATAGGCTATCAAACATGATGGCTATTGTTTTCTCCTTGTATCCTTCTTCTATGCTCAGTAGTTTACTTACTTCAATTGCATAGACCTCCGCCAAAAAGAAACTTAGCATCATTCCCAGTGATTCATGGTGATATATTTCGCATATATTCGATTGCCATTGTTTGGTACAACCTCATCCCTCCCGTGATACCGCATAGACCAGACGTTGCTTTCTTTGTATGCTCCTGAACTTTGCCTACGCCCCGTAGGAAATAAATGACCTCACCGTCAAATTATACATCCAGCACATTGTTGTTGTTGCCAGACAAGTGAAGATGCTCTGCTTTGCTACAAACGCTGCCCGAGTATAATATACCACGTGCACAATCCAATAAAATTCCGCCGTAGACGGTCCCAAGCCCGTTTGAGAAAGGAGGAGGGAACCCCTTATTTTCCCAATCCACAGCTTTCATGATTCCTTATCACAAACCCACCGATTAAATGGTAGCAAATATTATTGAGGTTGCACATTGGGCTTAGTGGTTCCCCAATAATGGTAGTTTAAATGCGGAGAAATGCTAATAACTGCAAATACGCCTACAGCTCTGCTACTAAATCCTACTTACGACTCCTTTGTTTGGAACGAAAGAGGGTAAAGGCGAGTCTTCCGTGCCTAGTAACGGACTCAAAGTAATAACCATGCCACCGGAATGAAGGTTGAACGCCGGGTTAGCTCCCCATCCCTGGAAAACCCTACGATGTTTTGAAACTCACAGGAGGGTTTCAGAATGGATTGGACTCACGGCAATCAGAAAAAGAACTATGGCATTGGATTCTGGAATGTCAGATCACTCAACTACTCTGGTGCCGTTAAGGACCTTCTACAACAGGCCAGTCAATATTAATTAAAAGTACTGGCAATCCAGGAAACAAACTGCACTGAAAATGATATTCAAGACATGAGATCGCATACAATACTCAAAAGTGGGAAGCCTACTGGAAAATTAGAATTCGGAGTAGCCTTAACTGTGGATAGGGAGTTCAAATCACACGTTGTTGATTTTATGGCAGTCAATGAATGGTTGTGTGTAATCCGTATAAAAGTGAAACTCTTCAAACTCTGGCGGATCAATGTTCACACTCCGACTGAAGAAAACAACGCAGAAATGAAGGAAATATTCTACAATTATCGCAAAAGACTAGTCGACTCGTTGCCCACAAACGACACAAAAATTATTCTGCATGATTTTAACGCTAAGGCTGGCAATGAAGTATCTCATCGGGGAACGACTGGATGGTATAGCCTCCACGATAAAGCAAATGACAAAGGCCAGCGCCTGATTGACTTTGCATGTAGCAGAAATCTAGTCATACGCCCGACTTGCTCCCACATCGACGCGTTGATAAAATGACCTGGGTATCACCGGATGGCAATACACAAAACCAGATCGATCATGTTCTGATCCAACAACGTTGGGCCTCAAGCATACTTAACGTCCGTACATACCGAGGAGCCAATCGTATCTCAGATCATTACTTGATCAAATTAACCTATCGATGTTATATGTCAAAGGCTCCAAACGGCATCTGTGGCCAAAAATATCACGGAAACCCTCGACAACAAGCTGGCTCCCATCTTATTAGATCCATCGCTAAAGACAAGCAACGAGCCCTAGATGGAAGTGAAAGCGGCCATTAAGACTATGGCAGAACAGACGATTGGACATCAAGCCAGACCAAGAGGAGTGATTGGTTCGATGATAAGAGCCAGAATGCGTTAGACAAAAAGAATCAGGCGTACAAACAATACACGTAGGAAAACCAGAACGAAGAGAGAAAACTACGAAAATCTCAGAAGAGTAGCGAATAAGATAATTAGGATTAAGAAAAGAAAATACTATGAAGACCAATTGAGAAGTATAGATGTTATTCTAGCGATCAACAACACAAGGCGAGCATACAAAGAAGTGAAAAGCCTGAAACTTGGTTACCAGCCCAAGACTACGCTCTGTTGCGATAACATCGGCAATATCATCGCTAATGAAACCAAGATTAAATAAAGTTGAGCTCTTCAATCCTCCGCACATTCCCAGGCCATCCGAGCCTACAAATGTCTACGGAGAGTTTCCATTGGCCCCAACAACTCTGGATGAACCTTGTTCCAACCCAAAAGAATAATAAAGGGCCGGGCATCGATGAGATTCCAGTGGAGCTCATCAAATATGGTGGCATTAGTGTTCATCAAGCTATTCACAAAGTCATCCAGCATATTTGGCAACAAGAACATATGCCAAAAGAGTGGAGCCGATAAATTATATTCCCTATCCACAAAAAATGTGACAAGCTACAGTGCGAAAATTATAGAAGCATATCAGTACTTTGTATGGCGTACAAAATATTTTCAAAGATCTTAGAAAATAAAATCGGATCATACGCCAGCAGTATTATTGGGAAGTATTAAGGTGGTTTTGGAGCAGGTACGTCAGCAATACACCACTTGCTCACAGTGAAGCAGGTACTTGAAAAATGCAGCTAGCTCAACATTTACGAACACCAAATTTTCGATGACTTTAAGCATGCATACGACAGTATTGGTCGTAACTTACTGTACCAAATAATGCTTTGCTTTGACATCCCAGTCAAATGAGTCATCTTACCAAAATGACAATGTCGTCGACGACCTCCCAAGTCCACATCAATCATCAATTTACCGACGCCTTTGACACAAACGTCGGACTAATGCAGGGAGATAGGCTGGCCCCATTGCTATTCAATTTGGCTCTGGAGTACGTCATAAGGAAGCTACCTGTCGATACACGAGGTACATTACTATACAAGTCGAGCCAAGTAGAAGCCTATGCGGATGACATCAACATTTTGTCACGGTCATTAACAACTGCCAAAGAACTCTTCCTGAAACTCGACAGCGAAGCAAAACTAATAGGGTTACTAATCAAAGCTCCTGACGCAGTCGAGGAAAAATACCTCAGGTACACAAAATATTACACTTGGTGAAAACAGGATCGAAAATGTGAGCGAGTTTGTACATTTAGGAGCCAAAGTAACCAGAACCACTAATGAAAGGGGTGAAATACGCCGAAGAATACAGCTCGCAAATAAAATATTTTTTTCAGTTTTGACGATCCTGAAGACCAGCTGCATATTTAGAAAAACAAAACTCCAATTATGAAAATCTGTGATAAGACTTGTGTTGTGCTATGAGTGTGGAACATAGACCCTAACCCAAGCATCGGCAAATATATTGAACGCCTCTGAGCGACAGATCCTGAGGCAAACAACCGAAGCGAAACTAGATGATGAGCAATGGCGAATTCGATACAACTATGAGCTGTATGAAATTTTTGACGAGACTACTGAAGCTGCAATGTGCTGGCCACATGAATCGTATGGTAGAACAACGGATACCCAAAAAGGTAGTAGATGGAAGAACTGAAGGCTGAAACCTAGGAAACACTGGTCTGAATTGATCAACGAAGACAGTTCATCGCTGCTCGGATTTTGGAATTTGAGGACGCAGTCAATGGACCGAGACAATTAAAGGGGCTATTTACAGGAAGCGAACACCCGAGAAGGAATGTAGTGCTACGAAGAAGAAGAAGATAATTCAGGAAGAAGATTCCTAGTTTTTACGGAGGTTGTAACATTTTCTGGCTCATCTTTTGTTTGAGAACATTTTTTGATAGACGTAGTCATTCTCACTTGTACAAAATCAGATGACTATCCAGTCTTCTGCCGATAAGACTAAAACATTTGTATATGCCAACTCAAGAGTTGGATTGGTGGAAATGAGTATTACTGTATCTTCGATAGATCCTTGTCTACTTTTTAGTAAATTAGGCGATGAACCTTGTGCCCACATTCATGAGGATCATAAAATCCGCAGCACGCCTCATCTCTTCATTTATACCAGTCCTTTTTTGGCGCAGTTCCTTACAGAGAACCTTAGTCCATACTTCCAACCCATATATAGATACTGAATGTACGGAAAAAGTCATCTTCATGATGAGGTCTCATTGAATTGGTTGGAAATTGACATAGTTCTGTTTGAAACCCTCAGCGTCAAATCTACAAACTCGACCCGCCGTTCCCCAAACTGGCTTTTTGTTATTACTCTGCGGATTTCATTCTTCAGTTTTTTTCTATGCTAAGTTGAACTCATGAGTGTCTCACTCGGTAAAGTAGCGTATCTAGTTTAAATTGCACTTATTCAACTCCCATGCAACCAATCAAGCACGACTTATTTGGCAACTCAAATCTCAGTAGTCCGCCATATGAAATGTTGCACAGATCTGGGCCTTCGATAGGACTTTCCGTCCTAAAGTTAGTCCCCTCAAGATCCGGATAAATTATTCTGAAATTTAGAAAAAGTTTTTCGACAATTTTAGGATGCCCACTCATATTATTGTGTTGAAGTATACTACCAAGAAGCTAGATCACCAGTCGTCAGAGAGCGTTTCCTCTATGACTTTCTTGAGCACCTTCCTGGGCCGAATGCAAGCGATGACCTGTAGTTTTGCATCCCGATGCTGATCAGAGCAGCATATCGAGACCACGGTGGCTGATCAGCCGCAACACCTCAGTTGGTACAACATCTGATTCTGGTGCCTTGTCTGCCTTTATACAAAAAACTACTTATTCTAGATCCACCCTCGTGAAGAGTGGGTATTTTGCTGATGTTTCTCCTTGGATAGCATCAATACAGACCGAATATGCAGAGAAAACAGCCCGCACAATCTCGCTCATCTTTATGGTTCATACCTTGTTCTGAGTCCATGCCAATCCTTAGTGGTAAAATCATAAGTGTGGTTCCACTCGTAGCCCTCTTCTTTTCCTGATAAGTTGTCCAATAATAATCACGTAAGTGTACCTAGAAAAATTTTTTAATAGTGAAAAAGCAAACACCAATTCAAAAATATCGTGTTAAAATACAAGATATTTTAATTGTAGCTTAGCCACTCGAATGAGTACATTGCTTATTCCAATAGATTTTTGAATCAGTTTTATAGTTGAAATAAATTACCAATTTTGTATTTTTCAGGATAAGGTCATAGGAAGTGCAACAAAGGCTAAATTAGGCATACAACAACTTATATTTTAGGAAAATAATGGCTTTGGACTTTTTTGCTGGGTGCTTGGGAGGTATGTATGCATTACTTACATTGCATTATACTTAAAAGATAAAATAAGAGGTTTTAAGCCTTAAAAATTCAATTTAAGTTTTTATAAATCAATATTTTTTAGTAAATACATTTGTACTCACTCTTGTTGAATTTCGAAGCTGCTATTTCTCGAAGTGATTTTGTCTGCTTGTCAGTTTGTCACTGGAGATGAAACAGATTTTTGTTATTTTATTTAGTTCCAACAAGCCTTAGTACTATAAAATATCTTAATGTAGTCTCCCGCGAATTCCAGGCTGCGCTGGAGTCCTGGTGGGTCACCCATTCGATACAGTCAAAGTTCATTTGCAAACACAAGATGCTAAGAATCCACTCTACCGAGGAACGTTCCATTGCCTCAAAACAATTGTTGCCAAAGATTCAGTTCGAGGTCTCTATCGGGGTATGTCAAGTCCTTTGGCTGGAGTGGCCTTTGTGAATGCAATTGTATTTGGCATTTATGGAAACGTTCAACGAAACACGGATGATCCGAATTCTCTTAAATCCCATTTTCTGGCTGGGGCTTCAGCTGGGTTAGTTCAAAGTTTAGTTTGCTCACCAATGGAATTGGCGAAAACTAGACTGCAGCTACAACAAGATTGTCCAAAAGGAGTCAAGTATAAAGGCCCTCTACACTGTTTAGATCACATCCGTAAGACCGAAGGAATAAGAGGAATTTTCCGTGGATTAGGAATTACTGCTTTCCGGGATGTACCAGGTAACTTTTAAAATCTATTCAATGACTGATTAAAAACTTAATTGAATTTATTTTAGGGTTTTCCAGTTACTTTGTTTCATACGAGGTGATGATGAGATGTGTTGAAAATCCCACAGCAGGACACACTCTCATGGCTGGAGGTTTGGCTGGTACTTTCTCGTGGCTCATAACATTCCCAGTTGATGTAGTAAAATCTCGATTGCAAGCAGATGGTATATCAGGCCGGCCAGAATATACAGGGATACGTGATTGTATGAAAAAAGGATACAAAGCTGAAGGAATGTCATTTTACCTTCGAGGGCTTAGTTCTACCTTAATGCGTGCATTCCCTATGAATGCAGCCTGCTTCCTGGTTGTCTCTTGGACAATGAAGTTAGCAGACAAGACCCATTTGGATGTAGAAGTTCACAAGCCCGATTCCTTAGCTGTCCTAGGCACCGGAATGCATACTGCCACGGCTGGACCATACACTGGCCATCACTTCAAACTACACGAAGATCATCATGAACATAATCGTCGAAGGTCACATCTGGTGAAAAGTCTTTTATTCTTTGGTGCTTTCAGCGAAGCTGTTTGTAGCACGGAAATGGTGGAATTGGCAAATGATCTCTATGATGATCACTACAGCTACTATAACTTCAATACTGATTCATTCAATAATTCCACTGCACATTCTAGTGATGATTATCTCTTAATAAGTCATTGAAACTGTGCAATAATAGCGATATAATTTTTATATTTTTTACACATTGTCATGATTAGCTGCTATTTGTTCTGCACTAATTTGTACGATATTTTGTTTTATTTATTGATATTGAATTTATAATAAACAGAAGACAACAACCCAGTGCAAAACATGCAGTTAAGTTTACAAATGATTGAATCAACATGGGATTGCGATGTGAATGTGACTTTGGAAGTACTTTCCAGTATATTGATAGATGAAGTTCTATTTAATTATATGATTTTCTAATACTTAATGTTGCATAATATAATAATATTGACAAGCGATAATCTAATCGCATACATCATTGCATTCAATCAAAATGGATTTTCCCCCGAACAAACATGGCAACTAACCAAGCTCCAGGACCATGGCATTAGATGTAATGTCGTATCACTGAAGAAGCTCAGTAACGTTAATTAATTGGCATAATAGGCTGTTTGGAACTATACCTGCCAGCAATCCACGAAATGAGTTAGACTGATCACAAGATTTAAAACATATGTAAATCGAATTCATTATTGAGAAGCGAGAAAAATGCTGATATTTGATGAGTGACCAGACACCGCGTGATTGCACCGCCAACGTTGAAAATGTGGCGGAAGTACTACATCCGGAAACGGAACGCGATAACCTCTCCCAAGGATGGTTGCAAGGTACAATTGCCGACCAGCGATATGAAGACGAAAGGCTACTACGAAAAGCGGGAGATGTTCTGAAAAGAATACAATCTGCATGCGACTCCCTAAAAATCAGCAAAGCAGTAAAGGTGGGGCTCCTTGAACTAGAATAGCTCCTAGATCGCATAGGGTACTATCGGAGGAGCTGGTTAAGGGCCGAAATCAAGCAGAAGGCTAAAGGAGCGATTGGGGCGAAATCTAAAGGCAACATGCAGATAGCTCCACAATTAAAAGTCAATAAAAGAATGGCGTCCAGCCCAATCGAAGGAGATCGGGATAAAAGAAGGAAGGAAGAGGCACTTGATGGGCGTGGAGCACCAGATCACGGGTTCCAGACAGTGCTAACAAAAGCCCTAAAGAAACTCCTTCAAAAAAGCAAGAAAGTAAAGTTCGCACGGACGCCTAATCAAAAAAAGGACCTGATGCAAAACAGAAGAGAAAGAAGCCCCGACGAAGACCCCGGCAGCAGGCACTGCTCGTAAAGCCCCAAGATGGCCGATCCTACGCGGAGGTACTGCGGGACATCAGGGAAAACATAAGGCCTGAAGACACCAATACTACCATTATAGTAGAACGACCAAGGCCACATACTGGTCGAATTCGGAGTAGAGGCCGGCAATAAAGAAGCATTCTGCGATGCAGTAAAGAAAGTCCTCGACAAAAGCGCAACAATAGCCCCGCTCGAGCCGATGGCAACGATCGACTTACGAGACATTGATGTGTCACGGATCTGGCCGAGGTAGAAGAGGCCATCAAAAGGGAGTTCCCTAGCGTGGGAAGGATCAACGCGAGACTGACACCAGAAAACAACAGCGGACAAAGCATGGCCATAGTTGACTTGACCGAAAAGCATTCCTGAACAAGGGCAAAGTACGAATAGGGTGGATTGTCTGTAGGATACGGCGAAGAGCAACGCCTCTTAAATGTTTCAAATGCCTTGGCTATGGTCACACCACACAAGTATGCAGAGGACCCGATAGGAGTTCCCTATGTCACAAATGCGGTGAAATCGGACATAAAAGAAAAGAGTATACGAAGGAGGCACACTGTATTCTTTGCAAAGATGCTGATCCAAAACCTGGACATATCAGGATCAGAAAAATGCCGGGTGCTCCAGGATGCCCTAGCCAAGGCAAAATCAGAACTCCGATGACCCGCATCCTGCAGCTAAACCTACACCGCAGTTTAACCGCCCTGCATAAACCTACACCGCAGTTTAACCGCCCAAAATAAGCTTGAGCAGATTGTGAGGGACATGAAAGCTGACTTCTTGCTGGTGAGTGAGCAACACCATAATAAAAGTCTTGCATTATGGTATTCTGACGAAACTGATACTGCCGCCATCTGGGTTCGGAACAGTGACTTTCAAGCGGAGAGTTGTGGACGGGGGATGGTTTCGTGTGAGTTCGGTGCTCAGGGACTACCTTCTTTAGTGTGTACCTAACGCCTAACGAATCGGCATCATCTTTCCAAGCCAAGTTTCAAGCTTTGGAGGGCGCTGTCTTGAAAGCAGAGGGCAAAGTGCTCGTCGGGGGCGACTTCAACGCTAAAGCAATCAAATGGGGCATGTCTCAGACGGATCTACGGGGAAAACGAATCCTGGAAATGGAGGCCAAGACGGCCCTCGTCGTACTAAACTCCGGAAATACGCCGACTTTCCGCCATATTGGCTGTGAGGGAACCATACCGGACGTGACATTCGCCTCGGAGTCCATAGTACGGAGGATAAACAAATGTCCATGCTCTCGGCTTTCTACAACTGGATGGAACATCGGAAGGATGGACGTCGAGAGGTGCGTCGAGGTGCTCACAGCAGGTGAGCCGCTGCTGGGAGCTTCGGAGGGGTTGGCAGAACTGGCAGCTCAAGACGTGGTGAACTCAACTATAAGCATCATTATGACTGCTTGCTGCCCTTCTATGCCCCGTCAAAGACCCCGGCACGGCAAGCCCCCAGTGAACTGGTGGTCAAATAAAATCGCTGAAAAGCGAAGGGAGTGTCACAAGCTTTGACGTGAGGCTCAACGGGCGTGGAACGGTGACGAGGCATGCATCTGGGTGGCAGCATATAAGTCGGCCAGGAAATGCCTTCGCAAACTGGTCAACAGTAGCAAGGCTCGCTGCTAGCAAGACCCAGTGGACAATGTGAACAAGGATCCGTGGAGCCTTGGCTACTAGCTGGTCATGCGGAAGCTTGGTTCTCTACGGAAGCCTTGTATACATGACGCGGAAAAGATGGACGCGATATTGTGGGCACTACTCCCCGCCCATCACGTCCATGTGACGCTGTCCATGGTGAAACAGCAGTCGAGTGTCTACTCTTCATACAGCTGGAACTAGAGGAGCAGTCGTCCCATTGAAAGCGAGGAAGGCTCCAGGTCAAGATGGTGATCCAGCTGAGGTGTTGCGGCTCGTCTATCACCATTGTCCGGACTTGCTGCTCAGCACATTGACGCTTGCCTACGGGACGGGGTTTTCCCGATACGATGGGACGTGGCGAGGCTCGTGCTGATCAGCAAGGGGAAGGGAAATCCCGAATCGCCGTCTTCATACCGCCCGTTATGCATGCTAGACATGGCTGGGAAAGTGCTAGAGAAACTCATCAAGGGAAGACTCACTGACGCGATTCGTACTGCTGAAGACCTATCTCCTCGGCTTTAGAGCAAGACGTTCTACCATTGATGCGATTGCAGAGGTGGTGAACGCGGTCCAAAAGGCAGAGGCATATAGTCACACCAAGCAACGGATCATCCTGTTGGTGACACTCGACGTCAGGACCGCCTTTAACTCCGCTAGATGGGTGAATATTCTGGATACGCTGGAGATCTCTTCAAGTTCCAGAATATCTAATGCGGCTTTTGAGGAACTACGTAAAGGACCGAAGCCTGCTCTACGACATGACACAGGGTCAACGAAGGATGGAAATTACATCGGGTGCTGCCCAGGGATCTATCCTTGGTCCGGACCTGTAGAACGTGTCTTACGACGGGCTACTGAGACTTGAACTGCCAGATGACTCGCGCTTGGTCGGCTATGCGGGTGATGTAGAACAAGCGCAACTTAGGCTAGGTATGCTAGTGCGCCGAGTGAGGGACTGGATGACTGCTCGCGGGCTCAGTTTAGCACTGGAGAAAACCAAAGTGGTCATCTTGACAAAAAAGAAAATCCCTAGAGTAAGGATGATCATTATTGGAGACATACAAATCGAATCGAAGCCAGCGGTGAAGTACCTGGGGCTTGATCGACTCGAAGATGAGTTTCTCTGAGCAAATCAGGGCAACGGCTGAGAAGGCTTCTTCGGGAATATTGGCTCTGAGTCGACTTAGGGCCAACATAGGGGGACCCAGCCTATCAAGAAGACGCCTCTTGATGAGTGCTGTAGGGTCAGTGCTACTGTACGGAGCAGAAATATGGGGCGATGCTCTCAGCAAAGAGGTATACCGACTTTCATCTGACCCAGCTTTTGAGCGGCATGGGTGTTTTCAGTCTTACCTGCACAAGATCGGTAAGTCACGGTCCCCCGATTCTCGGTTTTGCCCAGGAGAGGAGGGCAATGCCTGTCACACATTTTTTGCGTGTACAAAATGGGTCAGGCTGCGAAGGGAACTCTACAGGGAGACGGGAGAGCTCACTCCAAATAACATAGTTGCGGTGATGCTCGAATCGGTTGACAAATGGAACCAGGTGGCACATTATGCTCGGGCAGTCCTAAAATATAAAAGAGACTCACAGCGGCCGGGCGCGCTGGGGCTGGGAGATCGCTTTTCTGGCACTTCCTCTTCCCCTCTCCCCTCTCACTAGGAAAGGGACCCCCAGCTTGAAGGCGCCTCACAGCGTAACAAAACGAGACCTGACCCGAAGTAATGTGTCAAACGGTTCCAGGCTGGGTTCTCGGGTTGACAGGGGAGGTGTTCAGTGGGTAGTCCAGTCGTGCATGAGAGTCCTACACTCTGTGCATAAATGGCATTCACCTCCCTACCACAAAAAAAATGACAGTAGTCAATATCTGATAGACTTTAAATCGACTTGCTTTCCATAGGAACACATCCATGAGAGGATTCACACATAACCGAAGTAGATAGAAAATGTATGACTGCGGTTTCGTCGAGGATCACAGACACTAATCAGGAACTACCACAGACTATCAGCCTCGGGGTAGCTTGACCACATCATCCCAAGGATTCACGTTTCAAGGTCTTTATTGGGTGTTTTCCTTATTTTATAACAATATTCTTACGGGTTGTACTTTAAGGCTTTCCTGAGCTCAATAGTCATTTACCTTACTTTATTATTTAAAAGCCGTCGGGCCTTGCTTTATTGTGTGAGCAGACATGTTTCGACTACTTCAAGTCATCTTCAGTGTCTAAAGGACGTGTTGAACGGAATGATTTTATATAGTCGTAGGAAGGGTAGTTAGGTCAGGTGGTAAATTACGTCAAATACTAAATTAGGCTAGGTAGAGGGATATTAGCTTTTTGTTTTTTGCTTGTTGGACGTCCGTTTAGTCTGCTCCATCTAGTTTCCGTTTTTGTCTAAGAGTGTGGTCCAGTACTGAGAAAATTGGGTCGGAATTTGTAACTGAATGAATTATGATGATGATGATGAATGTTACTGAATGTTTTTCTATGTTTATACTTGTATATTTCAAGCCTTTCTAGGATGTCAAGTCTCGATCCTTTGCTTTATTTGTGTAGCAATTTCATAGAGTTTGTCATAGCGTCAGGCTCATTGCGTAGTTTTGTAGGTGTGTCGCATAATTGGAGTCTGCCTTGTTGTTGAAGAAAGATCGTAAGTGATCTTTGTATCTTGTCGATAGCTTTCGTGATGTCCTTCCTATATATACCATGTCGTAGTTATTGCATGTTAGTTTGTATATGCTGCTGTTTTTGTATATTGATGTGTCATTCAGTTTGGGTTTTAGTTTGTTTGTTTTGGTTTCAGTTTGTTTTTTAGGGTGAGACCCCCTTTACACACCTTATAAATATCTTTTTGTGGTGAAATTTTGAAGAGGGCGTCGCACCTACCTACAAAATCTTATGTTCTTAGCTTATGTAGTTTGCGAGAAAAAGTGGTGTGACACACAGATGGAGGGACGGACAATAAGGACACGATTTTAGTAGGGTTTTCTAAAATGATTTTACCAAATCCTAAAAAAGCGTCTTACAGTATTTCCGTCGTTTGTTGACCCATATCCTGGCTTCGGTTTGTCAATCAATAGACCAATTTTGTTTTTAAATTCAAATTGAATTCATATTTTGTTCTTCTTCACAATTTGTTTCAGTTCATTTCCTTGAACTTGCCATTTTTTAACTGGTAGTCGGTAGGCTATATGTTATGTAGGAGACATTCAAAAAATATTGTCTAGCAGTAAAGGGTTGGCAAGTCAAAGCGATATTGTTCTTCAGCAGGTGAACGGTTAATCACATTTTCTGTATTCATTTCTTTTGGACTAGACCCGAATATGAAGCACTTGGATGTTGAATTTGTGTTAGGCAAAATATTGCTAGCACTGCCATCTAACATTGTGAATAGCATGTCAAAACTCACGTTATATTTTTTTTTGGTTCTCCAGATCAATTTCCTTAGGCTTGAGTTAGCTAATAGCATCGCTCATCATTTTTTCTTCGTAACGGATAAGATCAACAGTTTCTTTATGAAATATAAATTTTATGTGTCTGCAGTAATGGGTGGACGATGGGCTTGGAGTAACCCAAACTTCTTCTCCTGTATCCATACCTTTCAATTTTAACGGCACCAAAGCAATTAGAAACAAATATTTATCAGTGATATTTGCATTGGTAAACGTTTGCTTACACTGGCTATAACCGGAACAGCCGTCGAAGTCCCATTTGCAGACCAGTTTTGATTTGTTACTCTCTACCAAACCTACAATTTTCAACGTATTCACTTAAAGAATTATCAACGCATTTTTAACCTCCCCCTCTATCCACGATTTCAGAGAAATGAATATATATGCTGATGCAATAAATATTGATCTTTAGTTCTACTCGAAAAAGCTGTCGTTTAAAATGATTGAAGCTAGTCAGAAGCGAGAAAACCCCCAGCTAAGCTAATGATGAGGTAAGTCCAGCCAGAGAAGTGATCAAGAAAGAAAGGAATTTAAAAAAAATCGAGAAAAACAGCAAATCTAGAGGAGAACCTCTTTATGAACTATACATACCACAAGACAAATGTTTCCATAAAAGCAAAGCTATACTTGGATTTGACCCGCTGATATTTTGTAGTTAAGGCAGATATCAATGATACATGTCCGTACAGGACTGCAGCGATGGTCTGATGCCTCGGCGAAGGAAGATGTTGATATCTGCCGAGAATGCCCTTGTCTGGGGACGCGTGAATGCGCTGGTAGGCTAACATTGCGGTGTCGTGGGGCGGGCTCATTCCCCCAGCACAAGGACCCACTACAAAAGAATTTCGCATTCACGAATTTTTAGGTCTCAAAAGGAAGTGCGGCCTAAGTCGAAAAATTGTAGGTAACTACTAAGGGGAAAGAATTGGTTGTTCAAAGAACAAGTTGACACAAGCCAAAACAGACGGACTTAGGAGAACTTCGTCGTTACCCGACGATTCTCATGGCCCACAAATAAGAGTGGGACAACCGGATGGTGGTGGTGCCCCCTCGCATCCGCCCAACCTTCCCATCAGAAAAGAAATATACCGGTGACCAATTTATGTCATAGAGTTATGCAATCGGATCACATAACCCTATGCTATAAAAAGGCACCTTGTCTAGGGGCCACTCAACCCACGAGAGTCCCTGAAACTAAAAGAAGGTTGAGTGCGCCCGAGGGCGTACCGGGTCCAGTACCCGGTCAGACAGGACAAAATGAAAAGACCGGCGTTCAAATCTAATAATCCATTATTATTATTTCAATCTTTTCATGAAAACTCAACAAACATTATGGTTCTCTAACTATCGCAACACAATTTCAGTTGTTTCAAAGGTCCGTATTGAATGTATATTAGCAAAAGTTAAAAATATATATCTTAGAAAATTTAAACAAAACTGTATGCCTGAATAATTTAAAAGAAATGCATATAAAATTGGAAATGTACATAAAAAAAATTTAAAAGCAATAAAAAGGGTACTTGCCCATCCTCCTTGACGAGCGCTCGTTGATGGGATGGGCAGTCCTGAAAGCTAAACTTTTGTGAATTTTTTTTTTTTTAAGTGAACACCACGTGTCTAAGTTCTTGCCGCTGCATGGAAATCCATATGCGTGACTAATTCATCTGATAAAGAATTCGCTGCATGATAATCCCAAAATACACCATAGTTTAATCGATCATCCAATAAATTTAACAATTCGTCAATGTGATTATTTTCAAGGAAGGATCGAACCACAGTATGCCCCGTCGCGGGTAAAGTGTTAGAAGTCTCTTTCGTCAAGCTCAGTTTGTATAATAGATATGAAACCTCATCGCTGTTTAAACTTGCATTCAATTATTGACAATTATATCAATGTCTATAACACTCGGCTTTCCATGCTGGTGAAAACTTTGTTCAATATCATATTAGAGAGAACACACCTTCACTCTTTGTATGTATTCAGGCTGTAAACTATTTTCTCAGGTCTTGAATCACCAATATACGGACGTTCAATTGCAGGTGGCGAAGGGAAATTGTAAGTTACGACTTGATTGTTTACTTCACTTATGAAATGCAATTATATGCCGGGGTCTGTGTCACACAATAACGATTACAATAGAAGTAAAAAGCGAAGGTAAAAGTGCACTTCTCACCGTAAATAATTATATTTGCAAGTGTCTTGTCAACAGACAATCTTGGATAACAATTGCATACTTCATCGGTATCCACTTGATAAGCAAACAATGCTCATTAAAAGTTTATTCTATAATGTCACTACGAAAATGTTCCCAGATAAAATTTCCCATCTTTGCTTTTGATCATTTAAGAAATGCTTTGCTTGAATAGACTACGTGGCTAAATTCTTTCATCAGCACTGTTGCATGTCACCATTCAGTCCATTTCCACAATTTTCGTTTGTACTTATTGCAGCAAATATTACATGTTTGGATTCACCAACTTTTTTTTTTCGTTGGCCACATAGGGAAACGCGAGAAGATTCGAAAAGATATTTTTCGGTCAAACGCGTATTTATTTTGTTTGGGTTGCCATTTTTTCTTCAGGGACTTGCTCTCTGATCCTTCATTAATTCATTTCACCCCAAGTATGCACCATACAAACACAGAATGTATTCCATGAAAGTGTTCTATGTACTTCTGTGAAACCTTCCATTTTGTTTGTATTCTTACGATTCATCTCGGTGTGCACGCTTCTTTTAACAAGTATTGTGGAGGGGTTTCCAAACTTGTAGTGGAACATGCACAGTACTTTAACACCATCGATTTCACGCGGACCGATCTCCATAATCGATGAAACGAAGTAGCATCACAGCATTTCGACAAATTTACGACAAAAGAGCTAATCGTTAATTTCAAATTCTTTACATGTTAAGTGCATTAAGTAACTAATTGTTACTAGATTCGGGGGCAAATCAAAGACGCCTTCTGTAATTATCCTTTCAAATAATATGGCAGATCACCTGATTATTTCTGGGAGCTAAAGAATAACCTTTCGACAGATGATTTAAGGGAGGGAGGAACATTTGCACACCCAAGCGAAAAAACTTCCACCATACATTTTGACGGTGCACGAGTTTTATTCCACTTTTCACTAACCCACACGACTAACGAAGTGTTCACAATTTGCACGATAACCTTATAACATTATCTATACACTCCTCATTAGTTTAAAAATTCAATGAATACCGGTACCGTCTTCTTTCGATGAACACTTTCGTTTTTCATGGCAGCCTCGAGCCGTCCCACGCTCCCGACGTGATCGCTGTCGCGATTCTCAGCAGACTCCCCGTTTTTCAGTTTGGATCCGTCCAAAAACTTGTCTTTGCTTTCTCATCCCGTGCCTACGGTGAAAATCCTATCAGCTGTCCACCCAGCTGAATTCGAATGCATTCCATCATGTAGTGCACCGTTGCCCTGCACTAAGTCAGGAGTTACACATCCTAAATTGTAATGGGCAGATTCAACTTTAAAAAAACAAACCAACATTTGACTGCAGTAAAAAATGAGGTATAGATATTTAAATAAATTGAAGGAAATTTACATGCAGTGAAGAAATTTACATGAAGGAAAGAAATAGAAATTTTAAATAGTAATGAAAAATTAAATTTTATGGAAAAGATAATTAACGGAGAACATTTAAATTTTAATATAGAGGAAAACTGATATGAGGTTACATTTACAATTAATAATAAGAAGAAAAACTATTCTACAAACTACAATTACAGGGGAAAAAATTACATATTTTTATTTTAAATCTGCCATTACAATTTGGATAGGAGATTGGAGGGTTTTCGAGCAGTTTGCTAGTATAACGGCTCGATTACTACAATTTTAAGCGAAAATAATCGTTCGATGCAGTGGACAAAACCAGTTGAATTTAGATAATAGTCAATGGACTTCACTTCACCAATACCTCATTGATCTCAAGGATAGTGAAGATAGTCCTGAATCCATCCACTCAAAACGAAATTCGGGTGAATAGTGGCACGAAGAAAAATAATAAAACAGCAGTCGATTAATTTTCAACGTGATAAGAACTATATCAATGGATATCCTGTACTTCCTTGAAGAGTACCGTGATATTTTTCCTGAGCACCTTATATATATTGAGAATTATATGTTAAATACGGAAATATGGGTGACAGAGTAGCCAATAAACATGGAATACACTATCAAATATGTGAATAGTCCAACTCTAATACGACATCGGGCACTGATACATGCATTTGTCATTCGTACGATAGGGAAACAAGAAATATTTTTACACTAATAAAACAATACATATTGCTGTGGCCTTGAATGGAAATGGATGAGGAAGGGAGTTCCACGGACAGTGGCCATGATGAAGAGGCTGTTTTTAAGCCAGATAAAAAAAAGCCAATAGAGCCTCGTGCGCAGGAGCCTATTTCAAGGGTGCTTAAGATACTTGAAGTGACCGAGCGGAATTTTCTCCAACTCAAAAAGGTGGCAATAGTTGCTTCCGCTAGTTTTTCAGGTGTCATACCCAAGCCAAGTGTAAGGCCAAACCTTGAGGGTAATAAAGCTTAATTTAAGCCCCAGCAGCTAAGGGGGACCACCCAGAGTGTGCTATAAGCTTGACCTAAAGACTTTTAGAGATACCATGAAAAGGGCATGCACCCGAATAGTAGCAAAGGAGCTGTAATGAGTCGTCCCTACGCCACTGCCGGCTCGCACACATGCGCATCGCTGGTCATATGGCTTTCGAGCGAACGTCAGCTTTGGATGACATTCCCATCCTACGTCAGTTTGATCGGGGAATGTCAAAGTAGCAGCCATGTGGCGGAGCTAGTGGCGAGGGAGCCGTAAAAAAAAGATTTTTGTCGAGTGTGTGCGCGCAATAAATTCCAGGGAATAGATGACCTAAAACTGTCTCGCTACCGTGAACGGGATCTTCACGGCAATTTCGAATGGCTTTGGCTACGAACGGAGTACGATTGATGTGAACAAAACAAAGTGAGTAGTTTCTCGGCGAAGATAAAACGCCTCGACAAAATCAACAAAGATAATCAGATATATGCTAGAAAAACCATCAAAACGCCAATAACTCCACATTCCGTGCTGTTAGAAACACTTCCAATTATTCACAAAAGTGGTCAGAGCAGTCCGAAGCACATAGAAGTTGAAGCAAGTGCTTCGACTGTCGCAGATAATCCCCTTCAAAGTGATCGTCTCAATGAAAAACTGTTGTGCCTTTGGTTGTGGCGTCGGAATTAAAATCAGATGGTAGGAATAGTGATTCAATTAATAATATACAATTGAACTCAAAACTTATTCCCCCCGCATATTCAGATGAGCCCAGTTCGGGCAACAGGGATCGCATACTAGAATCCCTCTTAAATGGTGAAATAGACGACACTATAGCACCTATGCGACCAATACGAGGCCCTAAACGAGGAAATTTCGAGTGTTCCGGATCCGATTGTGCTATTTCATGGATTTGTCTTTGTATTTTGCTATACCTCTCATCTATGTATGGTACTTAGCGGAAAATAAGTTTAAAGCGGACAAGCTTTTGGTCCACAACCATTCACTCTATCCACATACCACTGACTAAGGCAATCTGAAGAAGCCAATCCAATTCAAAGACTTACGTACAAAGTGATTTATGCAGGTATTTACTTTGAAGAATTTGTATGAGTTTCAATGGATCGTAGCTGATGTACATGATCTATTCTGTATGCATTAAGAGATTTTATAATTCTTATCACATAAAAAGTATAACGAGGCTTTTAAAGCTTTTTATGATAAATTGAGGTTCGGAATTTTGCAGGTGCCTGCGACGGAAAACCGACCTTAGTTTAGGAGCACAATAATTTATTATATTAAATCAATTATAATTTTAAGTTTCCTACAATAAATAATGTGTAATATAATGTCATGTATGAAAATATGAAACAAGCCAGCAGGGTCATAGTGTTGATACAAAATAACTTTGGTAAAAAGTAAAGTCATGGTCTAAAAACAAAGGAGGAAAATATTTCAGATATCCCATAACTAACATATTATGTCTAGTAGACAATATTTTCATTGGGATTCGTTGAAATTTTGATAGCTCCAAAAGTGTACCCGAGATCTAAATATGATGAGAGCTCTACTGTAGCCCTTCCAAAATAGCCTTCCTCAGCATTTTTCAAGACTAAAATCAGTTAGGAAACCAAAAGTAATGTTCTTATAGCCATCTAAATTTGTCCAGATAACCTCTACTGGATACATTCATGGTTAAACTGTATTATCTAGTTTTCAGAATATCAAAGTGGATATTGATTTAAAAAAAAAAACGTATTTCTATAGCAGCTTCCAACATTTAATAAAATTTAATGGAAAAATAATAAGAAATAATACGAACCATGTTAATAAACAACCAATAGCACAAATAATCATACAATATAATACAAACCCTATTAATATCTAACAAATAATGCAAATAATAATGAAAAAGAATACCAACTGATATACCTGTATGATAATAAATAACCAATAATAAAGAAAAACAGAAAAAAAGCTGAAATAAATGTGGGAAAGAAACTAAGTCAAGCTTTATTTAATTCTAAATCTAAGGTCGAAGATTTAAGATTTTGCCTTAAAGTAAGATTGCGTCGTTTAAGTCTTCATTTCTTTTGTAGAGTGATTGCTCTCAAATTCTCATTATTTTTTATTCAAAATTTGACCGATTGAGTGGCTTGGCTGGAATCTCATTTTTTGTGCCAGACTGTGCACTAGCTATAAAACAGTAGATTCTGTAAGAAATCAATGTAGAAATTTGTAAGCGACACAATTCGAATATTTGTGATTTTTATTAAGTCTAGAGTGAATCAGAATTTTCATAAAACTAGCAAACAAAAAATGAAAAAATTGTTCAGAGGATAAATTTAACGTAATGCTAATGAAAATATCTGAAAATGACTTTTCTAAATTGGAAAAAAAACACATCGACTGAATTTTTGACGTAAATTACGAAAAAAAAAATTGTTTGGCAATAATTAAAATGTTTTTACACAAGCGGATATTGTGACATATATGAATGCAATTTAAACGTTTGTCACAAGTAAAGCTCACAACCGGACTTTAGATACTTATTGTATTTGTAAATACAAATATTTCGAAGAATAAAAAGAAAAAAATTAATTGCTAGAGTTAAACTGGACTTTCCTTTCCAGCCTGCCCTTCTTTTCTTTCCAGCGGGAAGGAGAGTGCACGGTAAGTATGCCGTCGCGAGGGTAGGGTTTTAAAAATCCACGGAGGCCGATTTCGCGTCGCGTGCGGTACGCGGTATCTTAGTTTGTCTTGTTTTTTTTCTTAGCGTAGAGTTCTTCGGGATTGAGTTAACGTAGTGTATTTTTCGGTACCGCGTCGGTAAAATTCGGGAACGCGAAATGGAAATTAGACTTTTGTAATTGGCTGAAAGGATGAATGAATACGGAATAAGGTAACGTAGGTTTCTCTTCCGTATGTTTGTGTTTTCGACGCGTTTGAAACGGGCATTTAATAGTGGCTGAAATGCGTAATTGAGCGTAATCCATTTTGAGACCTGCGACTGAAATCCTCTCCGTTCTAGCTGGCCGACAAGCAGTCACCGCGAAATGGATTACGGGTGCACGAACTGGTTGACTGATTGGTACCATTCGTTGGCACGACTCAGACTTCACGTCTAAAACCGATCAGAGGTTGGTTTGGACTTCGTTCGCGAATTTAGACAATGAAAACTCATTACAGAGCCACAATTCAACGTATGTTCACGAACTTCACTCCGACTTCAAATGGCTGAAGATCATACCAGCCTATTTAATTTTCTGAAGCGTGCGAAAGTGGCGTGTTGCACTTACACTCTTCCGGGAGAGAGAAAATTGACTCGCTTATTCAAAGTTGTGCACAGTTCGTACAGCGAGAATGATGTCGTGGCTGAGCTGAAGGAGCATCTCGGAGATGCAGCATGAAGGCTCTCGATAATAACCTCTAGGAGAAATAGGACGCTTTCCTTTATCTGAATATAGTTTAAATCTGAGTTTGAAGTGAAGAAAGCGATGGATATATAGATTCTACTTCTACAATAAGAACTTCGATTGCCAAAGATTCCGCCACATCACTTCTAACTGCGGACTTGAAATTAGATGCGTCAAATGCGATAAGCAACGCAAGTCAAATGAATGTCCAATCTCGAAGAATTAGAAAAAAGGAGTGATCTATTGTGTCATCCGCAATGCTAAGGGATACCCTTTGAGTTTAAGAGGTTGTCCTAAAGCAAAAGAAGTTTAAGAAAAAAGACGAAAGGTGGGATTACATCACTGTTTCTATAAAAAATACTATACGAGAAGGGGTCTCGGACTCTACTTTTTTTGGAAGGTATAAAGGAGCAGCCTACACCAAAGCCTAAAGTAAACCCAAACATCAGCCAATGCAGCAACCACAGCAGCCGCAGAATTATTGAAACATGGTTTTGAGCACTAACTGCCAAAAAAAAAAAAAATTCGGGTGTGAGAAAAAAGTTGCGTATTTAAAATTTGCCTTGAAAGTACGTTGTCTTGATGAGTTCCATTAAACTCTTCATCCTCAACACATGTTCACTAGCTCTACGCTATAAAAAATACTTGGACACACATGGATCAAATTTCTGAGGTTGAATTAAACAAGTTTTTCAACGTATTTATTCAAAAAAAAGGAAAAACCATTTACAAATATGTAAAAACAAAAACATGTTGTAGTATTTATATAAGTATATGAACCATTATAAAAACTTTGAGAATAACTTATTGTTTGCTCTTGAATTCAACATTTTGAAATTCAAACGCATGATAGAAATCAAACAAAAGCATAACGCAATTGAACGAGATGATGTGTAAAAATTTAAAACAAAATAAATAAAATTAAATTAGTTTCAAAGCATATAGGGGAAGATAATTTGAAGGGTAATAGATTGAAACAATAGCTAAAGATACATTTCAATGAGATCTCAATGAAAATAGATACATATATATTGAATAAATTTCGGAGGGAGATACCAAGATTAAATTTTTTAAAATATTTATTAATAATTTACATATATATAAAAAACAATGATTTTTAACATCACTATCTATTATCAAAAGTATTTGAAGAATTGTATATGTATTACATTATTCGAAGTAAAGTAAATAAATAAATTAATAAAATGGAGTATTAAAGCGGAACCGTCCGTCTTTCGCTCACATGGGCTAGCCATCGGGCGCACTCCACCGTTTTTGTCGCTTAACAGGGGCTCTTGCCGGGTAGAGTGGCCTTCCGCTCGCGTGCCCTTTAATGATATAGGGTTATGTGATTTCATTGCATAACTCTATAGCATAAATTGGTTGGTGTGCTTCTCATTTGAGGGAAGAGTCATACAAAGTGGGAAACACATGGCCACGTCTACGTTTGGATCTTGATCCGGTTGGGAGGGTGCGAGGGCGCACCATTTCCATCTAGATGCCCCACTCTTATTTGTGATGCATAAGAATCGTCGGTAACAACGGTCCCCCTTAAGTCCGTCTGTCTTCCCCAGGTCCAGTTTGTCCTTTTTCGTTTGCAATCACCAACCCTTAGCTGGTTACGTCCTTTTTTCGACTTCGGTCGACCTTTTGTGACCGAGGAATTCATGAATGCGAAATTCTTTTGTAGTGGGTCCTTGTGCTGGGGAAAAGAACTCGCACCACGACACCGTAATGCTAGCCTACCAGCGCATTCACGCGTCCCCAGACAAGACCAATCTCGGCGGATCTTTTTATCCTCTTTCGCCGAGGCAGCAGGCCATCGCTGCAGTCCTTTACGGACATTCACTTACATCTTTCACTACAACTTCTTAGCATTTTACGCACCGATAGTGCATAGCGCAGTTGGAAGCCGAATGACCGAACCGTTGACACTAGTAACACTGGTTTACTTCTCTTTTCTCGATGTGTTCCCACCTTACCACTCTGAAACTCAAGTACCTCATCTATTGGATTGCACTTGGACTGCTTTTATTAGAATTTTGTACTAGATAAAGCGGTAAGTTTTCCTTTTCGATGGTCGATTTCCTTGTTGCAAAGGTTTGGACAGAAACCAATTCAATTTCTGGTATAGCTTCCTTGAGCAGTTGGAGGGGATGGACTGTATCCTCTCCGCACTCGAGATACTTCAATAGAAATGCCTGCTTTTTTTACTTTTTGGGGTATACGTGAAGTGTGGAGCCCCATAGAGTTTAGACTTTTTTCGGCTGACTTGGAGTCAAGCAGATATTTCTTTTTAATTATTAATTCCTCTGCATTTACTCTTTTAATTTCAAAATTGCTTAATTTATTTTCTGCTGCCAATAGCCGAACCATATTTTCTCTGCTTTTTCCGAATACATGTATGGGCGGAACTTTTCCTGTTTTGCTGCGAGCTTTTCATAAGGAACCAGTAAAACTGCGAGCTGGGCTCCTAATGTTTATTTTTTAAATATAGAATAAAATTTATATTATCCCTATCGGAATTACCTTCGACAATTTCTTTGATTTCCGTTTCTTCAAACCGGTCCTTCCAGCACTGCAAAATAGTTTTGACTATCATTAGTGCCGCCAGCACTTGGAATTCCTTCCGTGGTTGGTTTGTTTCATACTTTTCTTCATCTTTGTATGCTGTTGGACTTGCCTTTGCTGCGGCTTTTGAATCTTCATTCCTTTCTTGACTAGATCTTCGAGGGACTGTATCCGTAGCTTCAGTTCAACATTTTCTTTACGTGCGAGTAGCTTGATTACCTCATCATTGTTTACGATTACTCGTATTTGTAGTTTACATCCGCCATCTGCGGAACTTTCTTGGTCATGTTTTCTTTTATTGATATCTGTCGCCAGTTTCATAATTGACACTCCCCCAGGTTTCCCTAACAGTGGCAAGCCGTCGGGCTCCGCCATACTAGCTGTCCCGAAGTTATCATGAGATTCTTCACTTTTCATTATGTATCGAAGTAAAATTCTGATATTCAATATAAATTGCTTGTATAGATTGGTTCGACGATATGATACACGTCTGTTTTCAACGAATGCTAGACGTATAATGGGAGAGCTGTCCCTACTCATAAAAAAGGCGACAAACTATATACTATGCGGAAATTACGAAGGCATTTTACTACTTTTTACATTCTATGAAATTCTGACGAAAATACCAGAATCTAGATTGACACCGACCGCCGAAAAAATAAATGGGGAGTATCAATGTGGCGACTACTAAACATGATAAGGCATGTGCTGTGCTACGGATATGAGACATGGAACCTTAGCCAAGCATCCGTAAGTTTCAGCATATTTTGGAAATGCTGGTCCTCCGGCGGATTGTAGGGGAAAAACGAGAAGGGGATCAATGACGAATGGGAGACAAACACGAGTTGCATGGATTATTCGAAGAGGCAGCCGTCTCCACTGTGGTAAAACTACGTAAGCTGCAAATATAAACAAGCATCATTATTCTTGCCGGAGTGATTTTTCACCGAAATCGAATTATTTCTGGTTATTGCACTACTTCTATCTTCCTTCAAATCAGGAAGAATGGTACTTATTAGTAAATTCGTTTTCTAATGAGGTATAGGGAATTGGGAATATCTTCTACTAACCCCTGTTTTTGGCTGTTTAACTCTGTCAAAATTTTTGTGAAAGGTGTAGTAATCGAGCAGGCACCTAAGCAAACTGCCCGTAAACCGGCATAACACTGTTCCGAAGTTTCAATTGCAGGCATGAAAAATTTAATTACTCAAAGTTAAATTTTTGTAAATTATAAAATTTAGAAAAACTAAATTTTTTTTATCATAAATATAAATTTATATTACTTTTTTTTATATATTAAACGTAAATTTTTCTTTGTATTAATATTCTTCGTGAGATTTATCTTCTTATCTTGATTTAAACTTTTCCATGTTATTATTTTTTTTAATTACTGAATAACTCAAATCTGCAATTGAAAGTTCTGACATGAGAACACTGCTGTAATGCATCTACCCACATATTGCATTGCCGAATGCAATCTAACTTGCCTGAGCTAGAGGCAAGTTAGCGGCCGTAGCGGCATAGAAATTATGCCGAGATTTGAACGGATTGTGGAGTCTGTTATTGATTGTCACCACGAACACGTCGCGGGAACAGCGCCGGGAGTGGTAGAAGCAACTGCAAACGCCTCAGCCGCAACCGCGGCGAAATTTCGTCTTGCCCGTAATCGTATCTAGGCTTCGAGGTGTAATTAAAAGATTTCGGTGCTAGTAGTAAGCTTTTAGCGGATCGTGTATCTCGGATCGCGTAAGCGCAAGTAGTACCCGACCTTCCTACTACTTTTCGAAATCGTTATCGGAATTGAGGTGTTCTGTGCTATTGCTTTTGCCGTGCGCCTAGGATAGTCAGCGAGCGGACATTCCACTTAAAGACGCCACGTATGGGTCGGTCGGTGGTGTTGCATCAGAAGTGGTGGTGTGTCGTAAAAACAACGGAAAATTAAACTTCCTTCAAGAGGTGACATCCTTTGCCACGAATCGTCGATACCCAGCACAACCGAACATAACGGTTCGAAAATGCACAGAACGTTAAGGGGTGATAATAATGCGACCAATGTGGATGATGAAAATAATTCCTATGATCGAATCATAATCTCTGACTCACTTCTACTGTTTAAACAATCTAGGAGTAAATGCATTTATTCAGCATTTCATTTTCATTAAAACCCCGCGATTGGTAGATATTAAACGCGAATATAGACAATCAGTTTTGTGCTTCTTATCGTAACGGAAAGTGGAACCGTATCAAAATTGAAAGCGGATTTGCATCGAAATGGTAGAAACTAAACGGAGTGTACTTGTATGTGTGTGTGTGAAGCACGATATTTTTGATCATTTGAAATCGCCCTACATGAAGATAAATTTCCCGAGCAATCAGCGACAAATTTTCACTTATTTGATGCTGACGCATTTCTACGTATTTGATTTGAGACTCATTACATGAAGGTTTGCATGAATGGACGAACACGCGAATCAACCACCAGCGATTGAGGTCGCTGCAGAAACATGTTGATTACGATGTTAGAATTTTTCGGACATTTGTACGATATGCTACTTTCGGGATCATTCAGAAGGTTTTTTTGACATTGTTCTTTTACAAAGTACGTATCAAGTACAATAATTACGAGTATTAAGACTTTGAATATGTAAACTTCAATAAAAAATCACTTACTTTTATAAGTGCACAATACTAACTTATTGTTCTCGGGTTGGCAGGGTAGACGTTTAGTGGTTAGTCCAGTGGCTTGCGAGCATGGGAATCCCACACTTTGTGCTTAAATAACATTCACCTCCCAACCACAAAAAAAAAACAAGTTGAGTAAGCAGGAGAGTGTTCCTACCAGAAGGAACACAAATTGTTGGTTCATTTTGCCTTCCCCAGGACCCCCTAATTCATAAAATGTTTTTTTTATTTCAGATTCTAAAAGTTCTAATGAAGACCATTCACTTGATACCCCACTCGACACTCGTTTTTTACAAAGCCCTAAAAAACACTGGTAGAACCAAATACTAGTAAGAAACAAAGCTAAACGGTGTCATGTAGCCTGCAGCTTTACAAAAATCAATTAAGTCGTGTTTGGGCTAGTTTTAGGTCCTGAATATTTTGCTCATATTTGTATGCAAATTATTCCGAATTTGGGCTAATTTGTGGCTTTTTAAGGCCATACTTATTTTTAATCAATGTTTTGCTGTCGAAAAAAGAAAACGATATATTTTTAGGCCAAGTTTGGGCCACTGCGCCTCATAATCCTCCATTTATCTGATTTTTGAGCCCTTGTTTAGGCCAGTGTTATTTTCCCTTAAATTTTTTTGGCCATGTTTTGGCTGAAAACGAGCGCAAAAAGGCAATTACGAAATGTTTAGGCTTCGATCATTTTTACTCGGGAGGATAAGCACCAGCTGGTTCTTGAGAGCAAAAGTCTTTTTAGCCCAGTCATATTAGGTAAAAAAAGGGGTCAACCTCGGAATGAAAGATAATAAGCTGCAAATTGGTATGAACCTTTGTTTTGTCATTCTAAATGTTGTCTCAAAAGTCAAAATCATTATCGTGTTCGCGTCTCAAGATATTCAAGGTCAAAGGTCACAAAAATCGGTTTTTCGCGAATATCTGGCTTCCTATCGGTTAAATGAGATTTGCATTTATTATAAAAGTTGTAGGCTATAAAATTCCCTACAACTTTTGTTTAAACTTTTTTTTCATACGACCAACCGTTTTGAAGGTAGAGCGCGAAGAGTGCACATCGTACAGTCATATACGGCCTAATGCAAGGTCAAGCGTGAGTTATGGTTATCAGTACGTTATAAAGTCAATTATTTACTTGGAAATTATAATTATTAAACAATGCCTATTATTTATGTACTAACTATTAATTATTTATATTTAATTAAAGTAAGTAACTTGATTATTTATATATAATTATTCATATTTAACTATTTAAGTATAAAATATTATTAATTCTGGATTATATATTTTAGTTTTATTTTAAGTTAAAATGATAGTAAGAGTATATATTTTACACATATTTTTATTTATTATTAAATACGGCATAATATACATTTATCAAAATGTGAGTTCAAATATCAAAAGTATCTTTGTTGATTTTAATTGTAATGAAATTGGAAATGGAAGCTAATTATCTTCTTCTTGTCGCTCAAAAATGTTCGATTCATTGTCATCATCCTCATTATCTGTCATGTTCATCTCCAAACCTTCCAGAATATCGGGATCATATGTATTTTCTTCATCGGGATTACTTGGATACAGTGAAGCGTTGAGGCAAGCTTGTCCGTTGCACTGGCCGCAAGCTAAAGAACATTGTAGCCCTGATTTTCTGCATCCACAGCGGGAACCACAACCATTTTTGCAATTGCAAAATATTACGTTTAGTAGTTCGGCTGGTGCTGGAGGTAATAACGTTCGTATGGGCTCCAGGATTTCATTTTCAAGCATCCAGCCCCATTCTTTAGGTTCTAAGTCCTTCCCTAATCACGTTTGAATCTGGTAGTAGACACGTTTTATGTGTTGATGAGCTGCTACACTTGTTGGTGGAAGTGTTGACGGTTGTACAGGTTTATTTAGTTTTGTAAATTTGATGAATTGCGTGTAGCGGAAATGATCAATGTTGTCCTCAGATTTTGGAGCATTATATAATGCCAACAAGATGCGCACTCCATTTTCTAATAATGTTTGTTTTGGGCAGTTTTCTTGTTGAAATACTTCCACCAGTTTATCTAAATCAGGAATTTTTTCCAATGCTCTAGTAACAGTTTTTTTTTCCTTTTTTAAATAGCGCAGAAGTCGTGTCACAGCCACTGAATGCGTGTAAAAATAAAATGTGCTTTTTAGTACGAGGATATTGGTCAAAACTTTTAGTAGAATATATTTGTGTTTTGACATTGCCTTTGCCAACTTTTTTCAAAAAAATTTCCTGATGATGTGACTGAGTACGTCCAATTAAAATAACGAGCAAATCGATATCTTCTCCTATGATGACAGCAGTCTTTTGATGTTCTGATAAGGCAATAGCTGTGTCAATGATGAGTTAAATATGAATAATTATATATAAATAATCAAGTTACTTACTTTAATTAAATATAAATAATTAATAGTTAGTACATAAATAATAGGCATTGTTTAATAATTATAATTTCCAAGTAAATAATTGACTTTATAACGTACTGATAACCATAACTCACGCTTGACCTTGCATTAGGCCGTATATGACTGTACGATGTGCACTCTTCGCGCTCTACCTTCAAAACGGTTGGTCGTATGAAAAAAAAGTTTAAACAAAAGTTGTAGGGAATTTTATAGCCTACAACTTTTATAATAAATGCAAATCTCATTTAACCGATAGGAAGCCAGATATTCGCGAAAAACCGATTTTTGTGACCTTTGACCTTGAATATCTTGAGACGCGAACACGATAATGATTTTGACTTTTGAGACAACATTTAGAATGACAAAACAAAGGTTCATACCAATTTGCAGCTTATTATCTTTCATTCCGAGGTGAAAGCCCTAATATGACTGGGCTATGATTTTTTTCAGATTTTTCGGATCATAGGTGTCCAATCGCGAGGGGGGGGGGGGGGGGACACACAAATTGTTCGTGTATTTCCCCTCCCTGTGCGCCCCTCGAAGCAAACTTTGCCAAACTAAGCCCTGTTTTGAAAAGTTCTCATCAAGACCTTTCATTTGATACCCATATCGGCTACCTTCAATGAATTTTTTTTTTCGGAGGGTCACTCTCCTATATGGGGAGACCCCCCTTAAATACCTTATAAAATTTTTTTGTAGTTGAACTTTAAAGAGATCACCACTTTACACCTACGCACAAAATTTGATGTTTTTAGCTTAAGTAGTTTCCGAGAAAAACTGCTGTGACACACGGACGGACGGACAGACTGGTCGCGAAACTAGTAGGGTTTTGTAAAATTATTTTACAAAACCCTAAAAATGACACACACAGTTTAAAGAAAAACATGTTTAGGATCATATTAATAAAAAATAGGGAAAATAATTAATGACTTTGGCTGGCCCCTCCACTATAATTAGCTAGCCTTGCAGGGTAGAGTATATATGGTATAGTGTTATGTGATTCCATCACAATATATACTATAACATAAATGGGCCACGTTTATATTTCTCATTTAAGTGAAAAATTCGTACAAATTATGATTGTATGAGTTTTTCACTTAAACGGGAAATATATGGCCACGTCTACATTGGATCTTGATTCGGTTGGGAGAGTGCGAGGGGGCACCGCTTTCACCTGGATGCGCCACTCTTATTTGGGGGCCATAAGTATCGTCGGTAACGACGAAGTCCGCTCAATTTCGTCTGTTTTCTCCCGGCCCAGTTTGTTACTGGCTATAAGCAATTTCAACCCTTAGTAGGTTAGCTCGGCCTCGACACCAGTCGATCCATATTAGACTCTTTCAATTCATGAATGTGAAATTTCTTTCTAGTGGGTCCTTGTGCCGAGGAAAAGAACCCGCCCTACGACACCGCGATCCTAGCCTGCCAGCGTATTCATGCGTCCTCAGACAAGGCCAATCTCGGTGGATTCCACCATCCTCTTTCGCCGAGGCAGCAGACCATCGTTGCAGTCCTTTATGGACATTTTATCTACCGCGTTTCAATACAATATAGTTGAGACGACGTTATAGTTTAGTCATTCCTGCGCCCATAAAGAAATGGCTGATCACTTTTAAGCTGGTCTGAACTAGTTTCGTTCAATAAAAATGTCATGAAAGTTATAGTGATAAGCATGAAATTAAAGGCATCTTTTTAATACTTCAATATTTTACAATTTTATTCTTGGGAAGAAATGTCAATTCATCATTACACTCACATTAAGTAAACGTAAACAGTTATAACATTTGCCCACGTACTTTTATACCATATATAATTATTTCTACAGAAATAAACTTTTTGCTTTTTCAATGCTTTAAAAATATAGGTATCTGCCTACCAATAGTCTTAACATATAGCGAAACAATTGATTTCTTCCAAATTTATTGATCTAACAACCCTTTTAAATAAATAAAATATATTTTGACTCGACTTGATAATGTGATACAAATGTAATAAGTTCTTTATACTATTTTTCTACTATGACTTCAGCAACAATACAAGGTAATCGACAATTTACAAATAGTATAAATCTATTCTAACTTTAGATACTATATGGATTAAAAATGAGTAGATTACTTTTCAAAAGGATTGTTAAATCTTCCCTCACTTATGTGTATTTGTGAAATTTTACTCATTTAAACAGCTATCAGCGAAGTCTCTAAAATACATTGGATCAAAATTAGATTTAATAGTTTTAATCTTAAGATGATAATTATTTAAATTGTGCAAATATATAATAAAATATCAATAAAATTCAAATTTCATAATTTATAAACTACAATAAATTGTAAAATGCTTTTTTCCAACTATCATTTGACAATGCTGTACATTTCGCTGGTATCCGTTTGAATTTTATTAAATTTAAATGTACAATTAAACTTATCAGACAGTTCATTATGTTTTTGATTTTTATTTCAATTTTTTTTTAATGATGAAGAAGTTTTGTAAACTCTGGAACTTATTAGATACTAGTTTTTATACTCATTTAACTGGTTATTTTTTGATAGTTTTTGTATATTTTATGAATATTTGAAAGGTTTATATATAAATCTTTACACTAAATACTACTCTAAATTGCATGTAAGTATACAGCTCTAAAAAGACTAACTGAAGAAAATACTCATTTAAAAATTAAAAGGCACATTTGAATGCATCTGATTCCATTTGGAAAAATGTATTGTTTCATTTCACTCTCGTCATTAATAAACCAAAGGTCCTTGTAAAATTTCAATACTCGTATACTTCGAAATGGATGTACTAGTAGTTGATGAAAGAATTATTTTCAATTTATTATGAGCAACTTTAGGTTAAGAACTGAGGTATGGATGCAGGTTAAAGTTGGAATATGTACCGTACGCCTTATAAGGGTATTGAAGTGGGAATTGAGTTTCAGAAGAGAGAACGAATAATTATCGGTAAGGCCGTTACCATCTTGTGAACTTCTGTTTTGGTATCTCGCTTAACAAAGCCAACTTAAAATTGCCAGGACATAGAATTGAAGCATAGGTTAAATTTAGTGCGTTTAAACAGATGAGTATTGAATGTATTTCTTACTTGGACGAAAATTTTTCGATGGAGTTATACCAAATTTTGCAAAATCTTATGGTCCCTTAAAGTTGTACAGTTTTTAAATCTTTTGAAACCCTTACTATCTAGATTATTCAACCGTAGACATTTGCGATCATCAAAAATAATTCACGAACTGGGCTGAGAACTAAAACTTTTGTGCTTGCTAGCGACCGGCGGTGTTGGATCCATAACATAATTATTTGTATTCGCAACTGGCAGCGGTGGAAGCTTATCATTTGGATGACGATGACTTATGGATGTTTTACGTGGTTTTGCCAGTTGTGTCGTACTCAATCCTGATACAGGATACTTAATCTTACTTGAATTAGTAGTTAATGGTGTAACAGAAGAATGAATTAATTGTTGTTGCTGTTGATTATTGGATGCTGTTGTTGACAGTGAACTTTTAGGATGTTTAGGCATAACAAATGCTTTTGTTTGCTTCAGAAGCGATCGATCATTGCAGAGAGCTGATATTAATGGTAAATCCAAGTGTTTACTCTTCTCTCGAAGAGCTTGGATATCGATTGATGTGTTGCCTGTTGGAGAATCACTTCCTCCATTGCTCGTAATTGATTCTGATGACTGAGATTTAGACTGATGCCGTGTTGGAGGAGTTACGATTTTTGTAATGGCAGGCGATGAAATTGGTGTATTTGATGTAGGGTTCGCGGATAGGTTGGCCAGACTGTTGGCAATTTTACGCTGCAAGGAGGAAGTTGAACGTTGCTGTGGTGATCCATGAAGGCTGGGCTTCATTGGAACTGGAAAGAAATAGAAATATTTGTTTAGTTATCGTTGAAATATTTGTTAATCTACATAATTTGGAAGGTGAATAATTATGTATATGAAGAAAGGTTTAGCTGAGCAAAAACTAAAGTTATAAATTATTCTTAGCTTAGTTAATTAGGTACTTCCAGATGGTCTATCGAATCATCCTATAACATATGGAATGCATTTAATTTTATTTTAAGATAACTTCTTTCAAACTTAACTGGAGCGAATTTGGGCTTAAGGCGATAACGACATTCCTGCGTGCGGATGTCTTACCGGAGCGCTGGAAGGTAGTGAGATTCGCACTGATCAGCAAGAGGTAGGGGAACTTTGAGTCGTCATTTGCATACCGCACGTAATGTATGCTAAACACAGCTGGGAAAGATCTCAAGAAATTCAAAAGAAGACTCGCTGACGCGATCCATGGTGCTAGGAACCTATATACAAGGCAGTATGGGTTCAGAGCAGGGCGCCCCACAATCGATAAGATTGCCGAGTTGGTGAGTGCAGAATACAAAATGCCTTTCTGGCGCAATTCTGAATGGGTTAGTGCAAAATCAGGCGTATGCCAGTTTTTTTTAGATGTGCCAGTAGGTGTTAACCAAAGAAGCGAAAAATGCACCAAGGAAAATTTACCATGCGACTATCCATTTCATTAAAGCTACTTGAAGCATCATGTTCTAATCTCGAAAGAATATCCACTGGGATGATATCTGTTTGAAATTTGTAAAAGGCGGACGCATCCTCATCTACTACAAGATACCACCTCATGCTGCTCGTTGTTTTGCAGGGAGCAATCATATCGAGCCTTCGCAAATCATCAGTGTAGTACAGTGGTAGAGTTTGTACATTAATGGAGACGTTTATATAAAGCTGGTGATGAATAGCCCTTTAGTTCCCTGCGTATTTGGCAAGTTGACAAAATTGAGAGTATATACACAAATTTTAGAACTTTTGACTACACTAAGAACATTGGTTAGGTCACTACAAATATCGTCTTGAAAGGTCCGACAAAATCTAATAGATTTACAGTACCCACTTAATGACGAGAGGTTCGTAGAAATGGCTAGCAGCTTCGATGATTTAGCGACTACATTATCTAACAGCAATAAGAAGATATACAAAACTATTGAAATGTTTGAAAATCAAATCGCTTCAATCCGTGAAAATATATCTAACATTCAACAACACAACAAGGATGAATATGTCGAGAAATCATCGTTATTTCAAGCAACAGCCTTGAAGCTGTTAGAAAAACATGACGCGATTCGGAGATTTTGTCTAAGGTGGGAATGATTGAGGACAGTTTAAGCACAATGGTAGAAGGGATGCAGCGATATAGTCAGCATAATACAATGCGTGGAAATTCACATGAAATGACATCAAGTCAATCGATTAGTGAAAAGCTACCTGAAAAAACAACGACTGAATCGAAAGAACCACTACGGCATCTTCACACGCTCCAAAATCTGAATTTGTCGATAAACTGGGAGCATTCTGGTCGGAAGATTGAAAGAAAAGAATTGAACGGCTAAATCGTGTGAACTCAAATAATGACTTATGTTCCACAAATGATCAGTCAGAGCACAGAATTTTCTTCATGCAGACCTTATGACCTTATCATTAAAGGTTGCAAAGTTGAAATGATACCTCAGAAGAACAAACGGAAGCCCCGATTCAAAGTTTTCATTCCATCGAGCTATGCCTGGTTGTTCTACAACATGATGAAAAGAAGCGGTAGCTACTGCTGGCATGGTATGGTTTTTAAGCAATGGAGAACCATCAGTAGCTGAACATCACCTAATTTTAGCTTTAAATACCGAAAAGTATGTACATCCACTAATGTTTCTAATTGTACTTTACGCATGATTATTTCTGAACTTTCCTCAACACAACTCCTTGCAAGGTATTGCTGTTATTGCAACTAAGGTAGCATTGGCAACACAAGACGACTCTAACAATAGTAGCGTGTCACAAAAAATAGTTAACTTAGAGTCGAACGATGGCCAAAATGTCTCTAAATCGATTGAAACTCTGGCCATGGCCGTGAAATCCTCCCAACCACAATGTAAATATAAAAATTTCATCCGTGGCGAGGTTCAAGTACCATCTTCTTTTAGCTCAATACACCATCCACCGTCTTCTCTTCCCTGAGATAGAAATAAATCCTTTTTAGATCCGCTTTGCCTACCATCTTTAAAGGCGACGATCAACTCTGGGGTTGATTTCGAAAATAGGTATCTATTGTCGAGATTCAGAGACCACAAAATCTACGAATGTGTACGACTCTTTTTGGCATACATGCATAAGACTCCCGATACAACATGTTTTGACGAAAAAACAAAGACTAGTCTCAAGGTCATATTACAAAGAGAAGGTCTCCCTATGGATTTTGATTCTCTTCGAGGTATATATTTTCGCTTCCATGAAGAGCTTTGAACCATTTGCGTCGCATGTAAGTTCGAACTACATCTCCTCTCTTCAAAGGACTAGGGAACAACGCAACAAATTTTTTTGTCCCCAATAAGAAGCCTGTTTAGCAAAGCCTTAAATTATTTTACCACGATTGCAGTGGTATCCGATTTGAATTAAAACAATTATTCCTTGATGCAAAATCTTGCCATTTTAAAATTTTATCACTGACAGAAACTTGGCTAAATGATGCACATAGAAATGAAGAGATTCTAGACAGCGATTGGAAAATCAAGCGGAAGTGGTGTGTTTTTTGCAGTTCACAACTCCCTATCAAGTGAGCTCATAAGCACCACCTCATATACATTATTCCAGCAGAGTGGTTCATATATCTACAAATAAACTTAGCCTCTATCTTGGCGTGTACTATGTCCCTCCAAATTCTTCCAAAATCGTCAACACCGAAGTCATCAAAACCATTTTTTCTCTAACTGCATCTATTAAAGAAGATGATATACTGATTATTATCACTGGCGACTTTAATCAACCGAATCTGAAATTCGTAAACGACGAAGTCAATAATCGTCTTCTCCCAATCAATCTTCTTGACAGTCAGGATTTTAATTTGACGAGTACTTTTTATGGCAACGAACGCCCAACCAAAATGGAAATTCTTCGTAGCCCCACAGCCCCTTTTCGGGCCTTCGCTTAGAGATAGAGTATCTCATTGTCATGATCTAATGAATCGGCAATCCACAAGGTTATATGATCATTATCACGCTTTGGCCGTGTGTCCGCCCACCCAGCTGCGATACGTTCTGATTTTAAACCAGCACGTATCATAACTGAACAGGCTTATAGTCCGTCCAAAAAATCACTCGAGCTAAATCTCGTTGACGCCAACGAAACTTGAACCAGAGACCTTCAGCTTACGGGCTTAGTGCTCTAACCACTAAGCCACGCGGACTGGAATGGAAATTGGTTCGACCTAATTTTTACGAACGCATATGACGATGTAGTGGTCAATCGAACTGACGACAAAGAGAACCTTTTTTGTAACAGCCTTCATCACTCTACACTTAATATTGAGATTTTCACTCCTGACGTTTCTAACCCTATTTCGTACAATAAATCAATTGTATATGTATACGACTTTCGCAATGCTGATTATGAAAGTATCAATAAATATCTTTACGCTGTTTATTGGACTGGTACACTTTCGACGTTAGATTTAGAAGAACCGTTATCCTGTTTTTATCAAATAACTCTTGACCCCGTCGAAAAGAATGTACCTAGAATTAAGAAAAAAGATAACTTGTCTGAACCTCGTTTAAACTGTGATCTTAGATATTTACGAAATCAAAGGAACAAATATTATAGAATTATTAAAAGCAAGAAAGATGTTCGCAATGATATTAAATCAAAATATAATGAGCTTGCAAATGAATTTCAAGCAAAATTTCGAGAAGCATATGAAGTATTGTTAATTTGATTGGTGAACATATTATTAAAGACCCAAAAAGGTTCTTTGATTTTGTAAATATCAAGCGTAAGACTCAAGGCTACCCTTCATCTATGTTTTTCAGGGATTCAGTTTCTCGTTCCCCAGAGCCAATCTGTGAGTTTTTTGCAAATTACTTTAAAAAAGTTTATTGCAATCCTGAGAACCCATTAAATCCCGTTTCGGAAATGGCTCCAACGACATTGATTAACGAAGTTTCAATTTCTGAGGAAGAAATTGCTCATGCAATACCTGGTCCCTTATTGGCGCGCAGTTTAAATTCAAATGTCACCTTATTTTTTGGACACAGTAGTATGTATTGATTTAAGATCAAGAGTATGTAGTAAGTACTGCAGTATTTACAGTATAATAATAAAACGGTCGCGTTTCAATAATAGTGTGAATTCTCCTCGAATAAAGTCATTGATTTGGATTAGGAAAGCAAATAAATCAACGTCATGGAGTGATGCGGCGCATGAAAACCATGCCACTGCAGCGCATGTAAGCGGAGCGGCTGTCGCGGAAAGAAAAACGAAGACAGGTGCGGAAGAATGGACCGGTACGGATCCGGCGACGCAAAGGAAGTAAACGTGGGTCACAGGTCGTGTGTCGCGAATAAATCGCAAAATCGATCCCCATAGCTCTAGGGCTAGATAGTTCTTAAAAGAAAAAAACAAAAATACAGACGAGGAATGCAAATACGAGGTGGTTTGAATTGAAAAGTGTCATCAACGACCGCGCGGATAAAACGCACCTGTGCTGTATTTCCGTTTTACCTGCAACATAGTTTTGCTCGCAACGTGAAATTAATGTATTATTACGCGCAAAATTAACTGTTGGGAAGAACATAAGGAGTATTAATTTTTTAGTATGGTGCACGTGAGATGTGTTATGGATCTATTGAATATTCGCTCAAGATAGTAAGGTGTGTGTGTGTGTGACGACACATGAAGACAAAGAGTGGCAGTAATAATCCCAAACTCCAATTTAAATGCAATTGCAACTTTCACTGTCATCAGAAAAAGTTAGTTTTGTATGTCTCTAAACAAAAAATTGGTGTTACGCATTTGTTGGAATTGCTATCGCCCGGGATTTACGCAACGAATCCAATGGATTTGACATCGTGCAGGCAACGATATAAGATATCATTTGACGACCGAGTGTCGTGAAAACTTGAGTTTGAAGTGGAAGGGTGAAGAGCCCTATGATCAAAGAGCCCCACGTAGTCCACTGATTGCGAAGATATGTGAGTAATTGTAATGGTTACACTGTTTTAAGTGTGAGCACGCAACGACGACCGTGGAATGCCAACCAACGGTAAGTATTAAGACAATCTAACCTTCAGTCGGCCTGCGCCTTTTTGTGCTGTGGTTGGATGATTTATGTCACCCTAAAAACCGAGTATGCGAGAAATAATTTGTAATGGGACTTGGTGCCACGGAAAAAAAACCCGCGTCACGACACCGCAGACGCTAGACTGCGGCTGTGGACTAAACCACTTTCAGAGGCAAGTCCTTCATGAACATCGAAACCATCTAAATTCAATACACGTATCATAGATGGTTGGAGGGACACCCGACCAAGCGTGGTACTGACTGACCATATCATCTTCTCGAGTGCCAATGTATCGAGATAATGGGACATTCGATCCCTAAGGGAAAGCCTGAAAGGGGCTGTAGTGCTAAACAAAAAGGCGTTTGTTGCCTATGTATCCACTACGTCTGTTTGCAATTTGGTTCAATTTTATTTTTGCCTCAAAACTGCAAGAGCTCTGTACACATTTTTAGATTTAAAGCATGATTTGGAAAGTTCCCAAGCTAAACTTTTTGTGGCTACCCTGGTTGAAAAATGTAGGAAAGAGCGTTTGCAAAACGGGTTTCAAAAACAAAATCTTAAAAACTGCGTTATCTTGACACAACAATTGAATGTGTTAGATCAGCACTATTTACAATATCATCGAAAAATTAAAATTATCCTTTTATCATATACATCTAGAATAAAGCAACAAATTAAAGTAACTTAGTTTTATAGAAAGCTTAATAAACAAATCGTTAACACTTACTAGGCGGTGGTTTCTCTGTCGGAGCTGGCATCGGTGGCTTCTTTACCCGCCGTGCTTGGTACGGGGGAGGTGGTGGTGGTAGACGTTTGATTTTTGGTGTCGTTTCAATAGAGTTCAATATATTATCATCCGATCTGGATCGTGAAAAAAGTGTTTGTGGTGCCTGAATGTGTGCCGGTCGTAGTGGTGGAGGCGGGGGAGGTTCATATGAAGAGCACAAACTCGCCACCGAAGGACTATACAAAGGTGAATAAGCACTAGGTAGTTGAACATAAGTATCCGATAGATTTTGTGTTGATGCGTAGCGGGAGTGTGTTGATAACGCCATTGGGAGATATGGCGTGCTGCGATAGATTGCATGTCCCTTACAAGCATCCCACGTACTGGTATGAGGACTGCCTGTATGATAAGCGAGGTATGGAGGCGGAGGCGGACTTTGAGCCATGGCAGCTAGAATTGATCCTTGTTTTGCGTCCAAATATTCTTGCTGGCTTACAGCAGGATCCTGGAGCGGATAGATCACATAGTCCACGTCACTGTACAATTGCTGTTGGTATAGTTCGATTTGAGAACGGGCAAGCTGACTTGTGTAGACTGTCGCCAGTTGAGGTGGAGGCGGAGGTGGGGGTTGCCGGGGTATCGTTGGGGGTGGTGGTGGCAGGTACTGACGCGGCTTTATAACCGGCAGCAATACACATGGCGATGCTTTTACATCAGGATATGGTGGTGGCGGCGGAGGAATTGATGATAAACTTTTGTGAGGTGCATGTATACTATAAGGAACTATAGGTACTCCCACAGTGCTCGGAATTGAGCCTAGTGGGCTTTGTGACGTTGAGTGCGGATGCGAGATGGCTGTTACTGTAGGAGCTGCGAAACTGGGCTTTGGATTTTCATTCACGACAGTTGTATGCGCCTTCAGAATATTGATATGTGGTCTTGTTGTAATGAATCTTGCTGTCACTTCCTCAGGTAAAATTGCTGGGCCACTTGGGGCAGAAACAATCGGAAGTGGTGGAGCATGCTTTGGTACAACCGGATGACTTTGAGCCTTAAGAGTAGAAATTCTAGCTGGTTGAGGTTTTTGTTGTGACGATTGTGGGTACGGTGGGGGTTCTCGAAGAGGTATTGTAATAGGTGGTATTTCATTGCTTATTGGTGGTCCTCGAAGGCCAGTTTTCTGGTGTCGTGCATTATACGGCGGAGGTGATCTTGTTCTTATGTCAACTAGACTTGATAGGGACCGGTGGACGCTACTATCAATACGTTTTGGCGGAACAGGAGGCTCTTTAAGAAGTTCATCAATATCATCATTGTCTTCTGTCGGAGCGGTATCCTCGTGTCCTTGTAAGTAGCTGTCACCTTCCAATGGAAGCGGTAATGTCACATAATCACAATCAGAGTCCAGGGTACTGCTGACAGTTTTCCGCGATGGGTATGTCCCTCGCCCCACTATAAGATCCGTCAGCTCTTCAGCACTGAGTAAATTGTGTTTGTTGTCCGTTGGATCACTTCCATCACCCCTGAAAGATCCAGAGGCACTCACATTAGAATCCGATCTGAGTCGGAATTCCCCGATTTCTTCATTTTCCATACAATTTCGATACTGCCCATCAACGGAATCAATATTTCCTCCTCTGTCTTCTCCTATTTCGCTTTGAGGTTGGAAGCTTCCATAATGTGAGCTTTCATGACTTTCCGATTCAGCAATTTCTGATGATTGGCCGGTCATTTCACTGCTATTCATTGTGTAAACTCCTGAAGTCTCAGTAGGTGGGACATGATCTAGAGTGTAAACACCAGAGATACATTCATCCTCACCATCGTTTGTCGTTATGTACTCATTGTCAATAAATGTGCTTGCACCTTCACTTAGAGTAGAGTTTTGTGCTGTATGGCTGAATCCCAGTTCCAGACTGCTTGATGTAGAAGCTCTTCGTATGTTTGTAGCAGGGTGAGCCGACAGTGAAGATAAAGTCATTGTATCCGTTGCAACAACAACTGTGCTACAGGTAGAAGAGCACTGTGAGCCGATATTGTGTTGCGAGTTAGGAGAATCTGCCTCGTTAGCATCGGTACTTCCGCGACATCGTTCTGTTGATGGATCGGTGGTTGATTCACTGCTTATGGATCGGGTTTTTGACCTCACTGATAGGGCAGCCAAATGATCCTCTAGGTCTTTTAACGATACTTGGCCTACAGATGATGTTTGTCGACTTACACTAGGTCGGTCCAGAAGATGGGCTAATGCTAAACTCTCTGTTGAAGGAGCTGCTATTGGCACTGCAGGTGGTGTATTAATCATAATTTCCAGTTCATCTTCGGAGTGCACTCGATCACTCACTATCCCTGAAGTTGTATTGGAACTTGTACTTGATATCACTGATATCCTTTGATCATTCTTATTCTTATATGGCAAATTAAGGCTTCTCGAATACATATAGCAAGCATGCAGGCTACTACTCTCTTCCTCTTCACGTTTAATAGCTTCCTTTAGCCTAGCTGCTACTTTCATACTGAATTGGTGGGTTTCCTTACACAGCGTAAGGATCATTTTATTCTTTTCATCACTCGATGAATACAGTGTTATCTTATTATCACTGGAACGTATTTCGAATTTCTTACGTTCGAAACTTAGCTTAATTATATTAGGCCATAGGAATGTAATGGGTTGAGTATTTTCTCCGTAAATTTTAATACCTTTAGAGTAGATTATAAAATACACAGAACCTGGACCCGATTCGTTCTTTGACAGCTTCATCCTATAAACATGGGCATTGATAACGTCATGCAAGGCGCATATTTGTCGAATGTAGTTAAGCTCCGCGTCAGCTTGAGACATCCCTCGATTCTCTCGATGACATGCCCTCAAGGCGGTAGCACACCATGCCGAACGAACAGTCGAAGGAATGTAGTCTTCGATTTGGAAATAATCTGGTGTTGAATTATTGGACGATGCATTGGACGAGGATGCGGATACTGTTGGATGCGATCCACTAGTGCTTGTTGCTAGCGATGTTGATGAGGTCGTTAGCGATGATCCAGCACCGCCACCAATACTAGGATTTTTATTACTATTGCGACTAGTACTATTACCACCACCAATGGCACCGGTCCCACTTGCATTCGTTGCTTCAACGATTTCATCTTCAATTGGACAATCTCCAAAGTCAGCTTGCAGTGCAAGACCGCCCAACAGTACCAGAGCTTGCTCGGAATAGTCCTTGGGTACATCCCGATTTATTGTATTAGCTCGCAATTGCAGATAGTAATTATGTCTTGATGTTTCATCTCGCAGCATGAACGGACTCTCCACATAGAATTGCACGCGAAAGTGTAATTCTAGGAGCGGCCGGCCGTTTGCATCGAGACCCTAAAAACAGTACAATAAATATTAGAAATATTTTCATACTGGTTTCTCATGATAAGAAACACTTACGTGAGTGTGTGATGAGCGCCAGCTTTTTGGGCCGTATTTTGATAGTTTGCTTTCTGGATCGGCAAACATGTATTCGCCATCTGTAAGAAAAAGAGAAAACAGAAATTGTAAAGATTCAATTGATTTAAGGCAAACAATATTGTTCTCATAACTAGAAACATGTTTCAGTATAAATTAAATAACGTTGATAATAACAAGTAAGGAGATAATATTTTAGTGTAGGTATTTTGCGTCCAAACAGTCATGTAAAGCCGGGACTAGAACAACTTTTTGGACCCGAATGTGGAATGTAAGTACGCCGAACGAGTACGTTAAAATTTGAATAAATAAATGTCGAGTCATTTCAAGTTCCTTGAGTTGTTTTGTTGCGAAAGTACAATAATTTAGACAACCTTCTTAGCGCTGGAATAGGCATGAAATCATTTCTCTAACGGATGATTTTTTAACAAGAAATTTCAAGTGGTATTGAACTCTCTTTAGTAAGAATTTCAAAATATAAAAAAACTACGTCTAGTCATGTATATTCAAGAAATCCGTAAGAATTTGGTATGTAGCAAAGAAAGGAGGAAGGTCAAAAAAATTACTAACGCATATCAGTAAAAATATCTAATGATGCTTTTTAATGTTCTGTCAATTATGTAATGTCTAAAGTAACTGCTTTTTAGCTACAGCCTTTCCTCTGGTTATCCATTTTTTTTGTTTATGAAATTTGTTGCATGAAAAGTGAGTGACTTGCTAAATTCGTTCAATTAATCAGGTGTGGATACTTGAGCATAATATATACGAGTTAATCGTTGGTTATGTAACGCGTGTAAAATGTAATTTAGAAAGATTTAATGTATTTGACCTTTTCGCTTCGATAAAGAAAAGTTCAAACGGATATTTCGAAGATGTATCAATTTCATATAGAAAGTATTGAAACGTTAAATTGTGGCAACCTGGATTTTACGAGTATAATTACAACTTTTACGTGTGCGTCTTGCTGAAAGATATCACAGAGTACATCGACGCTGTAAATAGAAGATTTCCGTGCCGCAAGTGTGGCAATATCATTTCCAGAGACTGTCCTTTCCGAGAGAAAGATTGCCCCGACTGCAGAAGAGTCGGACACAAAAAAGGATACTGTATGTCAGCATCGGCACGACGTCCCAGACGCTGGCGAGATTTCAAGGAACGCAAGAGCCTCAAAGTTAAATCGATGGCTACTTCAACGCGCAAGTTTGTTAGGTCCGCGATTGGCAACATGAAGCTGAAATTACAACTTGATTCGGGTTTCGATTGGACGATTATTTGTGAGACAAAATTGGAGGCTATTAGGATCACCGACATTAGGCTTATGCGAGGAGCAAGCCGTGAGCGCATCCAGTGAAGATTCAGGGCAAGTTCAACACACGATTAAAATTGCGCAGCAGAGAGAGGGAGCAACGACATCTGCTACGTCTCGGCATATAATTTGAATGTGCTTGGAAGCGACTAGATGGAAGCGCTTGTCTTATGGAACGTGCTTATTGAAAAAGTTTGCAGCTCAATTGGGCAAGTGAAGGTACCGTCACTAAACGAGGAGGTTAACGAGGAATTTTCGTCTCTTTTCAACAATGCATTGGGGCGATGCAATAAAATGAAGGCATCACTCACTCTAAAGGAAGTTGCCAAACCAGTTCTTCGAAATACGCAGCCGGTCTCATTTGCAGCTGCAGCGCCGAAAGCCGACGAACTTAAGCGGTTGTAACTGTTGGGTGTGAGTAGCCCTGACGATTATTCAGAGTATGCAGCACCAATCGTTGCCGTATAAAAAGAGGATGGCAGGGTATGAATTAACGTTTGAATGACTCGCTTGAACCGAACCAGCACCCACTGCCAACAGCCGAAGATATTTTCTCGAAACTGTCCCAATATCAGGTGTTCACTAAGATACGTTTCTGTAGGTTGAACTCGACGACAAAGCGAAGAAAATGATGACGATCAACACACACTGTGATCTCTTCCGAGTAAATCGCCTTCAACCTGACATTAAAACCGCTCCAGGCATTTTTCAGCAACTAGTCGGCACAATCATGAGCGGAGCAAAAGGTGGATTCCCCTTCATTGGCGACTTTATCGCGGGAGGGGCTAATGTGGCCGACCATCGTGAAAATCTATTTGAAGTATTAAGACGTATCCAAAGCTACGGGTTTCACCTCAAGATTGAGAAGTGCTCATTTGGTCAAAAGAAATTGGTATTTCTGGGGTAAGTAATCGATGAAAACGGTTTGAGACCGAGTCGAGAGAAGATCGACGTTCTGAACAAAATACCGGCACCGAAAGACGTTCAACAATTGCAAGCTTTCCTTGGGGCCATTACATGGTACGGTAAATCCATTTATCAGCTGAGGGAGCTTTGTGGACAGCTGGACGAGTTGCTTCATAAGGAATTCAAGTTCGAGTGGAAACAATTACTCGAAGAGATGTTCGAGAAGTTCAATTATATACTTTCCTCGGATTTTGTAATAACCCACTATGACCCAAAGAAGAAAATTATCGTGGCTGCAGACGCATTGAGTTACGGTATGGGTGCGGACTAAGCGACGGGTAATGCATGTGGCGCGAACATTCACTAGCGCTGAGAAGAACTACCCACAAGCTCATCGAGACGCCTTGGCGTTGACATTTACATTATTCAAGTTTCATCATTATATCTACGGTCGCAAGTTCGAGCTTCAGACCGATCATAAGCCATTGTTGGCGATTTCCGGTGCAAAGAAAGGTATACCTGTCTACACAGCCAGCCGTCTACAAAGATATGCACTAATGATGCTTGCTAACAATTTTCAAGTCAAGTACATTAATACGGAAAGTTTTGCATATGCAGACTTCATCTCCCGGCTCATAGCAAAACAAGATAAGTCTAACGAAGATGTTATCGGTAGGATGGAAATTGCTCTATAGCTTGCTTTACGATCGACACAGCACGAATGCTGCTCATAACATTTGAAACTCTCAAACAAGAAACCAGTAGATGCAAAACAATAAGGGAAGTTGCAGACTACATCGAAAATGGGCGGCCACGAATTTCAAAGCAGATCGACAACGCGGATGTCGGAAATTTTTTGCCCGACGAGAATCACTCACTAGCATTCAAGAGTGCATCTTTAATGGACATCGCATAGTTGTGCAAGCTTGTTATCGGGGGACAATATTGAAGGAGCTGCATCAAGGCCATCCAGGCTTCACTCGGACGAAACTTTTGGCACGAAGAAAAGTTTACTGGCCATCTATTCATGATGATTTCCACAGGCTGGTCAAAAGGTGTGGAAGCTGCGCAATAAATTTCAAATCGCCGACCAAGGGTTCGCTTCAATCGTCGCCCATACCGGACGGAACATGGTCTCGTATCCATATCGATTTTGCGGGACGCTTAAATGGATTTTGGTATTTAATTATTATTGATGCGTTCAGCAACCGGCCAGAGGTATACAAAATGCAATCCACAACGACATCAAAGACAATTGAAAGATTGGAGGGAGCCTTTTCATGGCAAGGACTTTGTGATACTGACAACGGCCCACATCTGATTTCAGAGGAGTTTGAGAGTTTCTGCAGAGAAAACGGTATCGATCACATCAGAACGGCACCTTTTCATCCCCAATCAAACGGTCAAGCTTAGAAATTCGTCGGTTCGCTGAATACTGGATTAAAGAAGCTGGAGGGAGAAGGAACTGCCGATCAGATTTTGCGCAAGTTCTTGCTATGCTGTCGTTAACCATCGGCAGCCCTTTTAATAACGTCACCCTTCCAGGTCATGACCGGTCGTACTATGAAGGCTAAGTTTTATTTATTGAAGCCAGAGCATGACCGTTCTTGCAAGCGTATCATGAATATGGAGCAACAATTTAACCAGCACCACGGAGCCAAATGGAGGGAATTCGATGTCGGCGAAGATGTCTTTATCAAAACGTACATTGTCAACAAATGGAAATAACTACCAGCAACTATTCTGAAAAGGTGCGGTGCAGTAAATTACTTGGCGCTTACGGAGGGTCTGTCGGGTGCTTGCGAAGTAAACGTCAATGCAAATCAAATCAAAAAGCGGTTTCCTTTTCTCGATAACGGAAGGAACATTCTACTTGATGGTATTGACATCCCTGTGCCGCAAAACTTTAGTGAAATGGTGACTGGGTTTCAACCGAGGTCAAATCCTGAAGAGCTTGCCAACAAACAACCGGTGGACCAAGCACCGGTGCAGGGAGACGAATGTTCTGAAGATCCGCAACCGCGACGAGCTCAACGAACCCATACCACAACGCTATAAGGATTAAGACATGACGCGACTTGTACATCGGACCGTAAAATCCATCTTAACGGGAAGGGATGTTCGGAATTTGTCACTTGTCATCGAGGAGTCGTAGCGTCAAGTCTAAGCTCACGGAGCTTATGTTTTCATAACACAGGATAATAAACGATTCTATATATATTTTAACTAGTTTTGTATCATTATCTACTCAAGGGACAGGAACAATTATTATATACTATTTTAAAGATTAGAATTGGAATACCTTCAGTCAACATCAGTTTTGTCCAGGAGAGCAATACTGTGCCTGCCACACATTTCTTGTGTGCATAAAATGGGACAGGCTGAAAAGTGACCTCTACAGGGAGACGGGAGAGCTAACCCCGGATAATGTAGTCGCGGTGATGCTCGAATCGGTTGACAAATGGAACCAGGTGGCACATTATGTTTGGGCTGTCTTGAAAGATAAAAGGGACTCACAGCAGCCGGGGGCTGGGGAATCGCTTGTCTGGTTCTTCCTCTCCCCCTCTCCCCTCCCGCTAGAAGAGGGATCCCCTAGCTTGAAGGCGCGTAATGGCGTAACAAACGAGACCTGGCCCAAAGTAATGTATCAAACGGTCCCAGGCTAGGTTCTCAGGTTGACAGGAGAGGTGTTTAGTGGATAGTCTATTTGCCTTCTTGCGAGCATGGGAGCTCCTTCGATGTTTATTCGTTTTTTTTTTGTGGTAGGGAGGTGAAAGCCCATATACGCACAGAGTGTAGGCTGCGCGTAAATGGGCATTCACCTCCTCACATCGGAGGAGCACCCCACAACTAGGAGCCCGAACCTGGAAGAATCATCGTTTTGGCAACCACATAACTTAATAAATGAAGTGTTAAGTATTTATATAAAAAAAAAAGGAAAATAATAATAAATAATTAAACTCAAAGCAAATACTCATTGATTGGTTAGACAGTGGCTATAAAGGTGAGTGATAACGTTGAATGTGGGAGCTATAAAACAGTTTTTTTGGCTTGAAAAGGCAACTGAAGTGACTAAATTAACTTGTATGTTATATTTAAGTATTCGCTGAAAAAGTCCTTGCATTCGTTAAGCTTCAATAAAATTTACGGAAGTTATAGGCGTTTGTGGTTTCTCTGATTATAGCAATTATACATAGTGTTGGGTAAATTTCTCGAGAGAAATTCACCTATTACGGAGAGTACTTTATAGATTTTCACCATTTTCTGGAAAGGTTCATTGTGTGTGTGATTCAGTGAAGTTAATTAACCAGCTAAATTGGCTGTGTGAAAACAAAATGGCGGTCACTTCAGACGAAAATCTTAGGTTTTTATTGTGACCAAAATATAGCTCAGATTTCAATGAAAGTCGAAAGTTTAAGGTCTAATATTTTTTTCCTGTCCAGAGTAAATCTCCGATTTCAACAAGACTTGGCACGGTGGTTGATGAGACTATTAGATAGATGTATATTCCAATAATCAAAATCAAATGCTTAAATACAAAATGGCTGCCCCGAAAAGCAAGTGAGGTTCGCTATTTTAGTAACAACTGAAGTATTGGATTTATTTTCATGGAAAAGTTCCACCTTATTGTACATTTTAAGAATCTAATTGTAATATACCTAACACAGTGATACGGTCTGGCAGTTCGGCTCTCGAAAGATTAACCCACGGGTTTGATCGGATGACCCTATCAGGCAGGGTTGGCAAGACCGATTGAGATCTCTAAAATGCCTCTGGTCTTTTGAATTCACCAATCCACTGTGCAACGTTAATCGCTGTAAAATGAGGAGACCCTGCGAATGGTTCCTCGGGCACAGCTATACCATTTTCCAAGTTCCGATGGCCAGACGCATTCCTTCGGTTGCTTAGTGGAGTTTTGACTTTGATTGCCAGCTGCAGGAGTACGATGTAGACAGCTTCTTTTTTCGCGCGGAGGCGTTAGCCAAACATTATTTAATTTCCAAAGAGGCTCTTGCACACGAGTTACATTTGCTTCTTCGGAGGGCAGCAGAGCCTTGGTATTGGGCATGTTTTCGGAGCTCTCGAGTATTTCTGTGGCTTTCACTATCGGCAAGCTTTGATAAATATATGTATATATATACATATATATGTATGTATCTATATACATACAACATGTCTAACATCAACTGATGTTGATATCATGCGCGCTATCAGTTACCGGGAGAATCCTTCCTTAGTTTTTACGATTCCTCACACTCTAAGATTTTAAAGCTGCGCAACGCATTGACGGATTTTGATCTCCAATACATACATTAGAGAAATATGCACCAGTGACTGCAGGACTATCTGGCTGGTCTTGAGTTTGCGTCAACACAGGAGTTAGTGAGGAGGGGTATGGCGGTTGAGAATGGTATCCTGCTGGTCATCCAACAGCGAAAATCGATAGTAGGTGCCTCGAGCCTGTTCATGAGATATGAATGGAAGGGAGACGTTCGTCAGGTTCTGGACATCTTGGCGATAACCAACATTCTGTGGACTCCCCTAAGTAACTTCCACCTCATACACTGGCAAGCTGCTACCCTCCGTTGCAAAATTATTCCAAAGAGACCAATCTTCTTGGTTGAGATGGCCCACAACTGGAATCAGCAGCAGTCAATAAGCCTTCCACTAGTATGATCCGACAAGATCCTATACGCATTCAATCCGAAGTCTCCTGCCCTTCAGATACAGTTTCTCCGAGTTTTCGAATGTCTTTAGGTGCGGGCGCAAATACAAAACATGTTGGAATTGCAAAAATTTCGGGCATCGCACTCCCATTATTTACCTCTTTTGCTTTGGTTGTGGGACGGAAAGCGTCATGAAACCTAACTATCCACAGTACCACAATGTAAAATTTGTGACCACATGTAAAGCCATGTCACCTTCAGGGTTTAATACTATTCAATCACCGAGACGGATAGATGCAGCAACGAATATGGACGCAGAGATACGGGGCCTGCAATGACTGATACAAACGCCTTTACACTACCACTTCCCTAAATTCTTCATTTTCTCGAGATCGGTACTTCTCCATTTGCATCTAGCAATTCGATGATCCTAAGTAGAGTACTGGCCTACGTCGAAACTAAGGGTTTGGCGGCTAATGTGGGTAATGCGGTTAATACTATTCAATAACTGAGACGGATAGATGTGACAACGAATGTGGACGTAGAGATACGGGGCCTGCAATCACTAATACAAACGCCTTTACACTACCGCTTCAATACCACTTCCCTAAACACTTCACTTTCTCTTCATTCGATGATCCTAAGTGGAATACTGGCCTACGTCGCAACTAAGGGTTTGGCGGGTAATGATCGTGACCTTTCCCGGATCACTCCCGGAGATCTTGGAGGTTTTTCTTCGCCAGGCGTCTTTTGAAGCATACCTGCGTAGAGTCAATTATTAAAAATCCTGGTAACAATGGACCCTACGCAGAATTTTCATTAAGGGCCACAAATTGAATGGCTTGCTTGATAGTGGAGCCATTGTCAGTATCCTTGAGGCCGGAGCCTTAGACCTACTGTCAGACTTGGGTTTGCATATGTATACCATGCATACTTGTCTCCAGACTATATCAGGGCACAAGGATCCTGTTCTTGGATACGTCACAACATTGGTGCAATTCAACAGCGCCACCATATTGATGAGGTTCCTGTTTGTCCCTCCTTTGACGCACGCAGTTTTTCTTAGAATTGACTTCCGGGACTACTAATTCAGAAAGATGTTATCGAAGCAGCCGCAGAACCTCCAAGCCTCCGAGCCCTAGATTCCATCTGTTGTCTTCAAAAGATCAAACAACAGTTTTCATCAGATAATGAAAAATGCTTGGGTAGGACCAGTCTCGTGTCTCATCACATTGACACTGGTTCTGCTCGACTCAATAAGTGGCCGCATTATGGTGTCTTGTCCGTTAGACAGAAACTGTTGTATGATGAACTCGATTGTATGTCATCTTTGAGTGTAATAGAGGAAAGTCAAAGCTCGTGGGGCTCTCCTGTGATCCTTGCCAGAAAATCCGTTAAGTTACGTTTGTGTTTGTATGACAGTTTAGGATGTCTATCTATTGACACTGACTAAAGGTCTGTTGGAACGGTTGCAGAGGACCAGGTTCATTAACAGCTTGGACACAAAGGGCACCTTTCGGCAAATCCCGTCAGTTGAAGCAAATAAGGCAAAAACGGCCTTTGCTCTTCCTGGCAAGCCCTTGTACCATTTCAAGGTCATGTCATTTAGTTGATGTAATGCTCCCCAAACGATGTGTTGATTGATGCATAAAATAATACCGTACTAGCTGTAGGACAAGGCATTTGTTTACTTGGATAACCTGCTTGTTCCGATTTCAACATTTGAGGAGCACTTGAAATTCCTGAGTACAGTCGAAAAACTACTCAGGGATGCTAAATTGACTATCAATATTGAAAAGAGCAAGTTCGTTAAGAAGAAGATCAAATATATTGGTTTCATAGTAAGGGATATTATCCTGCATACTGACTCGGAGAAGGTTCAGGCATAGTTCTCTATCCTGAACACCAAACGGCTAAAGGCGTGAGATGGTCTTGGGCATGAAAGGATCGCACAGTCCTATTATTACGAACTTTGCTTCTGTTAACGCCCCGCTAACGGACTTGCTTAAGGGTAAACGGTCCTTCAAGTGGTCTACTACTGCCAAACGCGGCTTCAATGAAATGAAGCAGTTGCTTAATTCTGCTCCTGTGCTGGCCAACCTTGATTTTACGAGGCACCTATATTCAATGTGACGCAAGTACAGTGGGTGTTGGAAGTGTTTTGTCCCAGAAAGACGATCAAGGTGGAGAGCATGTAGTCGCGTATATGTCGCTACTTAACGCAACTATAGCATTGCCGAATTGAAATGCTTAAATGCAGTGCACAGCGCGAAGAGATTCGGGGCTTACGAATATTTTGAGGGGATGACTTTCACCATCATTACCGATTATGTTAGCCTAAAATGGCGCATACAGCAGTCGAACCTTTCTGGCCAATTGACTAGGTGGAGTCTGAAATTGCAAGGGTTCAATTGAACATCGGAGGGTGCCTTCAACGTTGTGCCTGATACGTTGTCGAGATCTTGCTTGCAGGACGAGCGGGTGGCCTCGCTCATTACTTATCTCCCGGAGCACAATCATATTGACGGTTTGATTCCGGAATATGCGTCTCAGAAGCTCGAGTATAAACATCTCAAGGAGCACATTCGGAAGCAACCTGATAAGTTTCAGAACTTGTACTTTGCTGACGGCTGGGTGTACATCAGTACTGGTACTCCTGTAACGCTGACTTCGGATACTCTCCGAACAAAATTATGGGTTCCTGAGGGTCACCAACAGGCTCTTATAGTACGAGCTCACGATGATCCCCGGGACTGACATCTCAGAATCCGTAAGACAACACAAGTCTTTTAAAGTCATTTGTAAATAAAAAGTTGGTTAAAGTGGAAATTTTAATGTACAAGATGCAAAGTCAATGGACGTTTTTGAGCGCAAAGTGCTCCGGCCCAGTGAAACAAGGAACAGAGTGGAGAATTCGTTACAACGATGAGTTGTATGAACTATTTGACGATCCACCTGTTTTCTCTTGCTTAAAGTTACGTTAATTGTAACGGGCGGGCCATATAGAAAGAATGGACGATAACCGGCTACCCAAAAGAATATTGACGGGTAGAGCATAAAGTAGATGTCCAGCGGGAAGATTGAGGATTCGATGGGAAGACACGATGTTGGGACTAAGCAACTGGAGGACAAGGTCGCGGAATTGTGATGATTGGGGGAGATTAATCCCAGAGGCCAAGGACCGGCTTGTCCTGTCGCGCCATAGATGATGATGAATAGAATTTCAAACGATCAATATTTCTGATCTTACAACTAAAATTATTCATGGTAACTTTTAATTACTTTAACGCGCGAAAAAAAATTACGATAAAAAATAGAAAAAACAAAGTCCTAATGAGAAAATTATTGCAGCTCCTGCTGAAAAAGTAAGAACTTCAATAAACGCATAAATGGGTGAAAAGGAAATAGCCGATTGGAACTATGCTACTATGCTAGAATAATGACTACACACAATTATATCATATTCATCAATTTATTTATTTAACTCAAGGGCTATAAAGCACGTGGATTCACTTAACTCTATTCTCTGCATAATGACAGGCTGGAGATCTTAAAATTTTAACCAGGGGCGATTACTAATGTGAATATTTTCTAATAATAATTTACCAAGGTGTTATTCATCAACATAAACCGAATAAAATTATTTTTTTCGTTCAAAATTCAGGTCAACAACAAGCGTAATTCAATTGGACGGAAAGCATTTTAAATGAAAACAGACCATTTACTCGCATTGAGGACTTGCTTCATTTTATTATTCCTTTTCGCGAGTTCGTTACAACGTTGGTGCACATCTATTTTTCATACTTGTCTCTTTACCTATCATCAATAACCTTATCTCACCAGCATATAATAAAATAAAAATAGTGAGTAAGCTCACAAGGAGGAAAAGAGAAGAAAAATATTAAGATATATTTAAATTAAATACAGCCCAACTCAAAATAAATTCCACAGACATCACCTACAAACGTTTAAAATGCCTAATATGCATGTGAGCATAAACTATACTCCAAAAACTTCTTGTACATACGATCCCCAACCGAAGAAGCCATCATCGTCATCTTCATCCGCAACGCAAGAAGAGGTCGAGGGAAAGTTAAGATTTTTAGCAACAACAGCAACAGCAGCAACAGTCCAAGTAAAAACCTTATTCAAATGAAAATCGATCGTGTTGCGATCATAAAGAAATACGTTCTTGGACTGTTCTGTAGCTGTTGTTGTTTTCTTATTTTTTTATTCAAATTTTTATTTCTCTCATTTCCATTTTTCCATCTGCTGCTTTTTTGAATAAGAAAAAGAAAAGGAATCTTAAGCACCCAGACAAATTTCAAAAATCTCAACGTGAAAACCGAGCGGGAACTGTACGACGTAACTGGCAGGCAAGTGTATGGATGGATGATACAGAATATTGGAAGAGCCTCGAGCTATGAGGAGCTGGTGAAAAAAGTCCAGATAATTCTTTTCTGCTCTGTATATTTTATACGAAGAGGTTGCCTTTTGGTCTTACTTGGGTCTTCACGATCGTCTTCGGACTTGTGTTCCAACTACACTATCCCGTCGACCGTCGCCTCCTCATGCCTCAGCTGTGTTATTCCTCTTGGTCTTGATCGTCTTAGCACGGTCTTGGCCAGTGTCTTCTTGTTTTCTTCCATCGTGTTTTTCTTGTTCGTATACCTGGATCTACCTTACCTAATACTAAACTACCTTCGTTTCGTCTTCTGTCTTCTGTGCCACCTATCCAACTATACATCCACCTATAGAGGTACGAACACCGAAGTTGTGCACCGCGTGTATTGGTCCTCTTTATAAAAACCTGTATGATTGGAATTTCAAAAATTTTTTTCTCAGTAGAGAGTGTGCTGATTTTTTAAGGAATCCAGCAATCCAAACGAGAAGAAAAAAATGTGTATAAAATCTTTCAGAGTAAACGGAGTGGAAATGATCACGTTGAAGATTATCCATAGTAAATAATAAGATTGAGAATAAGAAGTGTGTCTTTCACCATGTAAATTCTTTTTCTGATGAAATTTCATGAGATGTATTAACCCAGTAAGTGTTTGGGAGTTTGAACGGAATGCCAAAGAATATACTCGTACGGTGTGAATAAGGATTCGAAGAGAGTAGAGTGGACTCTTGCTTTGATTTTTATGTTTACTTTTGGATTAGATGGAATGCAAACTAATCAATTTGGATGAAAAGCATATTAGAAAATATTCTAGTTAAACTCGACATGAGTATATGCAAATAGTGAAATTCTTCAGCATATAGAAAAGCCGGTTTGGCATTAGAGTGCTCCTTACAGAAGAGTATTGAAATCAAACAAGAAGATTGCGAAATCCTGGACTTCAAAATAAAATCGCAATTAAAATTAAAAACGCCGAATAAATATTATTTAAAAGTTTCTTTCTACCCTTTGCAAATTTTGTAGCGAACGCCAGGAGTTTGGTGCCTCGAAGTTAATAAGAAACACACACAAGACCACGAATCGGTTGGTTTATTTAAATGTTTGGCGTAAGTTTTGGTTATTTAGGAATCTTGCAAATATACCCAAAGTACTTTTAGGAGCTATTGTAAAATGAATTTTACAAAAATTCTCTAGTTTCGCGTCCTTTCCGTCCATCCACTTGTCAGTGCACAATAGGAAGTTCTCGCAGAATTTATAAAGTCTACAATAGTCAAACATTGTGAAGAGGTCAGAAGTTGCGGCCGCTCGAAAGTTTAGGTCTTATCGAAAGTTTAAAACGTTATTAAAGGGGGTGCACCCATCAACTGGAGTGACTCAAACATATTTTTGTCATCAAAGTTAGCCGAGTGGGATATCCAATGAAAGGTTTTTTTTTTGTATTTGTTTGAGCACTACGGCCCCTTTTGGTCTTTAGCTTAAAGATAGTGTATCTCATTATTTTAGTCGTATGCATCGGCACTCGAGAAGGTGATATAGTCGGTGCCACGCTTTGGCCGTGTGTCCGTCCATCCAGATGCGATACGTACTGATTTTAAACCAGTACGCATGTTAGCGAATAGTCCGGCCGAAGAATAACTCGAAATAAATCTCGTTGCCACCAACGGAATTGAACCAGGGACCTTCGGCTTACGATGTGAGCAACCACGAGGACTACGATTATAAGTTTTAGTAATTGAAAATATATAGTCAATTCCTGCATCCGAGGTGAGCTAAAAAGTTCGGAAATTTGTGTCACCGCTCGCGATTGGACGCCTTTGAGACGAAAAATCTGGAAAAGTTGCGGAGGTAAGAAGGCACTCTAACTAGATGGAATTACAAAAACAACACGTATTTATTTTTGATATATATTTCAAATCTATCTGAACACAATTGTAGCCAGATTATCAGTTTTCGTGATACGAAGGTAAATTAAATATAAACAGTATTTTTTATATATTGAGAAAAAATAAATTACAGCACTACAGCCCCTTTCGGGCCTTCGCTTAGAGATAGTTAGAGTATTTCATTATCATGATTTTGATATTTACCGTTGTGATCGGGATTTGGCCTCTGCAAATAAAGAAGATGGAGGTGGGGTACTTGTAGCTGTTAGTAATATAGTACGTAGCTCTCTATGTGCTGATGTTTGCTTTTCCCATGTTGTTGATTGTGCGATTGTCAAGATCTTGCTTCCTAACAATACATCTTTATTAGTTTCCTCTCTACATACCTAGTAACTCTCCTTTGTATGTGTATGAGACATTCTTTGACGAGTTTTCCTCTTATGTCTTATTGCATCATACGCAATTTTTAATTCTAGTATGCGGGGATTTTAATTTGGATACAGTGCAATGGACGAAAAACCGTCCTTTCTGTTTCATCAACCGAGTCATCTTCTTTATCTCTCCTCGTTTCTATCACTCTTTTCACTGTCGCACTTTAATATCCCTAATGCTAATGTTCGGGTACTTGACCTTGTTCTTTCTAACTTTCCCCTTTACTGTCTATCTGTTTCCATAGCATTGAATCGTCTTGTGGGCATTGATAGTCATCATCCGCCATTATCGCTCGATCTCTCAATTGGACCTTTGACACATCGTACTTTTGCTTCTTCTCCAAAATTCAACTTCCTCAAAGCAAGCTACGAAGCTCTAGCCTCCGAACTGAACTTGGAGTGTGAGGAAGCTCTGAGTAAGTTTTATAATTACCTCTTGAGTTGATTAAACACTTCATACATTTACAAGCTTTTCGCAAAGTAAACCAGAAACTATGGCTAACTAAACAAGTACTTTGTGCCTTGAATGCTAAAAGTAAAGCACACCGCCGTTTCAAGCGTTGTGGTACTGAAGAATTACGTGCCCGGTTTTGTGATGTGCCCGGTTTTGTGAATATTTTTGTCAAGTCATTAGCATCTTCACTTTGTATCCCTCTGGCTTTTATCTTCAACCTCAGCCTAAAGACTGATACTTTCCCTACTTATTAGAAAAGAGCAAACGTGGTTCCTATTCTTAACAGTCGTGATCTTTCTTCTGTGTCCAATTATAGTCCTATTTCCTTAATTCCCTGTTTTACGAAATTACTCGAGCGTCTGCTACATAATCAGGTTTCAGTTTTATTGACCCCTATGTTGTCGAAAGAACATCACGGGTTTCTCAAAGGCCGCACTACGGCCTAAAATTGAATTGAATTCACAGATTACATTGCTAAGACTTTAGACAATCGATTGCATCTTCACTGACTTCTCGAAGGCGTTTGACATGGTCAACCATCAACTTCTCTGTTACAAACTGAAAGCTTTTGGGGTTGCTGGCCCTCTCTTATCATGGATGGATTCCTACCTGTCTTCTCGTATATGTTGCGTTAGTTACTGTGAAACTACCTCTATTCCATTTTATTCATCCTCTGGTGTTCCTCAAGGTTCCATCTTAGGTCCCCTCCTATTCCTATTGTTTATAAATGATCTTCCTTCGGTTATCGCCTTCAATTGCCTAATGTATGCCGATGATTTCAAAGTCTTTCGAGCTATCAGGTCTGTACAAGATTGTCAATATATTCAGATGGACCTGATTGCAATACGTAACTGGTGTTTCTCTAACTACCTCTGTCTATAAAATGGCTTTTAAGCTAAATCAATCTCCGCTGACTTTCACCTATATGTTAATTGAAGTCCCGCTCGCTGCTGTGAGCTCTGCTAAAGATCTTTGTGTTACTTTTGATCCTAAGCTCAATTTTGATACACACATTCTAATCATGCCTACTAGGACCTCGAATATTGGGACTTATTTTCAGACATGCTTATAAATTTAACAATATATCTACCCCGGTCCGCTTGTTTATCTGTCTTGTCCGTCCTATCCTCGAATATTTCTCTGTAGTTTGGTCTCCCCGACACTCCTACCTCAATAACTCGTTATAGAATGTCCAGCGAAAATTTACTCGTGCCTTGTTTTACAAATTCAAAGTCCCATATCAACCCTATCAATGTCGTTTATCCTTCTTACGTTTGCCTACTCTGTCGTCCCGTCGCATGTATCTAGATCAGTGTTTTCTATATCAACTCTGCCACGATCAAATTTCAGCAACATTGTATGCAGGCTTACGTTTTCGCCAATCATCGCATTCTTCTCGGGCAAGCAATTTTTTCGTACCACCGTATGCCTGGACAAATTTATATTTTCATTCTCCCATTATACGAATGGTAAGAAATCATGATAAGCTTGAGCTTGGTCCTTTTTCTGACTCATACCTTGTTTTTAAATTGAGATTAAGAAGCCTGATACTTACAACTCAATTGGAGTAAATATTAGACTTTTTTGTGCTTTAATTTAATTTTACATGCATATTTGACTAAGGTCTTGCTATTGTTAATATCATTGAATTTCTTTTTATATCAACTCTTTCACTTAATTTTAATTGTCATTAATTTTCTTTTCTGTTTGTTTTGTTCCATTTTGTAATTGGATTATGTTTAATCGGTTAAATGGAATTTAAACAAATAAATGATCGAATGTGTCGGCACTACACAAGGTGATATGGTCAGTATTACTTGGTGTATCCGTCCACCCACCTGCGATACCTTCTGATTTTTTTAACCAGCACGTATCATAATTGAACGGGCTTATAGTCCATCCGAAGAATTACTCGAACCAAATCTCGTTGTCGCCAACGAGCGAACCAGAGACCTTCGGCTTACAGGATGAGTGCTCTATATTTATTGAATAATATTACACACAAATCATATCATCCAAATTTCTCGGTGCAGTCTCCTGCGTTATATACACACTTTTGTCATCGTTTTGGAAGCTTGAATATTGCTGGTTCATAAAAAAATAAAGGACGAGTTAGTTTAAAATGAGGTGGACAATATATATTGGGCTGTTCGATAGTTAGTCGCATTTTTCATATTTTTCAGACTAAATTTATTTATATTATCAACAAAAATTAGTTTTGTTGGATGATCTTTAGCCATCTTTCGGTAAGTTGAAAAATTCTACGTTCGAAGAAGCCTTGGTTTTTAGAAGCGAAGAACTGGTCCAACTCATTTTTTTAACCTGATCGGAATCGAAAGTTTTACCATTCAAATAGTTTTGAAACGAGCGAAATAATGATGGTGCTAGGGTAGGGCTATAGGGTGGAAGTGGCATTAGTTTCCAATTGAGCACCATTAATTTTTGACAGGTTATCAAAGAGGTGTGGGGTCTGGCGTCACCATGATGGAACATCACGCCTTTGCGATTGGCTAGTTCAGGGCTTATTTCTTGATTTCTTAGTTCAATTTCGTTAGTTGAGGATAGTAGACATTCGAATCAATAGTTTGATTTCTTGGAAGCAGCTCAAAGTAGACTACACCCTTATAATTCCACCCAGTATAATCATATTTTGGTGAATATTGGCCTTGGATGTCGATTGTGGGGGCTCATCTTGCTTGGTCTGTGATCTTTTTCGGACTAAATTATCGTTAACAATCCATTTTTCATCCCACCATTTTGATTCTTTTTAGGAATGAGTAGTTTTGGTTACGATTCAGCAAAGAGTCGCATATGTTAATGCGTTTGGTGAGGTGGAGTTCTTTCAATTCGTGAGGAACCCAAACATTCAATGCTCTCTTTGATTGTCCAGTTTCAAGTTTATTTTTACTAACTTGTTGTTTACTAAGGACGCTCAGTTTTTGACTAAATATAGTCCAAAGTTTAATTTTTAAAATAGTATAGAATAATATAAGCCACCAAATTACTACTATATGAAATATGCAGTTCTCAGCATGAAATATCGAACAACCCAATATATATATGTATATATATATATATATATATATATATATATATATATATATATATATATATATAAATAAAATTTTTAGAGGTAGAGAACTTCAAGTTGGCATCAATTGTTAATCCTACGTATGGTGTGACAGCTGTCATGCGTTTTATGGTTAGTTTAGTTTACCCTTTGATCGGGAATCGGATGTGAATAGGATGGAATGGAAGACAACATTCGCCGCGGCCTGGCGCTCACATGTTCGAAATCATATTCAAAAACAAACAAAAAATGGCAGAGAAAAATGGCAGAGAATTATCTTTCCAATAAAACCAATTTCATGGTCATCAAAACAGTGTATCCCTATTTTATTTCATTTCGAAGTTCTATACCTCTAATAACACACCCTGTGTATATATCGAAATATATTTATTTATTTATTTTGCCGAACAAGACATATCCTTTTAGCATAAAATTACACAAAAAAAAACACTTTTAAACAATACATTTTCTTGGTACAGTAGTTTTCACGTACAATTATATTGAGGAATGAAAGGATTTCAGGTTTTGGAAATGGACGGGGAATAATATTTACTAGACTTGTTGAATGCCTTACAACATCTGTTTATTGGCTCATTGTCTGCATAAGTAGTGGGATGGCGACCTACGGAAAGCATTGGTGAAAGTTTTGTGATTCTTAGGGATTCATTCAGAATAATTTTTTTTGTTATATACTGAACTTTAATATTGTCTCTGAGTACATCGAATCCTAGATATGCAGATATCATCATTCTCCTAGAATCTAGTGATGCCATATTTAGCACATTGAGCCGATAGTTATATAATGATAGGCTCCGGAAGTTTCTAGGGTCGTAAAGGGATCTGAGGGCAAAAAGAAGAAATTGTTTCTGGGCCGATTCTAACCTGTCAGCGTGAATATCAAAAACAGGTCTCCAAATCAGGCTGGCATATGCAAGAATAGGGCGCACTAATGAGACATATAGTGATTTAGTAACCCAAATATTCTTGAATTCTTTAGCTCTTCGTTTGATGGACCCTAGCATCTTATTAGCCTTGGATATAACTCCATCATACTGAAGTTTAAAACGAAGCTTTTGGTCCAGAACGACACCAAGGTCCACAATGCTATCGACTTTACTAAGTGTTGTGTTGTTGATGTGGTAGTGAAACAGAAGAAGGCTCCGTTTTCTTGAAAAACTTATCATCCGACATTTTTCCAAGTTTAGAGAGAGATGGTTGATGTAACACCATTCAGAGAGAGTGTTGAGCTTGCACTGGAGAAACATATCGGATAGAAATTATATGACGTGGTAAAATTTAAGGTCATCTGCATAAAAAAGATGAGGTACATGATGTACAACCGCAGGGAGATCAGATATGAAGATATCAAACAAAAGTGGCCGAAGATGACTTCCCTGGGGAACCCCCGAGAAGACCTGAATTTGTTTCGATAACCGTCCTTGAAATTTGACAACTTGTGTGCGGTCTTTAAGGTGAGAATGCATCCAACTGACTAAACGGACAATAATTCCAAAATTAAGGAGCTTGCTAATCAAAACTTCATGATTTACACGATCAAATGCTTTGCTAAAATCGGTATATATTGCATCAATCTGGAGACCCTTTTCCATCTCACACAGAATACTTGATGTCATGATGAGGAGATTGGTAGTAGATCTATTTTTTCTGAACCTATGCTGCTCTTCATTACGCCGCGGTTCTGTAATAGGGGAGATTTTGTTGTATTTGTTCGAAAAGCTATGGAATGGATGACACCGTTTATCATTCCTCTTATGGATTGGTATTAAGTAAGAAGATTTCCAGTAAGAAGGGAAGATGCCACTAGAGAGTGATTTGTTGAAAACGATGGAGAATGGTCTGGTTAATTGTTCTTTGCACTGGATTATTCTTTTCACTGGATCGGGAAAAGATCTCTTATTGGCATCCAAATTGCCAATCGCATGAGCAATTTCTTCCTCAGAAATAGAAATTTCGTTAATCAATGTCGTTGGAGCCATTTCCGAAATGGGATTTAATGGGTTCTCAGGATTACAATAAACTTCTTTAAAGTGATTTGCAAAAAACTCGCAGATTTGCTCTTGGGAACAAGAAACTGAACCCTTGAAAAACATATATGAAGGGTAGCCTTGAGTCTTACGCTTGATATTTACAAAATCAAAGAACTTTTCTGGGTCTTTAATAATATTTTCACCGATCAAATTCACATATACTTCATATGCTTCTCGAGATTTTATTTGAAATTCATTATATTTTGATTTAACACAGTTTTCCAATAAGAGGTGTTATTTTGATATCAAAAGAAAAATGCCATTTTTAGGGTTTTGTAAAATAATTTTACAAAACCCTACTAGTTTCGCGACCAGTCTGTCCGTCTGTCCGTCTGTCCGTCCGTCCGTCCGTCCGTCCGTCCGTCCGTCCGTCCGTCCGTGTGTCACAGCAGTTTTTCTCGGAAACTACTTAAGCTAGAAACATTAAATTTTGTGTGCAGGTGTAAAGTGATGATCTCTTCAAAGTTCAACTACAAATAAAATTTATAAGGTATTTAAGGGGGGCCTCCCCATATAGGAGAGTGACCCCCCGAAAAAAAAATTTCATTGAAGGTAGCCGATATGGGTATCAAATGAAAGGTCTTGATGAGAACTTTTCAAAACAGGTCTTAGTTTTGCAAAATTTGCTTCGAGGGGCGCACAGGGAGGGGAAATACACGCAAAATTTGTGTCCCCCCCCCTCGCGATTGGACACCTGTGATGCGAAAAATCTGAAAAAAATCAGGAATGTAGGCCTTGGTGAGTACAACAACAACAAATACGTGAGAAGTCGCAATTCACTCAACTTTGTTAGTAATAGTATGATTTATCGATTTTATGTTTTCTTGAATAAAATCTTAACGGTACCCTTAAATTCAATGAAATTCAGTACGTGGATGTCTATTTACAAGATTGACCTATCCTGAAAGTTTCATAAAGATTGAATCATATCGAGCGAAGTTATAGCGGTTTGAATTTTCCTGTATTACTATGGAACAATATGCGCTGCATTTATTACTATGGCAACATATGGCTATGGAACAACATGCGCTTTTTACCGACTCAGACACTTCAGTTTTGCTAGGATTTGCATGAAAATTTCAGGGATGATATGTGTCATGCATATCTTTGAGAATCGGTTCAGCTAGTGGTATCAGTAATCGTAAAACAAAATAGTGGCTGTTTTAAATGCGAAGATTGAATAATTTTGAGTTATTTTTTCCCAACTTCAACGTTTAAGGTGCATGCTTTGAACACTTGATTCAATTTAATGAATGACTGAAGATGAGTACCTGCAATTAATGCTCATAAGTGAAACAAGTCAAGGAGGTGCGAGAGAGCTCCTAGCAAAAGGGTCTTGTAACCATCCAAGGATTCGAAAAAATTGGCCATTAATCTATGATAACAGTACAGGAGAGTGGCCCCTGAAAAAAAAATTCATCAAACGTAGCCGATGTGAGTATCAAATAAAAGTTTTCATGGGAGCTTTTCAAAACAGTTGTTAAACTGTCAGTTTTTGCTTCAGTGGGGGCACAGGGGGGAAATACATGAAAAATGTGTTTCCTCCGTCGCGGATGGACATCTGAAATAATTATCAAGGGAGATATTTATGAGTATAACAATACCAAAAACCTCAGAAGTCGAATTCGTGCAACTTTGTTAATAATAGTATGATCTTCGTATTTCATATTTTCTCCAATAAAATCGTCTTTGACATGTTTCTTGATTTGATTCGATCTGGTGACTGCATTTTGTAAATTGAATACAAAACCCTTCTGACATGAGCGTAGGTCTGTTTTCCCAACTTGTTTAATATAATGATCGGATGATTATTTCATTATAAAGAAGAAGGTATGACGTTAATAGTGAAAAATAACATCAGGCAAATGACCACCACGACCACGCTTACAGGACCATATCCTTTTCATGAAATTTTCCATAACCAAACCGCAAAGTGGCTGCCCTATTTCCTCGAAAGCCTCACGAATTCGATCTTTGAGGTCTTGAATCGACGCTGGGCTGTTGGCGTAGACCTTCTCTTTCACGTGGCCCCAAAGGAAGAAGTCGCGGGGTGTTAAATCACAAGATCTCGGTGGGTAATTGTGATCACCTCTTCGAGAGATAACACGGTCCGGAAACTTTTCCCGTAAAAGATCAATGGTTTTGTCGCTTGTGTGGCAAGTAGCGCCGTCTTGTTGAAAGTAAACGTTGTCCAGATCAATGCCATCCAATTCCGGCCATAAAAAATCATTAATCATCTCCGGATAGCGAAATCCATTCACCCTAACTGTTGCTCCAGCCTCATTTTCGAAAAAGTAAGGTCCAATGACTCCGCACCAAACAGTCACACGTTGAGGATAGAGAGGCTTTTCAACAATAACTCTTGGGTTTTCCGAGCCGCAGATGCGACAATTTTGCTTGCTGACGAAGCCACCGAGGTGGAAATGGATCTCATCACTTAAGATGATTTTTCGATGGAATTCCGGATCATTTTCATGCATTTCAAGGACCGACCGGCTTGAGTTCTTGGGTTAACTGAACTTTATAAGCCTTAAGACCCAAATCTTTATGCAAAATATGGTGTAATGACGTTTGTGGAATGCCTAATTCCAAAGAAAGACGAGGAATGGACAAACCTGGGTTTTCTTCAACACTTTCGGCTATAGCAGCAACATTCTCGGCTGTTCTTGAGTGACGTGCACGAGTTTTATTCTTCACATCACTAAGTTGTTCCAACAGCTCGAATTTTCCCACCAATATCTGTATTGCGGTCCGGCAAGGTGCTTCACAACGACCCAAAAATGTTCGAGTTTTACGAACCGTCTCTGCCAAATTTTCACCATTTTTATAGTGAATTTTAATAATTTAAATGCGTTTTTGAAGCGTGTATTGTTCATTTTTATTAATGGCGCAGTTTTTATTTGTCAAATGTCAAAAAATGACAACTTCAAAGGTGACATCTACCGAAATAGTGGGCTATTCAAAATAACACTTCTTATTGGAAAACCCTTTATCATTGCTGACATCTTTCTTGCTTTTGAAAATTCTATAATATTTATTCCTTTGATTTCGTAAATATCTAAGATCACTATTTAACCAAGTTTCAGACAATTTATCTTTTTTCTTAATTTTAGGTACATACTTTTCGACGGCGTCAAGAGTTATTTGATTAAAACAGGATAATGCTTCTTCTAAACCTAACGTCGAAAGTGTACCACGCCAATCAACAGCGAAAAGATGTTTATTGATACTTTCATAATCAGCATTGCGAAAGACGTATACAATTGATTTATTGTATGAAATGAATGAAAATCTCAATATTAAGTGCAGAGTGATGAAGGCTGTTACAAAAAAGGTTCTCTTTGTCATCAGTTTGATTGACCAATACATCGTCATATGCTTTAGTAAAAATTAGGTCTAACCAATTTCCATTTTGGTTGGGCGTCGGAGCGATTTGCTACAAATCGTTGCTATAAAAAGTACTCATCAAATTAAATTCTGACTGTCAAGAAGATTGATTTGGAGAAGACGATTATCGATATATAAAGAGAAATGGTGTTTTTATTGAAAAACTTTGGCACATCTTTATGAATTTTCATGATTTTAATGATTGAGGTGATTTAATTAGTTTTAAACTTCAGTGTTAATTTTTAAATGTTGTTACCAAGCCGCGAAATGTTTCATTTCTTTTCTAAAAACTATGGAAAATCAGGAAGGCAATAAAAGCTAGGGAGTTTCCCTCACAAAGGACTAACTAAGCAGTGTAGGTCCAGAAAGTGCTAGAAACGGCGAAAAAGTAGTTATTTAATATAAATAAACTATCTCTATCTTCGTGCTGATAATCTCCTTAGTCTCTATTCTTAGTATTGTTTGTTATAATGGAAATCTGGATTAAACCTACGTATGTCTATGCAAAGGCAGTAAGTCCGGAAATCAATAAATTCAACTAGAAAAGCAGTCATGATGTATCATCATTGAAACCTCACCAACTTTTAAAGCTAGCACAAAATGGCATATAAAGCTGACCCAATTACCAGATTTTAATTTATTTAAAAGTTTTGGTCTACAACGGAAAACTGCATGCCAAAGATCGTCATCTTCCTACATTCGGCGCAATGAATACTAACCCAAGATTTCCAGGCAATCTTCACAGCATGACACTTCTACGAATTTTCTTCAATAAACAAGCGGAAGTATCCCTCCGAAATCATTTTTCTTTTTCAAAGATAAACGATCAGCGAATCAAGAATTTGACCTCATCTTAATTATAGAGTCCCAAAACGGATGGTATGCAGCGATTCAATGTTTCTCTGTAAAACTACCCACATGTTCTTCACGAAGCGCAAAACGACAAGTCAGCATTGAGCGTTGGGGCCACATGAAAGGCAAATCGAAAGTAAAAAAAAATAAAATAAAACAGACGAAAGAAGATAATTCGACAACACTTGGGTCAAATTCCTTGAAGTTGAGGTGAGCTTCCCGGGCTCAGAACATGTATAACGTGCCAACCGTGTACGAAAGAATTTTTCGAGAAAATCAACTTTGTGGACCACGCGAGATGACGCTGCCGGTGATCATGATGATAATGATGATCACCATCATCATCATCATCATCTCCATCGTCGTTTCTTGGTCGCGTCTACGTCGTCATCATCATCATCATGATCAAGACAGCGACGACATAGCAACAACTGAAGGGTATGACCACTTAAAGATAAAAACGTGAAAACCAGCCAAGCCTCAATTCATATGGGCTCTGCCAAAAAACAGCGAAGATTTCTAAAGGTATGTTTCGGGCCTCTAGGTACCTGGAATTCCAACAAACACACCTGGAGTAACCTGAAGCACCATCAACATTTCTGCTTCACATCAGTCTTGCCAGTGTCAAACCCTTACCTTGTTATCTAATTGTTTGAAAGTTTGTTTGTCTCCTTTTTATCTAATTGGTTGAAAGTCCCTAAATATCAAAGTACTTCTATATTAACCCTACTTGATCCTTAAATTTTTCGCTATCACTCACAATGGAATCTAAGATTTTAAGTAGCACAAACTCAAAAGGATCATACTTTCGGTAACCACCAAAATTACTCCAACGCGCCAACCCACTCGTATCCAACATCTAAACTCATGGTAGCATTAATTTTATGCTTCGAATAAAACATGTATTGTTGTTAAGATGCTAAAGTCTTTTCTGTCATCGCTGGAGCGCGCAGGTGAAATTCCAAAATGATAAAGGCTTTGCAAGATGATGGGCTCCAAAATGGATTCCTCAGTGTATACTCCTGGCAGCTTTTGCACTGCACGACCGGAATACCCTCTCGCTTCCTCGTGCGATCGCGCAGCATTCAATCCCGACCATAGTCATTCCGTTGGAATCGAAAAACATTAAAATTAGGAACAAGTTTTTCATATTGGTTCTACTTAAGTTTAGTGCCCTCGTAATTCGAATTCTCTTATGGAATTTGTTTTGATCGGATTTTCCCCTGCAGGGAACTGTAGTGGATGTTGATGGTACTTGAGGTAGACGGAGGCAAATATGAAGGCTAAAAGGTGATTTTGCTCAGTTGTGAAGCTTCGAGAAACTAATAATAACTTTTCATGTTTAATTTAAATGTTCAAAATCTACTGGTTGATTATATACATTTGAAGCGAACGTTAAAGACAGGATGCGATGATGGCTAACAATTAAATACGAAATAGCAGGGTAGGGTTTTCATGATGTAATTTTTTCTGGTAGAATTTCATTTCAGGCTTTTTTTGGTTATTAGCTTTTGATATGTGTTTTTAATGGGAACGCGTGATTTCTAAGATATAATTACAATACTGTTGCTTGGTTTTTCTTTAGATCTGTTCTGAGAATCCTGCAGAATCTGTTAGTAACGCTAAACTTTGAGTTGGATGCATATCAACTGATTGAATTAATTTACTTATACGAGTACGACGGTACGGTTCCCTAAAGTTGGTGCGATTGACTTCTAATCTGCGAGCGTTACTCACTGAAAAAAATATTGTGCATAATATTGATGAATGGCAATCATCAACCAAAAATCCGTTGCTACAATGAACTATTCATACTTTCAATGAAACTTTTCATCAGCTCTTCAACAGCTCATCAATATTATGAATCACGATTCATTAAATTTTCGTCTGACAAATACCAGCCGTACAAATGAACAACATTAGTAGTTTCTTTTTTCTTTATTTAAAAATAGGGTGATATTTACTGAAGCGTATTGTCCTTTCAGATCATTATCCACATTAATGGACTGCATTCGAAGTTTGTCGCGATTCCTGATGAGTATGTAGAGGAAAGGACTATCTATTACGAAAAGTATGTGATAAAGGAATCTTGGCATCTTTCTTTACGATTGCAAAAATTAAATCATAAGGGTAATTATGGGAACCTACAAGAGACAATATAAGTTTTTTAATAATTTTATATTACAGATTACTTTGGTCTTCAATTAAGATTCGATTTTTTATCCCACCAAAACGAGCAGAAAAGATACCTAAAAATTTCGGATTGAGACTTCGAGAATCTTAGCCTTTAAACGATGTTAAATTTATTTTTAATGCATATTTTAAGTTTAGTTTTGAGTGAAAATTTAAAGTAATGCCCTATTCTAAATCCATTTGAGAACCCTCTAGAGTGTGTATATAATGAAAATATCATATAATTATCACTCTAATTCGTAATTAATCATAACATTAATAATATATGGTATAGTGTTCATTCGAAATCGAAAATAATAATAAAACAGTTTGTATTCATATAAATTGTATAAGATCGTAGATTTTAACAATTTAAAATTATTATGAATTTGATGATCATGATGAATATTGAAAATTCCTTCATCAATATTATGTACACGATTCGTACTTTTCATGAAAATGATGGATTTGCGTATCCACTGAAAAGACTACGATAAGATGCATAGTATCAATGAAGTTTTTCATCAATGTTATGAACATATTTGATATACAAATTCATGATGAACTTTTCCATCGGTTAGGGATTTATGAAATTTTCGTTGTCAAAATGAACATTTTATCAATACTGTGTACCTTTTTCGTTCAGTGCATGCTCACTATCTTTTTTAAGTTTATGTTTTTATGCAGGCAAAGACGCAGATCGATTAATCTACTATTAAGCACATGTCGAATATTCTATCGCGCAATTCAATTGAAGTTTCGCATTTATATTTTTGTAGAGTGATATTTGGTGAGCCAACGCTTTTCTAGAAGGTGATGTATTGCTAGGTAAGGTACACTACTATCCTCTGCGGATACAGGCACTCAAATATGTGCTTTCTCATTGGTAGAAACACCAGCGCGTAGTGCGACGATAATTTTATCTGGAGGAGGTTGGATTGTTTCTTTAACGAGGTCGTCGCCCTGCTAGTCCCAATCTTTCGCAGGCAAAAAATCGGTAGCAAGCGTAGTCAGGACACTGTCGCTTACCCATATTGTGCAGGTAAGACCGAAAAATCCATATCCACCCCAGAAATGTGCCTTATAAAATATTAGGACTTAAAAATTTTACATTTTCGCCTATAAAATCATTAGTTATACTTAAATTCAATGAAAAATAGATCGTTTAATGCGAGATTGTCCTAACCTGTAAGTTTCGTCAGAATATAACCATATTTAGTGAAGTTATAGCTATTTGAATTTTAAGATATTACAGTAACAATGCATAATTTTCCTACTATATTGGCTTTCGATCAAACCAAACTCTACATTTGTGATCGGATCTTCTTGAGCATTTAAGGAAAAATGTATAATTCAAATATTTTTGAGACTTTCAACACTGAATGATATATGCAACACTGCAAAAAAAATGGTGGCCGCTTAAATTGAAGAGCTAAAGAATTTTCTTCTAATAGCCCAGTCATATTAGGTAAAAAAAGGGGTCAACCTCGGAATGAAAGATAATAAGCTGCAAATTGGTATGAACCTTTGTTTTGTCATTCTAAATGTTGTCTCAAAAGTCACAATCGTTATCGTGTCCGCGTCTCAAGATATTCAAGGTCAAAGGTCACAAAAATCGGTTTTTCGCGAATATCTGGCTTCCTATCGGTTAAATGAGATTTGCATTTATTATAAAAGTTGTAGGCTATAAAATTCCCTACAACTTTTGTTTAAACTTTTTTTTCATACGACCAACCGTTTTGAAGGTAGAGCGCGAAGAGTGCACATCGTACAGTCATATACGGCCTAATGCAAGGTCAAGCGTGAGTTATGGTTATCAGTACGTTATAAAGTCAATTATTTACTTGGAAATTATAATTATTAAACAATGCCTATTATTTATGTACTAACTATTAATTATTTATATTTAATTAAAGTAAGTAACTTGATTTGCAACGGTACAATTTCAAACTAACGAATAATCTTGACTCATACGAAGTGGAGAGAGTGGCCTTGAATACTATAGAACATCTGTCCCGGCAATGAATAGAAAAGGGCATAGGGTAGGGACAAGTATTTCCAGGTATATAAGTATTGAGAAATTTACGCGTTTTAAAGAAAAGATATATAATGTCGTGTTAACTTAAAATAAAACTAAAATATATAATTCAGAATTAATAATATTTTATACTTAAATAGTTAAATATGAATAATTATATATATTATTTATGTACTAACTATTAATTATTTATATTTAATTAAAGTAAGTAACTTGATTATTTATATATAATTATTCATATTTAACTATTTAAGTATAAAATATTATTAATTCTGGATTATATATTTTAGTTTTATTTTAAGTTAACACGACATTATATATCTTTTCTTTAAAACGCGTAAATTTCTCAATACTTATATACCTGGAAATACTTGTCCCTACCCTATGCCCTTTTCTATTCATTGCCGGGACAGATGTTCTATAGTATTCAAGGCCACTCTCTCCACTTTGTATGAGTCAAGATTATTCGTTAGTTTGAAATTGTACCGTTGCAAATCAAGTTACTTACTTTAATTAAATATAAATAATTAATAGTTAGTACATAAATAATAGGCATTGTTTAATAATTATAATTTCCAAGTAAATAATTGACTTTATAACGTACTGATAACCATAACTCACGCTTGACCTTGCATTAGGCCGTATATGACTGTACGATGTGCACTCTTCGCGCTCTACCTTCAAAACGGTTGGTCGTATGAAAAAAAAGTTTAAACAAAAGTTGTAGGGAATTTTATAGCCTACAACTTTTATAATAAATGCAAATCTCATTTAACCGATAGGAAGCCAGATATTCGCGAAAAACCGATTTTTGTGACCTTTGACCTTGAATATCTTGAGACGCGAACACGATAACGATTGTGACTTTTGAGACAACATTTAGAATGACAAAACAAAGGTTCATACCAATTTGCAGCTTATTATCTTTCATTCCGAGGTGAAAGCCCTAATATGACTGGGCTATAAAGGGTGGTCCAACCAAAACGCACGTAATAATTGTAAATAAAACAAAAAGTTTTCAGAGATTTATGTTAATATTCTTTATTATAATAGAAGGATCTATGAGAATTATGTGTGAAACAAAATGTAGCGGTCAGCTACAGTATTCAAGACCCGCACAAACATTTCTCACACACATGCAAGCATCCACACTACATTTACGCAAACACTCATTGTCTGAAGTTGCATTGCATTCAGCGGTTAGCCGTGCCCACGTCATCAATCAAGCAACACGTGTAACTCCCAACTCCAAAATATTTAGTTGATTCTTGAATAAATCTATAGTTAGTTTAGTTAAGTAAGGTTTCGCGTTGTCATTTACTGACCTACACAATCCCTACAACTGGTGACCCCGTCAAAAACGATCACGACGACGTTTTTATTACGTTATTGCAAAATCTACCGACGCCACGCCACGAATATTTTCTATAATCTTTCGTAATCCAACGCATCTTGTCGGAGCAACGCTGAACACAGTGCGAGTCACTCGTCAGCAGTGCAATAGCGCATTCATTTCATCTATAAAACAGTGTCGTGCAAATTATATGCGATTAGCAGTCAAAATAATAATAAGACAATCGACTTAATCCGATCACAGTGTATTTACGTACAGTAAACAATCGGCGCATTGCTGGGTACCTATAAACGTTGTACCGTGCTGGTGTATACGTAAGAACTACATCTGTGTACCTGTGAATTGTGTCTAGTGAATTACTATCATCATGTGTAAAGACAACAGAGAGTCATCGTCTACCGAGGCCGATGCGGTGAGCAACAAATCAGCGATAAGACCACCGACCTTCTCATTCAACCACCCGTCGCTTTGGTTTACATAGCTTGAAAAACAATTCGAGCTATTCAATATTACAAGTGAATTAAGGCGATGCAGGTATGCTGCTGCCTATCTTGATACGCGTGCTGCTATCGAGGTAGAGCCAATCATCAACAGTCCGCCCTGCACAAATCCATACCAAACACTTCGCGACACTCTCATTGAATATTTATCGCAATCACGCGAAGCAAAGCTAAAACAATTGCTCGAGAAAGAAGAGCTCGGGGACAGGAAACCATCACAATTCCTACGCTATCTTTACACACTCGACAACAGCGTGCCTGAAAATATTCTTCGCGCAGTCTGGCTGTCGCGTCTACCTGCAGCAACACAAGCTATTCTCGCGCATCACAAAACTGATCCTCTCGATGTAATAGCAACAACCGCCACAGCGTCAACGAAATGACGCCACAACTTCAGGTGGCCGCGATCGGCAAACAACCGTCGATTTTAAAAACAAATCGGCGAGCTAAGAAATCAAATGAGCGAGCTCATAAATATCGTCAGACAGCATTGATCACGCTCATCGTCACGTGATCGATCACGATCACCATCGCGTGACAGACCATCGGGAACCGACGTTGATCCCTATCGCTGCTGGTACCACCAAGTGTTCCAGAATCGCGCGAAGAAGTCCAAACAACCCTGTATATATAAGGGAAATGACAATCAGGGTCATTAACGGCGGTAAATGATCCTGCACACACGTCAAACCGCCTCTTCGTCAATGATCGAGTCACAAAAGTCCGATATTTAGTGGACACTGGCTCAGACCTCTGTGTATATCCACGTCATTTGCTCCAGGGTCGCAGAGGGAGGCTTGATTACACACTATACGCTGCAAATGGCTCGTATTCAACGTTAGTCTTCGTCGAGATCTATCGTGGCGATTCGTCATCGCTGACGTGTCAAAATCAATCATTGGCGCTAATTTTCTCAGTTTTTACGGCCTCGACCTCAAAAACGCCAAACTCATCCACTCAACCACTGGCTTAAAAACTCGGGGCAAGGTATCTCGCTCCAGCAACGTACAATATCATCCATTAAATCAATACAAAATCAATGTCCTTATTCATTGATCATAAAACAATTCTCAGGCGTAACACGACCCGATGGCATTTGCAGAGCAGCTAAACATTCAACCGAGCATCGCATCGAAACAATGGCAGGTCAACCAATTGCCAGCAGAGCACCTTATCTCGCTCCCGATAAACTGAAAATTACCAAAAACGACAAAATGACCCAGCTTGGGCTTGCACGACTGCAAACAGTCCATGGTCTTCACCTCTCCATCTGGTCCCAAAGAAATCTGGTGACTGGCGACCTTGTGGAGGTTACTGTCGACTCAACGATCGCACGCTGCCTGACAGATACCCTATACGTTTGTTAGAGGACTTTACGGCTAATCTTCACGGCACAAAAATTTACTCGACAATCATTCTCGTTCGTGCCTTCAACCAAATCCCTGTTGCTTCAGAGGATAGTGGCAAAACCGCAATCATCACATCATTCGGTTTCTACGAATTCCCATTCATGAGGTTTGGGCTTCATAATGCATCTCAAACCTATCAACGTTTCATTGACGAAGTCAGGCAAGGACTTGACTTGGTATTTCCATACGTCGACGATATTCTCGTCGCTTCATCTACCGAGAAAGAGTATCATGAACACCTTCAACAACTCTTTACTCGCCTGGAAAAATACGGATCGTCATCAGCAGCGCTAAATGTCGACGTGGGTTTCCGCTACCGAGTATCTCCAGCAGGCATTGTACCGCTCCCAGAGCGAGTGGCAGCAATAGCAGAATTTCCCAAGCCAAACAATCAAACAGTTGCGTAAGTTTCTTGGCATGTTTAACATTTTAAAAACACTGCTAAGTTGCTGGCTACATTCAACGACTGTCTCCATGGATCGTACGTTAAAGGCTCTAGTCCAGTACGTTAAAGGCTCTGCTCCTGCACACTTTAACGCGAAACTGCCTTCGAAAATTGCAAAAAACAGCTGGAGGCACTCGTCATGCTCGTTCATCCAAGCACTGAAGCATCGCCACAACTTGAGAAAACACGGATATTGAATTTCTCGCGCAAAAGAGTCATTGTTTCACCACCTGTTGGAACGACATATCGTCCAGGTCCATAGCCTCAACTTCTGTCCACAAGAAGTCCGTTATCATCTCGCAATAGCGAACACCATTCACGGTAACTATTTGCCGTCCTCATTTTCAAAGAAGTACGGCCCGATGACGCCGCCAGCCCATAAACCGCACCAAACAGTCACTCTTTGTGGATGCATCATCGTTTCAACAAACACTCGTGGATTCCCATGTGCCCAAATGCGGCAATTCTGCTTCTTAACAAATTCACTGAGGTGAAAGTGTGCCTCGTCGCTGAAGATGATTTTCTTTGTAAAGTCATCATTCCCTTCTGTCTTTTCAATCAACCATTCGGCGTATTGCCGAAGCTTGAAATGGTCAGTTGGCGTCAGCCCTTGAGTCAATTGAACCTTGTAAGCGTGTAAATTCAAATCTTTATTCAACATTCGCATCAGTGATGTTCGCGGGATATTCAATTGTTGGACACGACGACGAGTCGAGGTTGAGGGCTCTTCTGCCACACTATCGCGAACAACAGCAATGTTTTCCGCAGAACGAACTGGGCGAGCATGCGAAGGTGATTACATATTTCCTACAGACCCGGTTTGCTGAAATTTGCGCACAATTCTCCCGATTGTAAACACATTTGGTCAATTATGCTGACCAAAAAAATCATGAAATGCACGAAATGCATTTTGATTTGAACACCCATTTTCGTAAAAGGCTTCAACAACATTAACGCGCTGTTCAATTGTGTACCTCACTGAGGTGAAAGTGTGCCTCGTCGCTGAAGATGATTTTCTTTGTAAAGTCATCATTCCCTTCTGTCTTTTCAATCAACCATTCGGCGTATTGCCGAAGCTTGAAATGGTCAGTTGGCGTCAGCCCTTGAGTCAATTGAACCTTGTAAGCGTGTAAATTCAAATCTTTATTCAACATTCGCATCAGTGATGTTCGCGGGATATTCAATTGTTGGACACGACGACGAGTCGAGGTTGAGGGCTCTTCTGCCACACTATCGCGAACAACAGCAATGTTTTCCGCAGAACGAACTGGGCGAGCATGCGAAGGTGATTACATATTTCCTACAGACCCGGTTTGCTGAAATTTGCGCACAATTCTCCCGATTGTAAACACATTTGGTCAATTATGCTGACCAAAAAAATCATGAAATGCATGAAATGCATTTTGATTTGAACACCCATTTTCGTAAAAGGCTTCAACAACATTAACGCGCTGTTCAATTGTGTACCTCACCATGGCTGAATTTGTCAAACACTGAAACATAGAAATGTCAAATTAAGTTTGGCGAAAAACTTGACGGTAAGGGTGACTCAAAATTAACATCGTGTATTATGGTTGGACCACCCTTTTTATGTATTATTCAATATACATATCCCCGAAGTGCTTTCTTGAGTTTTTTTATTACTTGGATAACATAAGAGTGCATTTGACAGGTTGGTAAAAATCTACAACTGTGGCATTTCGCTTTACGGATGTTTTGTCATCGTGTGGTATAAACAATTAGCTTATTTGAGTTTACTACCCCTTTGTTCCGTCAATTAGGTTACTTACACTTCTTTATGGTGCAGCTGCTGTTACATTTTGATTCATAGACGTTAGTGACTACCTTGTTTATATTTTCCATCACTGAAGTATCTTTGCAAAATCATATAATGCACAGCCCGGTGTATGCTCTAGGATTTTTGAGTGAGTTTTCTATTTTGTCAGAGCCTTCACGCTATACCTTAGGTTTTTATGATACTCTTAAATTTTAAAGTAATCCCTCACAAATTCCGTGGTTTTAACTATAACCAACGGGATGCCCTTGGTTCGCGTTCGTCGTGTATTTATTTGCAGAATATGTATTTGCTCACGATGGAGTAGAAAAACGTTCGCTAAGAAATAACTCAGGTTTCCTTTGGCTGCTCCCAAGATTGAAAATGCTGCTGGACACCAGTTGCATTCCTTATTTGCGATTCAAATTAATATGATGAGTGTGCCAAATGTCGTTTCGTAGTCTGAATTCTAGAATTGCTTTAAATGGAGACAATCTTAAAGGGTACCAAGAATCGGATGGTCAAAAATAACGCCAGCGCAGAGATGAACTTTTCGGTCAGAACTCGTATTTGACTTTCTTATATTATTATTTTTTTTTGCTTTAGGACTACAGTCCCTTTCGGCCCTTCGCTTAGGGATGGTTAGAGTATCTTGGTATACTCACTGGGGTTATTATATATGCACATAGTCAAAGCAATCAACTAGAGTAGTCAATTAAAGGGCTACATCAGTCTTTGAACTGTTGTATGAGGAGTCTGGTTTCCGTTTCCATGAAGCTATTGTATATTGCAAAAGCGGTTTGTTGCAGGCATTGCTGTTATATTAAAATTAATATTCTTAAAGAAAACCGATCCGATCTCATAGAAGGCATCAATAGTTTACATTTTTCCTGATCATGATATATACCTTAAATGGTTCATTGTGGAGTTACTGGTATTCAGCCTCAGAATTGAGTTCCCTTGTTTTCGGAATTTTAGTTGTAACTCACGAAAATTGCGAAAACGTGTGACTTCACAGCAAAGGTGACAGATAACTCAAACTCCTTTCTTCAGCTTCAGATCCTCGGGTCGTGCGGCATTATTTGACTTGACTAGGTTCATATTGTCAGATAGTAAGTCTTATTTTGATTTCTTCTCTCTAATCTGAACCTTAGCTGCTTTGTGATCCACTTCCATGGTTGATCCTTTGGTTGCTCTTTGTGATTGTTACCAAGCGTCAAGAGATTTCGTTTCGGGAACAGCATTTGCATTTTGTCAGACCTGGTTAATCAGCTTGAGCTTTCTCCACGTGAAAATCTATCAATTTTTGGTCAAGGCCAATGCTCGGAACTTAGTCTAACAAATTTAGCAAGATAATATTTCAAGGACGTCATGACTGAAGTTCAGATCGATAAACTATCATGATAAAAAAAATGAATTAGTTTCCTGAGAGAAATGAGAAGATTATTGAGACTGATGAACCAAGTGCACTATTTTGATAGATGTAGTGACTTGAAAAAAAATTCTTGAACACTACAAGTGCTAATAATGTTTTTTTAAATGCAAAATATATATTCTACCGAAGCAAGAAAGAAATACACCGGAGAATAAAGCTCGCAAATAAAATACTTTATTCAGTTTTGCCGATCTTGCAGATAAGCTGCATACACAGGAAAACAAAGCTCCAAATAAAGAAGCCTGAGATAAGACCTGTGTTATGCTATAGGTGCGAAACATGGACTCTAACCCAAGCATCCGCAAACATACTGAACGTCTTCGAGCGTCGGATCCTGAGGAGAATAATAGGACCGAAGCTAGACGGGGACCAATGGAGAATCCGATACAACCATGAGCTGTATGCAATTTTTGACGAGCCGGAGGTCTCAACGATTGTAAGACTGCGGAAGCTGCAATGGGCTGGCCAAATGAATCGTTTGGACGAACAACAGATACCCAAAAAGGTATTCGTTGGGAAAACTGAAGGGCGGAGAGCACTGGGAAAACCGAAGAAACGCTGGTCTGACTCGGGTAAGGAAGACAGTTTATTGCTGCTCGGATTTCCTGATTGAAGGACGCAGCTAATGGACCCAGACAGTTGGAGGCGCTTGTTGCAGGAAGTGAATGCCCGAGAGGGGCTGTAGTGCTTCGAAGAAGAATAATAAGATCATCTTTTAAATTCTAAGCAGTCAATAATATTATCCGGCCGCTTAAAGTGGATTGAAATTGGATTTTTTTTAGCTGAGCCTTTAATGTTATTGAAGTTTTTCGGGAGTTTTTTCATTATTTGTGTTTGCATATCATAAGTTGACTAGAACACACTTCTGACATGAGCAAACTGCTGTCTACTCAACTATTTTGCTATTTTTTAAAATATTTGATTAAAAATAGTTTTCTTTTGTTCTCTCGTTCATCAATTTTAATAATATTTCATACAGGGCCTGGATAATAAGTAACCGGACTGACCTCAGGAAATTTTTTATTGGAAAAATATGTACAATTTTTCTTTAGACATCTTCAAAGTAGTCCCCATTGGAGTCGATAACACGCTGATACCGGATTTTCCAATCCCCGAACGCTCCCTGGAAGTCGGCAACCTCAATGCTGTCTAGAGCCCTCGTCGTAGCACGTTGAACGTTTTCCAGAGTCCCGAACCGCGTCCCCTTAAGGTGTCTCTTGATCTTGGGGAACAGAAAGAAGTCCGCTGGTGCAATATCCGGGCTGTAAGGAGGCTGTGGCAACGGAGCACCGAATGCTCAGACGACGATCACTGTTCAACACATCACGCACTTTTTGCACATTTGTGTCCGTGTGACTGATTGATGGAGGACCGACGCGCTGTTTGTCATGGACGTCATCGCGGCCCTCCCGGAAATTTCTGTGCCACTGAAAAACTTGATTTCTGGACAGAGCATCCTCACTGTAAGCCTCTTGAATCATTTGAAGAGTTTCCGTGGCCGTTTTCTTGAGTTTGACACAAAATTTGATGCTAACACGTTTCTCGATCGTACGCTCCATTTTCACTCCGACGACGTAGCTGAACACGCACTCCGCTCTCGCTCGATGCTATCTCTCCATGCGCTTGGAGGCAACTGCTGCAGCCCGGTTCCCTTTACCTAGACCCCCACCACCACTACAACACCAGATACCGGTTAGCAGACGCTTTGACGGCGCGGGGCAGGCTCAGTCCGGTTACTTATTATACTGACCCTGTATATATATTACTTATTTCAACGTAATTCTTTTACTGCTAATTTAACATGAGTCATTATTAAATCAACAAAGAGAAAACTAAGCTGGGATAATTAAATGAAATTTCGTTTTATTACTGGATGCAATCCAGACTGTTGAATTTTTATGCATTGCAAATATATACAAAGTGGCAAATGATAGCTTGAAAAGATCACCAGCTAAGTCCACGGTCTGCACCAAAGAGGCACACGCTCTATTGCATTGGCAACGGAATGTCTTGGATGTCTTTCTGGCTTAGTGGAACGATGGGATGGACCTTGAAGAGCAGCATTCGGTGTTCAAAACTCAGCCGCCGTCAAGTTCTTTCCGATACCGAGAAAAGTTAGATTATCTTGGTTTCTGGCAGGTATTTTTCATGTGTTAACGCATATGCACAGAGTTAATCTCTCGTATAGATCTGGATGACCAATTAGGGCCAGTCACCTTGGACACCGTTTAACCCGACATTGTTTCCAGAAGAACAAGGATTGTTGAACGGGAAACGGGTGACACGAAAGGAATCAATTGGAGGAGGTAGTCAAGTTAGGCTATGGAATTGTTGAATTCGTGGGGTATGAAGACGAGTGCAGCATTAAATTTAAATTTAGTGCACTTATTGTGGACCGATTTTTTTATAATTGATAAAATGTCCTCTAAGGATATTGCAACGGATAGCGAAGTTTTTATCTACATGTCATAAATTTGAAAAGTGAATTTAAAAATGAGCTCTTATCTTCAATATATGGTATCTAACTTTCGATGATTTATTGAAGAGAATTCTTCCGTTAATGAATTTGCGTGGGAATACTCCTGTCTTGGATCATGTCTACGTTAACATCTGCACTGACTATCATAAAACGGGCTGAAATCGCTACGGAATACTTCATCGGACACAAATTTGAGGGCAATCTGGTGTGGCTTCGTTTCACCTTACCAAAGGGTAGATGCCCATTACCATGCAATATCTTCGCTTGGGGCCCATCACATCTTTTGCAATCAACGGAATGGATCAGGAAGGAAAAATTACAGGAAAACATACCATCGGGATTCTCACACGGATGCGGTCTTGTATTGTTTGGTTATATAATTAAAAATGTACTGGTTAAAACGAGTCAAATTTGAGTTTCAACTTATTCTTAACTACGAATAGCATGAAAAGTGGTGGCCGAAGGAGCATAATGCCCGGCCAAGATTCTCGTTTCTAATCATAAGGATAGCAAACCATAGGCAGTGTTTTTTTGTTTTCGCTTAGGCTCGACTTGCTTGCGATTTCTTTTGAAAGAATAATTTTCTTTTCAGTGCTCTGCGACTTTTCACTTTTCTCATTATCAATATATCAAAGGGGTAAGTCATTTTTAGAAATTTGCATTCTTTTTGAGTTTTGTATTTTGGAGCTTACATTTTTTTTGTGCAGTTGTTATAACTTTTTGGTTTTATTGTTCTTTTGGTGTAAACTTAACACGTCTATAATTCATTGAACGCCATTGAGCAACGGGTCCTGAGGCGAATAATCGGAGCGAAGCTAGGCGGGGAGCAATGGCGAATTCGATACAACCATGAGCTGTATGAAATTTTTGACGAACCGGAGGTCTCAACGATTGCAAGACTGCGGAAGCTGCAATGGGCTGGACACATGAATCGTATGGACGAACAACGGATACCTAAAAATATATTTGTTGGGAGAACTGAAGGCCGAAGACCAGTGGGGAAACCGAGGAAACGCTTGTCTGACTCGGTCGACGAAGACAGTTCATCGCTGCTTGGGTTTTGAAATTGTAGGACGCGGTCAATGGACTGAGACAGTTGGAGGCGCTTTTTGCAGGAAGCGAAGGCCCGAGAGGGGCTGTAGTGCTACGAAGAAGAAACACGGCTATCAAATAAATTTTTTTATCATTTCTCAGAATGGCCCTTCTGTTGTTTTTCTTACCGCTTTGTGCACGTTATATATATATATATATATATATATATATATATATATATATATATATATATATATATATATATATATATATATATGTAGATGGCCCAGCACGAGCAGAATGCTCTTCAGAAGGAACAAAACACACGCAAAAATTCAAAATATGCTTTTAATCGCAAAGAGAAAAGCTCTTAACATATGTATTTGTAGCTGTCTATTGAATCGATCGTTTTATACGTCTACAGATTAATTCCGGATTCATGAAAATTCAAATTATCATAGAAACATAAAATAAGACACGACTAAAATCAAAAGCCCTATAATAGTTTCTGAGATTATAGAAAGCTTGTGATTTATAGCTTATCATAGTTAGGCATAGTATCTCTTTTTCAGTCTAAGCCATCCTTAGCTCTCTAAAAACTACTTAATTCATCATGTCTCGGACATGGAGTATTAAAAAACATAATCGCTAGCTCATCTTAAAAACATTCCTCTTTATTTAAGTTGACATAATATAGAATTACGGCACACCAATAAAACTTCGAAATTAATCTCAAAAAATATTTCGAGAATTCTTCAAAAGTAAATTATCTAGAAGTGGAAAAATTGTTATTTTTTTGTATTCATTCGAGCATTAGCTTACCATTAAAATTCTATATATTTTTTTATTCAATTGCTCACTAAATTCCACTTATGCCCGAGAGCATCTTAAGAAAAATCATTCATTCAAATTAAGAAAAAGGGCATTAAAATTTCCGAGCAGATAATAAAAACTTGAAAAAGAAGAACACTGCGTTCCACTTAAGCGGCTTAAGAAGAGTGGCAGCACAGCATCAGAAACAGCAGCGCAGAAGCACTGAAGGATGCCTGAAGACGATGATGATGCCGTTGGTGGGATCAACGAAAGAAATGGTAGTAGGCAGTGCCATGCCACCACATCATAAAAGCGAACAGATTGAGTACTTAACGTGATGATTATAATGTCCAAAAGGGAATTTCAGTTTTTCTTTACGATATTTATATATTTTTTTCCTCTCATTTTCAGTTTTCTTTTCTTCAGTTTTGGTATTCTTGTTTCGGCTTGTATTATTTATTATGTGCATTCAAATGTAGGATTAAGTAAAGCCTCTTGTAAGCGTGAAGAATGAATAATAATAATTGATCGAAAGAGGAATTCGGTAGCAGCGTTCTTCATTTAATAGCGGAGTTTCACAAGAATCAGATGAATTATATCCATCATTGTAGCATACAAGTATGCAAAGATACTTTAGCTACTGTTTGTTGGGGTGTGCGCTCTTAAGAGTATCTTCTAGTTGATAATGATGACGATGACGACGTCGCTTTGGTGGGTAGGTGGCTGTCCGAAGCAATCTTCTTTCAAGTGCAGGGAAAATATATGAGAATTCCGTTTTAAATGTAATTTGAGATTTCAACAAATGATGTAAACCGCAAAGGTGTCCATAAGAATGATTTTTCAAATGTTCAGCTCATTTAATAGCGCAGGGACATAAGATGTGTAGAAATTCAATAATCTGTAGTACCGCAAAATCCGCTTTAGATAATGGGAATATTGTAAAGTTATTATCTTTGTAGCCACGGCTGTTTGGTTGATTTAAATATTAACATTTTTCTACTAATGGATTCACTATTTGTGACAGTTATTGTTAGAATAAGTTAAAAAGTTCGCCACGCAGCAATCATAGTTTCATGCGTTAACTCGAATGAAATCAATTTTAGAGATTCATGTTTCTAGTTTATGTAGTTTTCAAGAAAACTTGCTGTAACGCACGGTCGTACGGACAGACAGACAAATACCAATTTTAGTAGAGTTTTGTACATGTATTTAACATGCAAATTAATTATTTTTGAAGCAAAATATTACTAGTATAAACTAGCGGCTAGGGGAAGATAAGGAGGAAACAACCTACTAATCTTTTTATAGGATAGTCCAAAAAGCATTGAGCCTTCTTTGTCACTAGATGATGTTCGTTGTCATATATCGGGCAATACTAATCAGATTGAGTCAAACTGATATGCATTTGAAAGGTTACATTCCAGTCTACAATTTTCATATGGACAGTTTTGTATTTCATCATTCGGTTCAAAAATTGTATTCATTTAAAAATAAGTGAAATTTCTGAACAAATTCGTTATATTTTACAATATCACTACGATGAAGGTGAGAATGTATCGCAGGCTCGAGAAAAAATTTTTGGTTTCTACGGTCAAGATACTCTATCAAAAGCCACAGCCAAGAGATGGTTCGCTCGCTTTCGTTCTGGAAATTTAGATGTCAAAGATGCACCTCGCTCAGGTCGACAAATCACTGAAAAAGTCGATGAAATCTTCCAAAAAATTGAAGAAGACCGACAAATAAGCAGCCATGACATTGCTAAGGTACTGAATATCCATCACCAACCAGTTTTGAACCATTTGCATAAGGCTGAATACACAAAGAAGTCACAAATGAGTCACATGTCTGTGTCGTTTGACTAAAGCGCATACAGCGCGATTGATCAAGTAGAGGTTCCTCCTCGCAGGGTCATCTGAAAGCACCAACTTACAGGGCTTGCTGGCTGGTTGGAAAGGGTCAATCTTCTTGGAAATAGCGTGAACCGCATTCAATATCAGTTCTGCCATTAATGCAACGGGGCGTGTGAAACCTTCGCGAAATGTTAAATATGTTTTTCTTTAGAGCCGGTACACGATAGGTAACTCACTTAATGATGAATGCTATGGCAGGGCCATATCCTAGCCATTCCAAGAGTAAAAGTAGCTTTGTCTTTGGAGATGTCGACAGATACTGCTCTGAAGCTGCTGCAGTGACGGAACCCAGAGTTCTCCAGTTGATGTCTGAAAGGCGTGAAAATTCAACAAACTAACGAATACTAGCAGCCCTGAGCTGATTAACAAAGTGGAGGAAGAAATATTCTTCGGCAAAAATGTAGTCGAACAGGATCTCTGCGTAGGCATGAAGATAGGGATGATCAACGCATTGTTGTAGCAGCGCAACACTTCTTTCAGCCTTTTCATTCTGGCTGATAAGTGATTCAAGAAGTATGCGGTAAGCTGAAGAATCAAGCATTCACATATAGGAAGAGCGTTCTACTTGTACTCTTATTGCTAGGCTTCTATCAAATCTTCTAAGGTGGTAGAATAGTGTTGGGAGAGTCGGTAGCATTTCTGGCTTCCCGAACATATTAGAATAGAGGTTAAGAAATGAGAATATCAACTGATCAGACGGGGCTCAGCGTTTGGTGCTTCTTTCGCGAAAGCTCCTTTTCCTTCACACTACTTTTCTGAAGCGAACTCCATGTGGGGTAGCCTTACAATATGCGCCCTATCAAGGAATATATGGCCAAGACAAATAAGTTCACAACATTGTAAAGAAGCTTCACTACACTGCTGCTCGCACTTGAAAAGAGTAACTACGGTATGGCGCTGGCTCTTGTAGAAATCGGGAAGAGCGTTCTACTTGTACTCTTATTGCTAGGCTTCTATCAAATCTTCTAAGGTGGTAGAATAGTGTTGGGAGAGTCGGTAGCATTTCTGGCTTCCCGAACATATTAGAATAGAGGTTAAGAAATGAGAATATCAACTGATCAGACGGGGCTCAGCGTTTGGTGCTTCTTTCGCGGAAACTCCTTTTTCTTCACACGTCTTGGGTTGTAAAAAACCCAAGACGTCTTGGGGTTGTAAAAAAATGTATCGCAAGTAAGATTAGAAATAGTCTGTCATTTTATTGAAAAGGAACTTTATTATCTTTCTTAAACTTAATTATAGCTCCTTACTAGGGTGCAGATTGAACGCAAGAAAGAACACCTGCTGATTACTTCTACCTATATGGTACATGATAGTGCGGTACGAATGGAAGAGCTAATAGCACTCATCGATTTAGCACGAAAAAAGAGGTGCCAATTAGCAATTGGCCGTGACGCTGCCTACCATCGAACAATCTGGGGAGGCAGTTCATTATCGTAAATTTTTAATATGAAACTATTAATAACAAACGAAGGGGACACTCATACGACAGAAAAGTCTTCAAAATGTAATTTTTAAGCTGCTACTGCAGGCACAATGATGAGGACATGCACTTTTAACTAGTAAGCAGTTATTACTACGCTTTTAATATTTCCGGTGAAATGAAGCTGGTTTCGTCTGATTGTCGTAAGTAAATTAGAACAATATTCAAATTTCAAATGTATTTTCTGATAAAGCAAGATTTTTGAGTTATGACGCTGTTGCAGCAAATGCGCACAATATCATGCGGAACGGGTGCAAAAAGTTTTGCAGAAAAGTTCAAATGATATGTGTAGTTTCCAAACTTAGGAACATAGCTTCAAAAAGCCCCACGCCATCATGCCTACTGGTAATACAAAGGTCTTTTTGGCTAGAAAAAGTGAGTACGGCTTGGAAGCGCTCCTTAGCACTCACTTCTTTGACTGCGAAACAGCAGAGCCTCATAAATTTCTAGAAGAAGGTAGCTTGCAGGACAGACCTAAATCAATGAATTCTCTGCTAGGGGCAGATTATCCACGGAAGCATCAGCGGACAGATTGTCCGGCATGGAGAGTCTGTAGTACGCGGTGGCCTACTAATTTACTATAACTCCAGTGAACTTTTAAGGGGCTTTCGAGATATCGAAAGCATGGACCAGGCTGCATTGGACTATTTCCGCGGCCAATCCGTCACAAGTTTAGAGACGCATGTCATAGTACTTGTATGTGATTAAAGCTGATTCGGCTGGAGAACAGTCTTTCAGACCAAGGATCTGTATTTGGTTGCCAGCTACCAAGTGGACAGCTGCTCCAGGGTCTACGTATCAACAACCCGAACATACGAGTACTTATGGATAACTGAGTGGTTCTCCAGGCTGAGGAACTCCAAGCATCCAGCTCCAAGTTTCTTCTCAACAACGGGGAGAGCAAAAAATCTGTGATAAGACCTGTGCTTTGCTATACCCAAAAACGTATTTGTTGGGAAAACAGGAGTGCGGAGGTCATTGGGGAAACCGAAGAAACGCTGGTCTGACTTGGTCGATGAAGACAGTTCATCGCTGCTCAGATTTCGAAATTGGAGGACGCGGTCGATGGACGGAGGTAGTTGGAGGCACTATTTGCAGGTAGAGGGGCTGTAGTGCTACGAAGAAGAAGAAGATACAAGTATAGCAACAAACTTCTCTAGGATGCAAAACACTGCAGCTTTAGCTATTATGAATGCTTGGTACCTTTACATAAAAAATATCACTTTACAAAGTACTTATGTCCAAAGCTATTCTAACAACTTTTCAAAGACGTCAACTGACTACACAATCTCTGAGAAATAAACTTCCATCTAGAACAGAATATTTACCGATCGTTCGAAAATGGAATTAAATTTTTCGGAAAGGCTAATATATCCAAACCTTTTCGAGGCGGGGATACTAGCTATTCAAGAAGTTCGCGGTACACTGAAGAATCAATCATTCACTTATAGGAAGAACGTTACTACTCGTATTTGCTTGGATTGTTAGGCTGCTTTCGCACCCTCTAAGCTGGTAGGAGGACACTGCCGGGGGAGTCGGCACTCGATTTGCAGTATTTCTGGATTCGCCGACATATAAGAATAGAGAGGAATTAATGGGAATATCAACAGACCAGACGGGGCTGAGCACTTGATGCTTCTTTCGCGAAAGCGGTTAGTAACCTTACAGCATACGCTGTATCAAAGAACATATGGCTAACTTACTGCAGCACCAGAATGGGCGAGCTCTATAGTAAATCTCACAATGTAATATTCGGTGTCACGGCCCTTAGTAGTAGCCACTCGTCGAATTAAAGCAGTCAAAATGGGTATTACATTTAACATATATTGTGCAGTTGTAACGACATCAGTGAAGAGGAAATTGTTATTCTCTTCCCCTACGATTCCCTGGCAAGAGCTACAGTCAGGTAACGAACGCTAGCCAGACCTTTGGGGCTTTTGCAAATAAATGACTAGAGAGTTATAACTTCATGACACTTCAAGTTGGATTTGAAATTCCAACCACATGCGTCTATGACAACTAGGATGATCGAAATGTCCAAACCAAGCGGCATCAATTGTTTACTACCCCAAGTTGGACCCACCCACTATAAGCAACTAACTAGCCAGCCATATCACCTTTGGCTTTCAGCGATTATTTTCTGTAATAAGACAAGAGGGCTAATCTAGGGTATTGTTATAGAAAGTCTAGATCATTTAGAAACATTTGTTGTTCTTCTTTGAATATAAAGCAACTAAAAGCAGAAGGATATCTGCACAAGAAACAAAGAATAAGTTTATGTGAAAAATACGAGTATTACAGGTTATTGGTGTCCTAAGTCTCATTCATGTCTAAATATACAGCTTGATGAGATTATTCGACTTAAGAAGGAACGGTTTAATAACTGTGGAATTTCTATGAGAAATTTACAAAACGAATACGTCACAAATTTTTTTTCTTGCAACAACACTGATAAAATGATCAGAATGAATCGACCGTGTCCTATCAGTACTATCTGATTTGTTTCGGCGGCTATATTGATTTATTCAATTTAAATAATTCATACATTCAAGAATATATCGATTATGTCATCCTTTATAAAAGCTTTTGGACCATGAATCTTGCTTTATTTGATCTGAACTGATTATATCTAGCTGTTTTTGACTTCTATAGAGAAGGACCGTTCTAGGACTTCGTACTATTTAACAAAACCCTATTGAAATTGCGATCTGTCTGTCTTTCCGTATGTTAGCAGTGTTTTTCGAAACTAAAGCAGCTGCAGACACCAAACTTAGTACGTATATAAGAAGTGATGCCTCTTGAATGTTTGGGTATAAAAGTAGTTTTCCAAGACTCTTACGGGAGGTATGGTATTTTTTATTCGATTGTATATATCTTCAAGAGTATCCCATTAAAATTTCAAGTCAATCGGAGCAAAATTGACGGAGATATAGTCATTTTAATGCAAGTACCTAGTGTTCGATTTTCGCGGCTATCGCATGTATGTGGCGTTTTCTGAAAAATAGCTTTTCTTGAGGTGGTGTAACATACATCATAACTCAAAAACGAATGAGCTGATGCTTCTGAAATTTCGCAGACTTCCTTATAAGACATGTTACTAGGTAGTGGCGTCGAGTTTGAATGTTTCAGATAATCTTTTTTGAGTGTCTACCAAAAAATTACGCCAATGGCTCATTTTTCGGTATATTTCAATAAAAATTTAACTGAATACTCTTCAAGTGTTGTTCTTTAAGACAGATTTCCACCCATTTCACTTACCTTTACCATATCACCAAAAATCGTTCTTAAAATGATGCTTAAAAAATGCAAAATTAACCATACCCTACCTTAAGGAACGGCTCCCCATACATGGAAGTGACACTTAAATTTTTTCCAAGGGTGATTGTGTGAGGTATCAAATGGTTTTAACCAAAAATTTGGATCATTTTACTTTTTCATTAGTTGCATAACGTTAGTGTCGGTATTCCATGAATTGAGTACTAAACTCTTTTGACAGGAACATACACCTGTCTATTCGACTTGTTCAAAGGTTATTTCAGGTCATCGGACTTCAATCTTTTCAGTATTAAACACATTAAGTTAAAAGTAGTCAATTCCAGTTTTAAAGGATAATCTTAACCTATCATATTGGGTTATTCTTAGTTTGGTATGCCAATAGGCTTAAAAATTTAACAGGAACACTATCCGAATAACATATTTTATTCAAACATTTTATTTCTTTTGATACGATTTATAGTCTATTAACCACATCAAATATTCACCCGTCACTCATTAATGAAGTTAAGATACAGCTTTTGACATTCTTGACTTCACTGCTTTTTAAGAATGAGCGCATAAGAAAAAGAAAAAAATCTAAATCCACATCTTTCTTCTTCACATCATATAAACCGAAAAACTGTAAATGAATACAAAATAAATTCTTTCATTCCATCCAGCAGATATCACACATTCTGCATTTGTTATAAGACACACAATTTATTAATATATTGTACCCTTACAATATTCATTCTTCACAGTCCCAATATCTATACATATTAAGATGATATAAAGTTGGCAAAAGAATTCCAAATCGTCTATCATCCAAACAACAAACATATTATTATTATAGTGTGTGGATTTGCGGGCTTCGTACGGTCTGACGTTGAGGGTCGGCCCCAAAGGAATTTCATTCAATCTTAAGATTAATCTTCAGATCAGACCAAATTCCAAAGCAACGACAATATCTCATCCGAAAAACACTTAACGCACCGCATCACATACTCGTCTATATGTACATATCGTAGTAGGTATGCACTATTTATATACTACTAGCATGCATGACCATAGTGAATGTACAGGTCATATAGCAGTAACAGCAACAGCAGCAGCACCACCAGAAACAGCACAAGCGTCTTCGTCAGCATATACTTGTAAACGTAGTGTGGTATGAAAAGCACTATAGGAACCACTATAGAACCCTGTGGACAATCTCACTTAGATTGGATCCGGGGAGTTAGCTTTGTACCTATGTCCAAAAGATGATGGGGCAAAGCTGGCAATCTGGCTAGCAAGCATGCACAAGTAAGCAAGCAAGCTGGTTAGCAAGCAAGTAAGCCAGCAAGCAAGGTACGCCAAGCTGCCTAAGCTAAACTAAGTTCTTATAATAAAAATGTACAATAAAAGATTGGATATACGATGGAGGAAAAAGTGGCCTGTTGTTGCTGGAAGTAGTGATGGAGAGCAGAGGGAATCAAGCATATAAAGTATACTCGTATGTTCGAGTGAAATGTATTTATGGGTTTTGCTGAAGTTGAAGGCGAGATGAAGGAGTTTGAAGCTATGGCTGAAATAGCGCAGGGAGTAGAGGGCAAAACACGACCATGACGAGGTCGATGGAGAGGTTTTGCTAAATTGTTGCTGGAGTTTGCTTTAAATCTATGTTGTGTGTTTATATGTTAAATGTTACCGCGTGGTTTTGCTTTTATTGGAAGTTCGGAAAAATTTTACACTGTCGGTTGTGGGTGTCATTTCGGGTATTTTAACCACAAGGATCAAGGTTCTAAAAGGACAATATTCCTAATATACTATATTGTTGACAGAAACTCAGCGAGATATTAAGGATTTTTTATTCAAATGCTAGCGTTCCTTGAGGTTCATGTTTATATAATATTTCAGACAAGTCCCCTAAATTAAGTCACCCTTTAGACATGCTAAACGATGTCTTCATGATGCATTTAGAAAGACATAACTTTCTACTACAAATGCGTATACAGTTATGCTCGTAAATAGCCCACTAGAGCTCGAATGTTACTATTATTTGTAGCTTTTGTACCTAGATGTGGTAGATTGCGGGAGAATGTATATTTTTCCTTTTTAAAAATATTTACGTTATGCTCGTATGTTAGAATCTAAGCCTTAAAACTGGTACTCGTTCAAATTGTTACGAACCGTTTTTCGGTAGACTGTGAAAAACTGTTTCATCTTTTTGAAAAAAAAAACGAGATAAAGCCCAGCAGCAATACGAATGTTTGAGGTGAATTGAGTAATCTTACTATGATGCCTATGCTAACATGGAGATGCTTTCCCTCTTTCTGGGCATACGTGAGTGGTTTACCCTCTCGGGAGAACTTGAAGAATTTTCTACCCTGATAAGCAGCGACCAACTTACGATTGAAGATCTTGCGGTTACACTATGCCAAATGAAGTTATACTAAATTGGAAATATGCAGCTTTTTTAAAAGGGAAATCAGCGGCAGCGAATTTTACTTCACCTTTTCTTGAAGAACATTATCAGTGGCATTTAAAATTACTTCAAGTTGTGAATCATCTTGAGGGAACGTCAATCTTGTGGAGTCTACTAAATATCACGGATTTTTAAAGCATGAAAGGCTTCTGAAGACCAGTTAATATCAAGAGAATCTTTGTTTTTCGGTCTGGACAAGTATAAAACAAGGTGCGAATTACATATATTTTACATAATAAGGAAGCAAACTGCGACAGAAATTAATATAGGATAGTCTAAGAAGTATTGAGCTTTTTTGTCACTAGATGGTATTCGTTGTCATATATCGGGCAATACTAATCAGATTGAGTCAAACTGACATGCTTTTGAAAGGTGACATTCCAGTCTACAATTTTAATTGGACAGTTTTGTATTTCATCATTCGTGTCAAAAGTTGTATTCATTTCAAAATGAGTGAAATTTGTGAAAAAAATTCGTTAAATTTTACAATACCACTACGATCAAGGTGAGAGTGCATCGCAGGATACTTTATCAAAAGCCATCGCCAAAAGATGGTTACCTTGCTTTCGTTCTGGAAATTTCGATGAATGAAAAAGTCGATGAAATCTTACAAAAAAATGCAGAAGACCGACACATAAGCAAAATTGCTAAGGAACTGAATATCCATGACCAAACAGTTTTGAACCATTTGCCTAAGGCTGGATACACAAAGAAGCTCGACGTTTGGGTGCCGCATGAATCAACACAAAAAAATTTGATCGACCGAATTTCCATTTGCGAAATGCTAATAAAACGCAACGAAATCGAGCCATTTTTTAAACGAATCATTACGGGCGATGAAAAATGGGTAAGATACGAGAATGTCGTTCGAAAAACATCATGGTCAAATAAGGTGAATTATCACAAACGACTTCAGAGCCAGGATTGACACCAAATAAAGTTACGCTGTGAGTACGGTGGGATTGGAAGGGAATTGTTTATCATGAGTTGCTAGAACATGGCCATACACTCAATTCGGCTCTGTACTATAAGCAATTAACCAGATTGCAACAAGCAATTCAAAAAAACCGGAAAGAACTGATCAATAGAAAGGGTGTTGTCTTCCATCATGACAATGCCAGACCACAAACATCTTTGATGACCTGGCAAAAATTGACAGAGCTCGGCTGGGGAGTTTTGATGCATCCGCCGTATAGTCCAGACTTTGCACCATCAGACTACCATTGTCTTGGTCTCTGCAAAACTTCCTTACTGAAAGAAATTCACTTCAAAAAGGTACTACGAAAATCACTTGGCCAAGTTGTTCGCCGATAAACCACAGAAGTTTTACACAGATGGAGTAATGGCTCTACCCAAAAAATGGCATAAGGTCATAGATAATAATGGACATTATGTACTTAAATAAAATCCATTTTAAATAAAAGGAATATTGAATCGAAAAATGACAAAAAAAAGGCTCAATACTTTTTAGACTTGACAAATTTCTATACATCTGCAAATTTTTTGTACCTTTTTGCGTAGTGGTTAGTGTTAAGATGACGTGCAAGACTACTGAATCTACAAAAGCGGTAGTAGGATTGAAATCAAGATTTGAGCAAAAATTTTAAAGTTAAAGTCGGAAGGATAATTTTCTACTTCGTCAGGAACGACTCTATGAATATTCTGAAATGATTTTGTCTTTTAGGTCGATATATCGGCTGTCTTGTCGTTATTCGCCTTACTAATGTAGTTTTATTGCTTTTATCTCAATTTCTAAATTAGTAAAGAAACCTTATACATCGGTTGAGCCGCAGACGGTATAGCGTGGAGTCTATAAAGGATCCCGGCCATGCTTATTAAAAATGTTGCAGAGAAAAAAGCGAATAGGATAATCTGAAACACTGCGTATAAATTGTATTTCAGAATTGAATTTTATTTTCTTTCTGACTTATTCCCTAAACACACCAATCCCGCGCTCTAGAATAATTTGAATTCACCATTGATACAAAAAAACACCAGATGTATGAATACAACCGGCTGTAATTCGAGGTACTCATGTTTAAAATTTTTTTCCTAGGTGCAACATTGGTAGTGTCGGTGGCCAAAGTCAAAAGCGCTTTATTCAGTACTAATCGTTATAAAAACAAAGTCATCCAGCACATTTGGAACAAGAACATATGCCGAAAGAGTGGAGCCAATCACTCATATGCCCTATCCACAAAAAAGGTGACAAGCTACAGTGCGAAAATTATAGAGGCATATCACTAGTTTGTACGGCGTACAAAATATACTCAAAGATCTTAGCAAGTAAAATTGGATCATATGTCGACAGTATTATTGGGGAGTGTCATGGTGGTTTTAGAGCAGGTAGATCGACAATGAACCAATTGTTCACAGTCAAGCAGGTACTTGAAAAATGCTGGGAGCTCAACATAGACGTACACCAAATTTTCGTCGACTTTGAGCAAGCATACCACAGTATTGATCGTAACGTACGGTACCAAATAATGCTTTGGAATCCCAGCCAAATTAGTCCGTCTCACCAAAATGACAATGACGTCGACGACCTCCCAAGTCCGCATCAATAACCAACTCACCGGTGCCTTTGACACAAATATCGGACTAAAACAGGGAAATAGGCTGGCCCCATTGCTATTCAATTTGGCTCTGGAATACGTCAAAAAAAGCTCCCTGTGGATACACGAGGTACATTGCTGTACAGGTCGACGGTCGGACGACATCAACATTTTTTCACGGTCATTTACAACTGCCAAAGAACTCTTCCTGAGTCTTGATAGCGATGCAAAACTAGTAGGGCTACAAATCAATGAAAATAAAACAAAGCTCATGACACAGTCGAGGGAAAATACCTCAAATACACACACTTGGCGAATACAATATGGAAGATGTGAGCGAATTTGTGTACTTAGGCGCCAAAATAACGAAAACCAGTAATGAAAGAGATGAAATACGCCGAAAAAATACAGCTCGCAAATAAAATATTTTATTCAGTTTTGACGATCTTGAAGACCAGCTGCACACACAGGAAAAAACAAAGCTCCACAAATGCAAATCTGTGATACGACCTGTGTTACGGCTGTGAAACATGGACTCTAACCCAAGCATCCGCAAACATATTGAACGCTTTTGAGCGACGGGTCCTGAGGCGAATAATTGGAGCGAAGCTAGATTGGGACGAGTGGCGAGTTCGATACAACCATGAGCTGTATGAAATTTTTGACGAGCCTGAGGTCTCAACGATTGTAAGGCTGCGGAAGCTGCAATGGGCTGGCCACATGAATCGTATGGACGAACAACGGATACCCAAAAAGGTATTCGTTGGGAGAACTGAAGGCCGGAGACCAGTGGGAAAACCGAGAAAACGCTGGTCTAACTCGTTCGACGAAGATAGTTCATATCTGCTCGGATTTCGAAATTGGAGGACGCGATCAATGAACCGAGACAGTTGGAGGCGCTATTTGCAGGAATCGAAGGCCCGAGAGGGGCTGTAGTGCTACGAAGTAGAAGAAGAATCGTTATAAATTTTAAAATATATAGCCAATTCCAAAGAATAAAAATACTGAGACTTAATGGCCCAAATGACTCTCAAATTTATACATTATCAATTAAAAATATTAGATTAAAAAAACAATATCAAATTCAAATTAATTAAGATTATTACATGTTTTAACAGTATCTATGGTCTACCAAATTAGTTACGCAAGCGATGAGCGAATGACCTTGACCATGAATGAATAGTGACATATGAAATGCAGAAATTCAGAACACATAATAAATTTGTATATTTATAAGTACTAATGAACGCATGAATGAATAGATAAGGATTCGGATTTAAGTTTGTGCAGTTATAAATGAAATTTATAACCTAGGAAAATTTCGAATGAAGGAGAAACTACTACACGAGTAGAAAATGCATTCTCCGATAGGATACGTAGCATTTAGATTAGAGTTGTTTTGCGGAGGGTTATTCCCGATAGTTTGAACGATACTTTAGCTTCTGCTTCGGCACGAAAAAGCTGGTAAGCTCACCATGTCAGAAAAGCTGCAAGATCACGCTTCCATACTCACGTAATTGTGATTCATTTTTTTTAATCTAATAAAGTATAAGAACCTTGTATAGGACTGCTAAAATATTGAATTTAAGGCTGCCCATACGATTTTGTTGGAGAAAATACGAAATTTACAAATCATATTATTATTAAGATAGATGAGTGAATTTGGGTTTCCAAGTTATTTTTTGTTGTTGTTTTCATGAAGACTACAAGGTGCTTTCCAAAATAAACAAGACGAGAATTTTTTGGTGGCGCCATCTGCGAATGAGATAGTGCGTTGGAAAGTTACATCTCTCCCTGACTTCCAAAGAAAGTTTGGTGACATTCGATTAAGTGGAAGCGAAATTATTTTGTCTAAAGTGACAGTATGTTTGTCATCGGTACAAAAATGAGTTTCGAGAAAGAGCTAACATCAAATTTTGTTTTAAAATCGGTAAAACGTTTACCGAAACATTTGAATTTATGAAAAAAGTTTATGGCGATGATTGTCCATCTCGTGCCAGAGTTCATGAGTGGTTTACACGTTTCAGAGATGGTCGTGAGGACATAAATGACGATGAACATACGGACCGCCCAAAATTAGTGATCACCGAAAACCCTATCGAAATTGTGCATGAATTTATCAAAAATCAGGCGAAACCATCGTTGAAATTCATGGAATCGGATCTCCAAAACATCGATTTATCGCATTTTAATCGATCATTTGGGCTTACGAAAGGTCTGTGCACATTTTGTTCCACACAAGTTAACTGAAGACCAAAAATCGCTCAGAATTCAACATTCCAAAGACATAATTAAACTGATTTTTTGACTAGAAATAGCATTTTAACTATCAATCACTCACCGTATTCGCCTGATATGGCTTCCCACGACTTCTACCTATTCGGAAAATTGCATTCGGCCATGAAAGGAAAACCCTTTGCGTCCGTAGAGGGCATCCAAAAGGCTTGTACCGACATCCTGAAGGACATTCCAGTCAATGACCTGAAACACTCTTTCAAGAAGCTTTTGGATCGAGCAAACCAGTATATCGAGGCCGGAGGAGACTATTTTGAATAAATAAACTCGAATTTATTAGAACACAGCTCCTGTTGTATCTATTTTAGCTCAGTCTCGTTTATTTTGGAAAGCACCTTGTACTTCCATGAGTTTTTTTTAGATTTTTAAGGACCGTATGTGTTTTATCGCAATGCGAGGACACGTGTTTTTGTACAAGTTTCCGGCGAATTTATGAATCATCTTTCGATTTTATAGACGAAAATAGGAAATTCATGTATGCAATATTATTTAGAAAGCTAATCGAATTTTGATTTCTGAGGTATTTTCTGGCCTTTTACTCACAAATCTCTATTTTTGTGATTTTTTTTCAGATTTTTTCAATTAAAGGTGTCAAATCACGAAGGGGACACCGATTTTTCGTATATTATCCCTTCCCCTGCACACCTTGAAGCTAAAATATCCTGTTTAAGATCTGTTTTGAAAAGTTGTGATGACTTTTCATTTGATACCTATATTGGCTACCTTTAGCAAAACAAAATATTTGAAGGGTACCCGCATACGAGGTGTGTTCAAAAAGTATCACGAATTTTGAATTTTCGCGGGTTACGTATATTCGAATTTCGATTTTTTTGTGGGGTTATGTTGGTACTCATGTCCGTCACTTATGCCGACAAGCTCGGCCATTATGAATGTTCACTTAATTGGTGATAGCTGCTTTACTTGCACGTGTTTTCAATCGTCTTCGATTTTTACTTATTCAAAAAAATGGATCAAAGAACGTGTATCAAATTTTGTGTGAAAAACGAAATTAAGTGCGCGGATGCATTCCGAATGTTGACTGTGGCATACGGAGAAGCTACCTTGGACCGAAGCAACGTTTATCGGTGGTACAAAATGTTTTTAGAAGGCCGAGAAGATGTGAACGACGAAGAGCGTGCCGGACGCCCGAGCACTTCAACAACAGACGAAAAAATTAATGAAGTGGAGAAAATGGTATTGGCCAATCGTCGATTCACCGTTAGAGAAGTTGCTGAGGACCTAAACATATCGATTGGCTCGTGCCATTCGATTTTTATCAACGATTTGGGCATGAGACGGGTCGCCGCGAAATTCGTACCAAAATTGCTCAATTGCGACCAAAAACAGCAACGCATGAACATTGCTAATGAGATGTTAAACTCTGTCCACGACGAACCAAATTTGCTCCAGAGGGTCATAACTGGTGACGAATCGTGGATTTATGGTTATGACGTGGAAACCAAAGCTCAATCATCTCAATGGAAGCTGCCGCATGAACCAAGACCGAAAAAAGCGCGCCAAGTTCGGTCGAATGTGAAAGTTTTGCTGACAGTTTTCTTCGATTGCAGGGGCGTGGTGTATCATGAGTTCTTGCCACAGAGAAGAACGGTCAATAAGGAATATTACCTGCAAGTTATGCGCAGTTTGCGCGAAGCAATCCGCCAGAAACGCCCGGATTTGTGGGAGAACAAAAATTGGCTTTTGCACCACGATAACGCCCCTGCTCACACATCGTTGCTTGTGCGCGACTTTTTGGCCAAAAACAACACACTAATGATGCCGCAGCCACCGTATTCCCCAGATCTGGCCCCCTGTGACTTTTTCTTGTTTCCTAAACTGAAGAGGCCCATGAAAGGACGACGTTACGCTACGCTTGACGAGATAAAGACGGCATCGAAGGAGGAGCTGAACAAGATTAAAAAAAATGATTTTTTGAAGTGCTTCGAAGATTGGAAAAACCGTTGGCACAAGTGTATAATATCTCATGGGGATTACTTTGAAGGGATCAAAATAGATATTCATGAATAAATAAATAATTTTTGAAAAAAAAAAACAAAATTCGCGATATTTTTTGAACACACCTCGTATATGGGGAGAAACTTTTTTTTATATTGAAACTTTTAAAAGGGCGTAATTTTTGACCTAAGAAAGAAATTTCATCATTTTAGCTTATACGGTTTGCGAGAAAACTTGGTGTGATGCGCGGACCGACGGACAGAAAGGTCCCGATTTTAGTAGGGTAGGGTAAAAAAATCTATATATAAACAATTATAGGTTGTTCTCACAAGACTGATATGTAGGATTTGTACTTACTTTTAGCCTCCTTCATGGCTTTAAAGGGGACTTTGCACCATCCTATGACTGCACAGGGATCACTTCAGCGCAAAGTCCCTGCTATGTTACTTTAGACAATCAAAATCTACCTACGACCACGCACCGCCTACTAGTGTTGTAGAAAGCCCAATAAACATGCATATCGTATGTACCCTCAATAGATTTCCCCAACTAAACAGTTGGCAACAGTAGCTTCAGCCGGTTTTTCAGGGGCCTTAACCAAGCCGAGAGTAAGGCCAAACCTGGAGGGTAATAAAGTTAAATCTAAGCCCCAGCAGTCAAGCATGGCTACCACCAAAAAGAGAGGTTGCTTCCTATAATGTGCCTTACGCTTGTCCTGAAGACTTTCAGGGACAAAGTTAAAAGGCCATGCAACTGAAACACAGCAAAGGAGCCAGAGTTCAACGTAACGGTGAACAGCTCCTCACGAACTTCGTTCCACCCTAGAACGGCTGAGGATCATACCAGCCTATGTAATTTTTTGAACTGTACGAAAGTGGCTTGTTATACCTACACTCTTCCAGGAGAGAGAAAATTGACTCTCCTACTCGAAGGCGTGCACAGTTTGTACGACAAGAACGATGTCGTGGCTGAGCTGGAGAAGCATCTCGAAGAAGATGTCCTACCAGCTAAAAGGTTCTCGACTATAACCTCTAGGAGGGAAAAAATGAAGCTTTCCTCTTTCTTAGTCTAGTTCCAACCAGACTTTGAAGTGAAGAAAGCGATGGATATAAAGTTCCTACTGTATCAGAAGATACAATGGGAACGTCTTCGAAAAAGTAGCACTTTCCAGTGCTTCGATTACCAAAGATTTGGCCACGTCGCTTCTAACTGCGGACTTGAAGTTAGATGCGTAAAATGCGATAAGCAACACAAGTCGGATGAATGTCCAATTTCGAAGGACGAGAAAAAATAAGAGATTTTCTGTGTCAACTGCAATGCTAATGGGCACCCTGTGAGTTTCAGGAGTTGTCCTAGAAGTTGAGAAGAGGAGGAAGAATCTCCAGAAGAAAATAGAGGAAAGGAGAAATTTCAAAGCGGCCTCAATAAAAAATACTCTACGAGAAGGGGTCTCGTACACTACACTACAACCCATACGGCAACTCCAACATCAGCCAATGCAGCAACCACAGCAGTCATAGAATGAACGAAATACGGTTTTGAGCACTGACTGCCAAAAAGTTTCCGGGGGTGACTTGTTCAGATACATTTGAAAAGTGGGCTTATTCATCCCCTACTACAAAAATCTCACTAATCCTAGTGAGAAAAAAAGCTAAGTATTTAGAATTTGCCATCAAGTATGTTGTCGTGATGAGTTCCATTAAACTTTCCATCTTCAACATATAGTATGTTCATTAGTTCCACGCCATAAAAGGAATTTCGTTCAAGAATAATTGAACACCCATAGACCAGACTTCTTGTTTATATCGGGAACAAGGTTCAAGAAAGAAAGAGTGCATCTAGGAAAATACAAGATTCTCAGGCGTGGTGATCAAGCGGGACTTCTTGGAGTTGCTATGACTCATAAAGACCACTTGAAAGTTCAAAGGCAGTCTGAAATGAATTGAAGCAGATATAATAAACTCCATGCTGGGGAGGTGTACCTTTGTGTTTGTAGGGATTTATGTCAACATGGATATTCGATGAGGGAACTCATTGACGACTTGGAAGCAGTGCTTACTCGGTGCAAAAAATACGATTTCTTTTCCATGGGAGGTGATTTCAATGCGAAGCATCCTTCATCAGGAAATATTGCATCTAATGGCTATGGAACAGCTATATCTAACTGGGTTCAATTAAATATGGATCTCATATAGATTGCCTCGAAAGTGTCTACCTTCCACCGAAGCTCGTCTATTATTGACTTCTTCATCCTGTCTGCAAATCTGGTAAATCTCTCCCACAGTTGGACAATCTTTTGGTTGAGCTAGCCTTGAGGGTGAAAAAGGTGTGAAACTTTAGGTTGCATATCCTCATCTTTTCACTTCATACAAGCAAATCGATTGGGCAGCAGTGAGTGCTGACCTTGATGGAAAATTGAAGTGAATTTCGATCAACAGATCGAAAAGTCTTTCTATTCCTGAAATCGATGACGGAGTTGCAAGTAAAGCGTGTTTTTTTAGAGGTATAGAACTTTCAGTTGGTATCACTTTTTAATACTACGTATGGTATGACAGCTGTCATGCATTTTATGGTTAGTTTGGTTTGCCATTTTATCATGAATACGATGAAATGGAAGACATCATTCGCCGCGATATTGACGAGATACTGCCCCAGTTATTGGAAAATCTCTTGTTTGGACCTCCTCCGCGCCAGTCGTGGCATGCACATGCCCGAAATGATATTCAAGTAAAACTAATAGAGAATTACCTTTTCAATAAAAACAATTTCATGGCAATCAAAATAATGTATCCGTATTTTACATCAATTCATAGTCCCATATATCTAAAAAAAATACCCTATATCGATTCAACCCTGTCCTGGATACGATCATCTCAAAGATCTCCATTAAAAAATCGTCGACAAATTATCTTTATTGAGATTTACAAGAACACATTTTGGAGCTTCATCGTGGACGTAGTCGGCTTAGAAAGCTACTTGCAAGGTTATACCACCGCAATTTAAATGGGTGCATGAAATGGAAGTATGAACGTATTCATCTAGTGATTATGTCTCTAAACCGAATAATCGGCTTTTGCTAACGAACGATTTGAACGGGCCCAGGTTTTTATATGTTTCCTCATATCAATAGGATAACTGGTAGAAAAAGGCTCCCCGGGCCCTCAGTTATGATTGTTCTATGTTCTTGGATGATAAATATATTGCTGACTCTATCGCAAAACATTTTGCGAAAGTTCTTCAAGAGGGGGAAGCAAGTGAGGACTCTTCCATTACTTCGTTTGTGAGCAGTACCACATAGAATTTCGAAAAAGAACCATGAGCAATTGCTCCTGAGCTGGTTCTCTAATGCAAATCCCTCTGACGCACCTACTAACCATGGCCCGTTTGTCAGTCCTGAGGGACTAATTTTGTTGGCATTGGAGCAAAATACCAGAAAACGAGCAGGGGCTGATGGAATCTCTAATTATATGCTTAAAAGGGTTCCCCATATTTTCCTTGTTCTGTTCGCGATCATTCTGAATAATTACATCAACATTTGCTTCTTCCCTCAGCAGCGGACATGAGCTAAAATATTTGCAGTACTGACGTAGACGATACTTGATCGATTCCGCTGCTTTCGAAAACCGGCAAGCTGCTTGAAAGGGTAATACTTGAAGGCATCATGCAATTTTTTGCGGAGACAAAAATTGTGAAGGAATGAAAATTTGGCTTCAAAATAGCTCACTCCACGGTAGATTTTATGGCCGTGATCCAAGCCGATATACTGAAAAGTTGACACAACAATAAGCTTGTTGCAGCTTGTCTGATCGATGTGGACTCTGTATGTATCAATAGTCTTCTCTACAAAATGATAAATTTTGGCTTTCCAGCTAATATTGTGAAAATTATAGGCAACTTCATGAGTGGTCGAATTGCCTTTGCGGTTACTGGTGAAGCTAGGTCAGACCTGCTTTGTATTGACTCGGGGATTCCATAGGGGTTTATATGAGGGTCATTTCTTTTCAATATATTCATATCTGACATCCCGGGCGTGAGAGGCGAATATAAGCCTGAAATTCTGGTGAACCTCTTCATCTGAGCACAATTTGTGCTTTGCTAAGTTGAGGCTCCAATAATACTTGGAATCTCTTACTGCATACTACCGAAAATAGGGAATCAAGGTAAATGCAAAGAAAAGCGAATTGATTGTGCTCAAAGGCCCCCACAAAAACTTTGGCCGTCGGGCAAGATGCATCTGTGACTCCAGGATTAAGTTGAATGGGCAGATGGTGCACTGCTCCAGGCAAACAAAGTTCTTGAGGGTGGTTTTCGATAGGAAGGCTACCTTCACTGCTCATGTTGACAATGTTTTGGAAAAAATAACTTATGTGTACCATCTTTTTATACCTTTTTTCAGGAAGCAGTCAACAGCGAGCAAGCGAGTCATATGCTGTGATGATATGGAAAGGAACTCCGAAAACAAAATGGGGCAAGAAAGGATTAATGGAACGAAAAATTCTTCGCGCTTGCACAGACCTATACAAACAAGAGGACGGACGCTCTTATTCCAACGAGGCGCTTTAACAGGAGGCAGGGATGGAGCCAATCAAATCGTATGCGGAAAAACTAGTGGAATCAGGAACAAGGAGAGCTGTGGAACACAAAGCGGAAGTAGTAAGGGCAGCGACGGATAATCGTTCAATGGATGCAGCGAACGAGTAGTTTCAAAGTAGCCTTAGCAAATAATGTATTTATTTTTGAGAAACTCAATTTTTATAACTTCCAAATGATTTTAACACCTAATGCTTCTATAATCTATTATTGTTTGATAATGTTGAAAAGATTAATATTGTAAATAAAAGTAAAGTAAATGTTTATTGAAGTCCGGGAAAAGCCCTAAACTACAACCCGTATGAATATTGTTAGGCTAAGTTAGTTACGAACAGTAGATGCTTAAAAAATAGAAAAGCACCCGATAAAAATCTTGAAGGTTTTGAATCTTAACTCTCTCTTTAACTATCGGCCCCTGAAAGATTTTCATATGATTGCCAGCAAGTGATCAGGGACACGGAACTTGTGCTTAAGTGTCTGAATGCTTTCCGAGTTGCAATGTTCAAAACGACGAAATGTGCTTTACTCTTGTCATTGCTTCAACAGCCGCTGAGACGTCATCGATTTTCGAGGGCTATTTAAGAAAATCAGACAACTGATCAAAAAAATCAACAGAAGCCGTGATTAGCCCTTGTTACAAACATGTACCTTTCTTTCAGTGTCTATGATGCACGGCGAATCATATACTGAAAGGCCGCTGGACTTGCCTTATCCTATATTTATGAGTACCGTTCGTGCCAATTTTCAGCATGATGAAAAGATTCTCGCTACTACAATAAAAAACGATTGTATAAATTAATTCAAGTAAAAGAAGCAGGAGAGTACTTCTGCCAGAAGGGAATTGTATAATTCGAAATTCACTCAACGTCTTCTGAATGTCAAAACTTGGCTCATAAATAATTTCCATGAATTGAGCTCGGAAAACCAATATATGGTTAATAGAAATTTTGATTTGCCGCCATTTTATTTTCAGTCTACTGACTTCAATGTTTGAGTAATCATGATAACATATCAATGCTACACAATATTTCTAAAATTTTCATCAAAATTCTTAGACATCTGTAGTATTTGAGCCCTTTGTGAACGTGTTAAACAGTATCACGTGTAATTGTTGTTATAATTGATAAATTTTCAATCGTCTATAACTTAGCTGTTTATGGCGCGTTTTTTGTGAAATTTTCAGGAAACATGCATTATACATCAAATTTAGATACAAATTTTTGGCAAATTTATGGGTCACCTTTCGATTTGATAGATAAAATCGTAAAATTCCTAAATAGTACTATTATTCGCAAATTTGATGGAGATTTGACTTCTAGGGTATTTGTTGCCCTTGTACTTATAAAGATCTAGTCTCCTGATTTTTTTTCCAGGTTTTTCTGACCAAAGATGTCCAATCGCGAAGGGGGGGGGGGGACACCAATTTTTTCGTACATTTTTCCTTACCCTACACCCGGCCATGTAATCCTTCTAGTTTCAGACCTGTTTTGAAAATCTTCTATCAAGACCTTTCATTTGAAATTGGCTACCTTTGCTAAAAAAAAGTTCAAGGGTCACCCCCCTATATGTGGAGACCCCCCTTCCGTAAACACCTTAAAATATTTTTTTGTATTTCAACTTTTGAGAGTGCATCACTTTTGAGCTACGTACAAGCTTGTAAAAAAAACTTTTACAATACCCTAACAAGATGCGGTTGACTCTCCACTACGAATTTAAATGTGTCGACAAGAACTCCACCACCTCCCTATTTTCCATTTTAAATTTTAGAAAATTTTGCAACTTTTCCGTAGTGCAAGGAACTAGTGATTTATGAACGAAACGATCATCTGTCTAAGATAAGTAAATGATGATACGGCAGCAACACAATCGTCAAAATTTGAAAATTCTGATGTAAAAAAAGTTAAACTTATCTCTCAAATTTCTGATCTCTGCCCTTAATTTTTCGTTTTTATAAACAGACAGGTTCTGCTAAACATGATATTACAGAACACCTGAATAATTTAAAGTCTTTCAAAAAAACATTATTTTCCTTAGGATCAAATCGAGTTCCTAGGAGGCCAATAAGGTCAATTTCATTATTGACATTTACTTTGTCACAATTTAACTAGTGTAATCAATCAATTTATTACCAGTGTGCCTTGCACGCAATCGTAGAAAATTTCTTGTAGCCTTTATTTTGTCGTGTTGCTTTTTAATTTTGTTCCCTATACATATAATTCTTGGGGCCATAAGAAGGCTTGTCGACGTCTTAGTTGTTACTTTTTTTGTTCTTTTCCTTGTTTCTTTTAATGCCTCCAATCTTCGATCTTCTTCTGTGTTGTCTTTCCTCTCCACCATTCCTCGTGCTGATCTTTTTGATGCTGCACGCTTGCTAGTCGAATCGGTTTAGTCGGTTTTTGTTGTTATATCTCCAAATTCTTTTTTTTTATTATTTTTCCACTTTGGCACGGATCTGTAGGTTGAATGCCTGTTGAAGATACTCCAATCCACTCCACATACTTCACTACATACTGCATTTGAATGTACGTAAGCGAGTATGTTTGTACGACTCTTTAGAAATCCCTTATGTTTTGTGCGCGCCCCGATTCGCGCGCGGGGTCCATCTTCACGACTGGGACCGTAACCGCGCCACTTTTGCTCGTCCGTCTGTCCGTCCGTCATACATGGAGAGGATCGAAGACATAAGACGCGTGTTCAGTAATTCAGGTAGCCGTGCGGATATAACTTTGGAATTTCATTCGTTTATAATCCCCGCTCCCGCATCAACTGCTGGTCCATGACATGCTTGTATCCAAAGCCGAAGAAGTGTAGTGGTCTCCTCTTCAATATTTCTTGTTTTCTTCGCATTTTGGACCACTTCTGTGAACCGGCTCCCCGGTCACAAGAGCACGGCATGCATGAGGCAAGTCAGCAGAATCACCGTGTACAGTGAATCCCTTATTTTATTCGGGTTTCCAACTGACTTGAGGAGCCTGTACATTTTTAAAGGCTTTTTCTTCTTGCCGTCGGTTGATGTGTTCTTTTTGAAATTTTCAAGTTGTGTTGCTGTTGTTGTTGTAGCTGCTGGTTCTTAGCTGGTTTTAGGAGCGTTCCAAGCATACTTTTTCCGAGCCTAGGTTTTGCGCGCTTTTTGTGTTGCTTGGATGCCAGTTTGTGTCGTTTCACTTTTATTTGGCGAATAGTCTCGCGGATTTTGAACTTGTTTTGTAGCTCTTATTGGGCTGATCGCGATGATTTTCTTTTATTGCAAACGTGAGATTTTAGATTCTTCGGTTATAGGAAAATTTAACGGTTTTTCGACTTGAATTCTAAAGAATGAGAAATTTCGCAAAGTTTACAAGCTGGTTCAAAACAAATTATTGTATCTCTGTAGATGACTACCCTTATTTCAATTAGTCATCATTGGCATCAAAGAAATAGTTGCTTCAACTCATTCAAAATTTCAATCGGATATCAAAATAGCCGATTGAAGTGCCAAGCCGGATATTCTAGTTGCAGCAAAACGCATTAACAGTCAAATTGTCCTCTTAATGGAAGGATCGAAGATCTACACATCACCAATACCATGTTGAATTTAAAGTGGCTATTTTGCTTCGACTAAATTTACATTCATCTTAATTTATTTCACAAATTACACACGATTTTGGCTAAGAAAACATAACACGTTTCCATAACGACTTTAAACTGGTCAACTGTACACTTTCATATGTAAATGGTCAATCAGAATTCATAAGCGTGTTCTGGATTCTTTTTTTTTGTCGCACCTTTATCTTCGTAGCGTTTAAAATTAGTAAGCATTATGTTTGTGTTAAAACTCGAATAGATATTTAGAAATTCGATCGACACTTCGTTTTCTTTCTTTCTATTCTTAGTTTCACTACACAATATTTAAATGAAGTGTGCATAAATTTCCGAGAGGTGATACGCTTAGATGGAAACGATTAATTTTAATAGGTGAGAGTATCTTAATTCGTATTAGGACACAATATTTAATCTTTATCTGTGTATTGATATCGGCAATGAGCATACTGGAGGCCTCTTTATTTAGAAAGAAAGAGAATATGTGCAGTACATACCTATCAAAACTGCTAGACCGAATAGTTCGGCATCTAACATTCCTTGTTTGGCAAAGTGCAGGCATGTTTGTGTATAAACTTCGCGAATGCGACTTTTTGCTTCGACTAGAAAATATAGTGTGCGTGGTTGTGTTGTGCCTAATAACCTGGAAAGGGAAATTTGGATAATTACAATATTTGCATACAAAAAATCAACTCCAACTTACCGAAGGGCTAGAAACCGAGAGCCTGGGGACAACGGTCTGGTCGGTGGCGCGCATACCTCTAAGGGTGCGCTGACGGTACAAAAAGCTCGCATGCTGCATCGTTACCACCTGCAGTAATCTGCTGGAAATATGTTTTTCTGCAATAAGAAGAGAAATGTAATTTAATTTTCGTGATCAAATAGTTAAGGCAAAATTTGCTTGAAATGCAGCGACTTTTTCTGGTTTCACTTTTTAGGATGCAAAATAATATCCTACTAAAATTGCGACCTGTCTGTTCGTCAATCCGTACTTCCGGATGTCACAGCAAGTTTTCTCGCAAACCACATAAGCTAGAGTAATGAAATTTGGTGATTTGGTCAAAAATGGTGCTCTCGTGATACCTGCTGTATAAAATAATTTTAATAAGAATTTAAGGAGGATCTCCCCATTGAGGACATGAAGGAAACGTTCTATAATCACCTGGAAAGACTAGTCGACTCATTGCCTACAAACGACACAAGAACAATTTTGGATGATTTCAACGCTAAGGTTGGCAATGAGCTATCTCATCGGGAGCGACTGGAGGATATAGCCTCCACGATAAAAAAATATGGCAGGCCCAGCGCCTGATTGACTTTGCATGTAGCAGAAATCTAGATACGCTCGTATTGCTTCGCTCATCGAAGCATACATAAAATGACCTGGGTATCCCCGGATGGCAACGCACAAAACCAGATCGACCATGTTCTGATCCAGCAACGTTGGGCCTAGAGCATACTTGACGTCCGCACATACTAAGGAGCCAATTGTAACTTACATCATTACTTGATAAAGTTAACGTATCGATGTGGTATGCCAAAGGCAAGTCGGTGAAGACCAGCCCGCTACAAAAATTTGATATCGAAAGGCTCCAAATGACGTCTGTGGCAAAAATTTCAGGAGAACCTCGGCAACTAGCTGGCTGCCATCTTATCAGACATGTCACTGAAAACGAGTTCTGGATGGAAGTGGAAGCGGCTATTAAGACCGTGGCCGAACAGGCAATCGGACATCAAGCCCAGCGCAAAAGGAATGATTGGTTCGATGATGAGTGCCAGAATGCATTAGACAAAAAGAATCAGGCTTACAGCGAATACTTAGGTAGGGAAACCAGGACGAAGAGAAAACACTATGAAAATCTCAGAAGAGTAGCGAATCAGATTGAATCAATCGAGAAGCATCGACGTACGTCTAGTAAGCAATAACACAACACGAGCATCCAAAGTAGTAAAAAGCCTGAAACGTGGTTATCAGCCCAAAACCACGCTCTGTCGTGATGACATCGGCAATATCATCGCTGAGGAAACCAAGATTAAGGAAAGATGGGCATCATATTTCAATGAACTCATGAATCCTCCGCACAGCTCCAGAAACTTGGAGCCTACAGATGTTTTCGGAGAGCTTCCAGTGGCCCCAACAACTCCGAAGGAAGTTTGCTTCACCATCAAAGCCCGAAAGAATAATAAGCACCGGGCATCGATGAGATTCCTGTGGCCTTCGTCAAATATGGTGGCAGCAGTGTTCAGAAAGCTATTCACAACGTAATCTAGCACATTTGGCAAAACGAACATATGCCGAACTAGTGAAGTCAATCAATTATATTCCCTATCCACAAAAAAAGGTGACAAGGTACAGTGCGAAAATTATAGAGGCATATCATACTTTATACGGCGTACAAAATATTTTCAAAAATCTTAGAAAATAAAATCGGATCATACGTCAACAGTATTATTGGGGAGTATCAAGGTGGTTTTAGAGCAGGTAGATCGACAATAGACCAACTGTTCACTGTCAAGCAGGCACTTGAAAAATGCTGGGAGTTGAACATAGACGTGCACCAAATTTTCGTTGACTTTGAGCAAACATACGACAGTATTGATCGCAACGTACTGTACCAAATAATGCTTTGCTTTGTCATCCCAGCCAAATTAGTCCGTCTTACCATAATGACAATGCCGTCGACGACGTCCCAAGTCCGCATCAATAACCAATTCACCGATGCCTTTCACACAAATATCGGGCTAAAGCAGGGAGATGGGCTGGCTCCATTGCTATTCAATTTGGCTCTAGAATACGTCATAAGAAAGTTACCTGTCGATACACGAGGTACACTACTATACCAGTCGAGCCAAGTGGTAGCCTATGCGGACGGCATCAACATTCTGCCACCGTCATTAACAATCGCCAAAGAAGTCTTCCTGAAACTTGATAGCGAAGCAAAACAAGTAGGACTACAAATCAATGAAATTAAAACAAAGCTCATGACGCATTCCAGGAAATACCTCAAATACACAAAATATCACACTTGGCGAATACAGTATCGATATAGTGAGCCAGTTTGTGTAATGTTGTGCTAATGAAAGAGACGAAATAAGTCGTATGGCCGAACAACGGATACCCAGAGGTATTCGTTGGGAGAACTGAAGGGCGGAGACCAGTGGGGAGTCCGAGGAAACACTGGTCTGACACGGTCGACGAAGACAGTTCATCGCAGCTAGGATTTAGAAATTGGAGGACGTGGTCAATGGACTGAGACAGTTGGAGGCGCTATTTGTAGGAAGCGAAGGCCCGAGAGGGGCTGTAGTGCTACAAAGAAGAAGAAGAAGACAGTAACTACAAGCACCAAAGTTGGTAGGCACATCTGAAATTGTTTCTTAAAATTTTTCGAGTTAGGTATCTTAATAAAGGAACGGAATCCTTAAAAAATGTTGGTCCCGAGGATGTTCATCTAGGGTATCAAATGAAAGCTTTTAATGAGAACTGTTCAAAACAGATTCGTAAACCACATTATTTTTAGCAAAAGTTGCAGCAGGAGAGGAAACAAATGAAAATGTTGATTTCCCTCTCGCTCAAAATGGGACACTTTATTCCGAATTAACTGAATGCTTTAGAACTCGAAATCCGTTTGATTTTGTTAATAATAGTATGATTTTAGTACCTCATATTTTCTTTAATGTAATCGTATGGGTTCCCGTAAATTCAATGAAGTATTACGTCTAGATAATCCAATATGAGGACTCCACATTCTTTGCGTTTATTAAAAATTAATTATTTACAGTTAGAGCCATTTGAATTTTCTCAATTGCAATAACAACTAATAGAGGCTTTTTTAATTGATAGGCTTTTTCGAACCAGACATGACCGTTTTCATCGGTTTTTTTCAAAATGATAAACAACAGACTACTACATAAGCTGATAAGTCCTGGGAGTTTTTATGAAAGCAAGCGGTTTTTGGGGCAGAGTTACATTTACTCCTCAACATAGTTGCATTCAAGGGCAATACACTTGGTATAGCGATTTCCCAGCATTTCGATGCACTTTCTATAGCACAAAATATCCACCTTCTAAATACGCCTCAGTATTTGCAATGACCTCCTCATTCAATCTGAATCTCATTCCCGCTTGAAGTTTGGAAACAGATAATAGTCGCTGGGAGCCAAGTCTGGAGAATACGGTGGGTGAGCAAGCAATTCGAATATTAGTTAAACCATTTTGGCCATCGCTTTCAAGAACATGTGTAACGGGGCGATATCGTGATGATACAGAACTTTTTTCTTAGCCATATGGGGCCGTTTTTTAAAATTCGTCATTCAGTTTGCCCAATAACGCTGCATAATACTCTCCTGTGACCGTTCTTCCCTTCTGCAGGTAATCGACTAAGTTTATTTCATGCGCATCCCAAAAAAAACGGAGGCAATCACCTTCTTGGTCAAGCGATGCTTTTTTGGCGATTTTCGTATCTTTTCATTGGACTCAGACGTATAGTAATGGACCCACTTTTCATTCATAGCCATAGAATGTCGAAAAAGTCTGCTCGATTACGCTGTGGCCGTTGAATCAGCAAAACGTTGCTGCTTTTGACCGACGGTCAGCAAACGCGGCATATTTTTTCAACTTCAAAATATCGTGCATAAAGTATCCCGCTTGTCCCTTTGAGATGCCCACGGCTTCAGCTAACTACGAGCAACGATCACTCAAAACGATTCGATGCACTTGCCTTCCAATTTCCGCATTCGTAGCCTCTTTCGGCCTTCCAGAGCTAGGTGTGCCTTCGGTGCTTGTATGACCCATTTTAAATTGACTAAACCACCGATAAACTGTTGTATTCAAAGAAGAAGATGTAGGTTAATATTTCTGCATCAAAACAATGATTGTTCATAAGTTTTTTTCCATCAAAAAACAATCTTTGATCAAGATGCGATATTCCTGTTTTTCCATTTTTAGGGTTTTGTAAAATAATTTTACAAAACCCTACTAGTTTCGCGTCCTGTCTGTCCGTCTGTCCGTCTGTCTGTCCGTCCGTCCGTCCGTCCGTCCGTGTTTCACAGCAGTTTTTCTCGGAAACTACTTAAGCTAGAAACATCAAATTTTGTATGTAGGTGTGAAGTGGTGATCTCTTCAAAGTTCAACTACAAAAAAATTTTATAAGGTATTTAAGGGGGGTCTCCCCGTATAGGGGAGTGACCCCCCGAAAAAAAAATTTCATTGAAGGTAGCCGATATGGGTATCAAATGAAAGGTCTTGATGAGAACTTTTCAAAACAGGTCCTATTTTGGCAAAGTTTGCTTCGAGGGGCGCACAGGGAGGGGAAATACACGAAAAATTTGTGTCCCCCCCCTCGCGATTGGACACCTGCGATCCGAAAAATCTGAAAAAAATCAGGAATGTAGGCCTTGGTGAGTACAACAACAACAAATACGTTAGAAGTCGCAATTCGCTCAACTTTGTTAGTAATAGTATGATTTATCGATTTTATGTTTTCTTGAATAAAATCTTAATGGTACCCTTAAATTCTATGAAACTCAGTACACGGATGACTATTTATAAGGTTGATCTATCCTGAAAGTTTCATAAAGATTGAATAATATTTAGCGAAGTTATAGCGGTTTGAATTTTCCTGTATTACTATGGAACAATATGCGCTGCATTTATTACTATGGCAACATATGGCTATGGAACATCATGCGCTTTTTACCGACTCAGACACTACAGTTTTGCTAGGATTTGCATGAAAATTTCAAGAATGATAGGTGTCATGTAGATCTTTGAGAATCGATTCAGCTAGTGGTATCAGTAATCGTAAAACAAAATAGTGGCTGTTTTAAATGCGAAGATTGGATACTTTTGAGTTATTTTTTCACAACTTCAACCTTTAAGGTGCATGCTTTGAACACTTGATTCAATTTAATGAATGACTGAAGACAAATACCTACAATTAATGCTCATAAGTGAAACAAGTCAAGGAGGCGGGAGAGAGCTCCTAGCAAAAGGGTTTTGTAACCACTCTAGGATTCGAAAAAATTGGCCATCAATCGATGATTTCAGTACAGGAGAGTGGCCCCTGAAAAAAAAATTCATCAAACGTAGCCGATATGAGTATGAGATGAACGTTTTCATGGGAGCATTTCAAAACACTTCTTAAACTGTCAGTTTTTGCTTCCGTGGGGGCACAGGGGGAAATACATGAAAAATGTGTTTCCTCCCTCGCGAATGGACATCTGAAATAATTATCAAGGGAGATATTTATGAGTATAACAATAACAAAAACCTCAGAAGTCGAAATTCGTTCAACTTTGTTAATAATAATATGATCTTCGTGTTTCATATTTTCTCCAATAAAATCGTCTTTGACATGTATCTTGATTTGATTCGACCTGGTGACTGCATTTTGTAAATTGAATACAAAACCCTTCTGACATGAGCGTAGGTCTGTTTACCCAACTTGTTATGAATTGGTATTATGTAAGATGGTTTCCAGTACGAAGGGAAGATACCACTTGAGAGAGACTTATTGAAAATGATGGAGAGGTTGAGTCAGTTCATCTTCACACTGGACCAGAAACCTGGGTGGAATGAGGTCAGGGCCAGGTCTTTTAATCAAATCAAGCATATCAATTGCCTGACGAATACCTTCTTCAGATATTGAGATGCTTTCAATTAGGGTCCTTTAAGTTGATTCAGTGGGCACTAAATTTGGTGAGTTTTCGGGATCGCGATAAACGTCTTGAAAATGGTCAGCAAAAAGTTGACAGATCTGCTCTGAAGAAGTTGAAGAGAACCCTTGTTTGTCATTGACAAAGGATAACGATGGGTTTTACGTTTGACGTTTACAAAATCAAAGAATTTTTTGGATCGAGGATAATCTTTTGACTAATAACGTTGACGTAGGACTCATATGCTTCTCATGATTTTATCATGGCACTTTTCCCACCCATTCTGTCCGGGTTGATGTTTCCCACAGTAACAACAGCAGTGAAATGAGCACTCTTCATGCACCTTGAGTTGGAACAAGCAGTCCTGCCAATGAAAAGAAAGAAGGCTGCAGGGCCAGATAGCGTCGCAACTCAGGCAGCTGGTCTATCGCTTTTGTCCTAACTTGCTGCGCAGTAGGTTCAACAGCTTGCTTACGCGAAGGGGTTTTCCTGGAGTGCTTGAAGATATCGAAGTTCGCACTGATCATCAAGAGGAAGGAAGTTCCGAATCGCTGCTTGCATATCGCCCGCAATGTATGCTAGACACGACTGGGAAAGTGTTCGAGCAACTATTTAGAGGAAGACTCACTTACACAATCAGTGCTATCTGGGACCTATATTATAGGCAAATTGGCTTTAGAGCAGGACGCTTCACCATTGATGTCGTTGCGGAGATGATCAGCGCGGTCCAACGGGAGGCAAGCAGCCATACCATGCGATGGATGGTTCAGTGGCCCTTGATGAATGCCTTCAATTCCGCTAGATGGATGGATATCATGAAAACGCTAAAACCTCCCTTTTAAGCTGCAACTAATGCGGATTTCAAGTGACTTCCTGAAAGACCGGAGCTTACTCTACGGCACTAAGCAATGTCGGTGAAGGGGGAAAGTTACATCGGGTGTTAAGGATCTATCTTCGGCCCAGACCAGTGGAACATAAGTTACGACGGGCTATTGAGACTTGGAACTGCTGGATAAGTCGATAATTGCTGGACTCAGTAGAATATACGTAACTTGCACTAGGTATGCTAATGCGCTCAGTGAAAAAATGGATGACTGCTCGTGGATTCAGCTTAACACTGGAGAACGTGGTGACGGTGGTGGGTGGAATGAGACCAGCTGGCGCGGGTAAAGCTGACATGCGATGCTCGAGCTCGGCGATTGCGCGTCGTTCTGGCTGCTCTCGTCGGCCAAAGCATTTACCCTGTTGCGCGGACCGCTGTGAATATTGCACTGCTTCCAGCTCCTTCGCTAACACGCGAAGTGCATGCACGTAGTGGCGCGGGGCGAACACCAGTCGCTCTCGCAGCTCATGCCTGATCCCCTACCAGAAGAGGCTGAGAATCATCAAACGTTCCAACAGGCCAGCACAGGACTTCGTAATACTCATCTACGGTTTCTTGTGCCTGTTGGCGTCTGTTTCGAATCCACTGCTTCAGCATATCGTCCCCCTCGACTGGGGTGAACTCCCGCAATGCTGCACGCCTCACGTTTCCCAATCATAGGTGGGAAACGTGTCTACAAAACGCCAGAACCACCGAAGAGCTCTCCCAGTAGAGAGCATCTGAGCACGACGTGTAACGGCTCTCATGTTCCCTCCTCAGTTCAGCGAGGCCATGATTTCGACCCTTCCCAAAAAGGACCCGATGGTTGGGGGATCGTCCTGGCCCGTAAATACTAGCTTTCAGCTAGCCACTATATGTGCTATCTTGGAGGGTGGGATAGCACATGGCGAACGATTACGTTCGTAGCTGGACTGTCCCGGTGCGGCCTCTTCGCGATGAGCAGGCCTGCCCGTTCGGCGAGCTCCTGGCTGGGCTTGTGTTGGTAAATCCCAGTTATACCAGGGCATCGAGTAGCGGTCCTGAGCTACCTGTTCGAACAATTGTCGCTCAGGGCTCCAGGCACTCGTATTATTCCGCTGACGCGATCGCGAAGTCGGAACATTTCCCCTGGGCCTGTAATCTGGGGCCATGGGGTTCATGGCTCCGCTGAGCCTAAGAGGTACCGGATCATCCGCTACAGTTACGAGTGGCTCTACGTAGTCCGCTCTGGCCGATGATGTGGAAGGCTGGGTAGTTGGCTGTGGAACACAGTCATTGTAATTGTTGTCTCATCTGTTCCATACTTGTGGCCATAGCTTGCATGACCACCAGCAGCTGAGACATCTCGGGTGATGCTAAAGATGAGGGTTCGATACCGGGACTGCTGGTTGGTAAGGCTCCGGCTCCACTGTTATCACCGCGCGCATCTATTGTAGTTGGTGGAGGAAGTCCGTCTTTGGGCGCTGCTCCACTAGCGATAGAGGACTGAGGTCGTTCTGTCGCTATAGGTGTCGGCTCTAGAGGTTGACGACAGAGCGGGCACGTAGAAGATGTTTGCCGTAGCTGGCTTAAGCACAGCTGGTGTAACCGATGCCCGCACGGCAGAGTCTGGCTTGTCGAGTCGTCTAAGTCCTCATGACAGATGGAACACAGGAGTGTTGGTCCAGCATCCGACCTCAACTTCCTCCTCTCCGAAGTTCGTTTTGTGGGCATTTTCTTGAAGTGGTATAAATCTGAAAACAAAAAACTCACTTAAATCGATAAAGTGGCCATCAGCGGCGAACTATTAACAATTCTCAAACAAAAATAAAGGTATTTAAATATAATTAACTAAATTTTAAGATTAGTGTCTAAGGGTAAATTCGAATAAATTTATTTTTAAATTTCAGTGTCAAAACGAACGATTATTATCAATATCAAAATCACATTCGGTCTTTCTATTCCATCGGTCCCTTTCTAAGGTGAGGTCACCAATGGTACGCTTTCCTGTCGCGTCATAGGAACTACTCTCTTGCGGCACCATAAGAATCAGGGTTCAGAAGGGCTCTCTCATATGCGTTTCGACCAGGTACAATTTGTCTGCCCAGGGTGAGTTCTGACCCGCAAGCAGCACGCGTCTTATCATGGATAGTCACGGACTAGCCAAGCAGCCAATCACGTGAAGTCAAAATCCATGTACTGGAAGACATTTAGGCACCGCTTGGTTTGGGGTGCAGATCTGAAGACGCCGCAAAAATGATATTGGGATAATAACTTCCGAATACACAGAAGTACTTTAATATCATTTGGCCTTGCTAGTCATACAATGATGGAAAAACACCAATGTATGAATCAAAAGCAGGTCCAAACGATATTGATGTCCAAGAACAACTCACGTTCGGAAGTTATTATTTGCTGGGGCGCAATTAGTGCAATATCCCTTAGGGGTTACCTATTCGTCAACAATCTGGACACCTTGTAGGGTCACCTAGAGACGAGGGACTGTCTCATGCACACGACTGATGATACAGCCGGGCTTTTCGGGCCCCACGTTGGGCGCCATTTTGTAGTGAAAGTAGGTTGATTAATGTCCGTAAAGGACTGCAGCGATGTTCTGCCAATCTCGGCGGATCGCTGCACTACACCGCGAGCAGTCATCCAGTCGCTCACTCGCATACCTTGCCTAAGTTGCGCTTGTTCAAGGTACGTCCAGCGACAAGAGACGCAACATCATATCTGCATAACCGATCGAGAGCGACTGGCATCTCGTCTCAATAACCCATCGTAAGACCGGTCTGGACAAAGGATAGATCCCTGGGCAACACCCGATGTAACTTCCATCCTTCGTTGGCCCTGTGTCGTGTCATAATGTTGGCTTCTGTCTTTTGGGTAGTTCCTCAGAAGTAGCATAACATATTCTGGAACTAGAAAAGCATGTATCCATTAAATCACTCAGATCACGGATTAGCAAGATAGTAAATAAACTTTTAACGTGTCAATCGAGTGTTTATGATTAATGCATTAATAGCTGCTTTGGATTATAACATTGTAGCCTCGAAAGGCTGATCCCGCAATTCAAACATACATGTCCATATTTTACGACTGAGATACTTTAAGAAATTTTATAGTGTTAAAATAAAAATAGTTGAATTGTCCGGTATATAGTCTTAAAAGCAATTTTTGATCACATAAGCACCATACGCACAATTCTAGGAATTAGGATAATTGCAGTACCCAAAGAAAAATTTATTAAAAAATCAATTCCGTTGCAACCTGCTCCTGAAAAAATGTAGGATTATTAATATAACAGCCAATTTAAATTGGAATGCGTTCAGATTATTTTTTTTCTCTGATATTTCATTCGACAAACCATGCAATGATGATAATTTGTTAGTCCCTTGGCTGGTAAATTGCCAGTTTTCAAAGTCTCCTCCTGCCAGAAACTATAACTCCCCAAATAGCTTCTGTTGGACGAAATTTCGGGTTGGAGAAACAGCATCAAATGAAAGCAACATATATCTAAGGATCTCAGGCAGACGGTGTGTGCTACCACTCTTTTGCATGCAATTTATCCTGTCCAAAATAAAAAATGATGATTGTAGTCTCGCTTGGTATGTAGCATGTATATGATGGGCCTTATAGAGAAGTTATGTATGTTTATGGTGTAGTTCAGGTAGTTCGTTATCTCATGTGTGCATCTACATATGGTCCAGATCAAAACAGAAGCCAGACATTGTGAATGTATCAAGATTGTCTTAACAAAGAAGATGATAAAGCAATATCGTTTAAGAAATATACTTTTTCGCTTCTGGTCATATATTTTTCAGGTGGAGTTCATGAAGCGAAAAACACGAAGATGGGATATTGGGGTTTAAAGGCTTTTTGACGATGGTGTGGAATGATGAGTTTGGAGGTTCGACTTTTGCTGCGTTTGAAATACGTGAAAAAGGATAAAAAACCTCAAACTAATTACACATTTTTACCAGCACTCTCCAGGAGCTTGCACGGATATGCATTTCATGTGCGTGTCAAAAGATGCAAAAATGTAAGTCCGGTGTTGGTAGGAGATATTAAATAATCATTCCAGGGAAGAGAAAACTGGATTACGCTTATAAAATTTTAAGCAGTCAAATAGATATACTTTTTAAATTGATAGAAAGACGTCGTTTATTTCTTGGAATATGAAACAAAATGAAGAATCAAATTGCAAAACTTATCCAAGATCATTGCTGAAAATTGATTTAACATGACATATCATCAAGCATTCAATGCAGATTTACTTTTAAGGCATTTCAACTTGTTTGCTATTTACTTCATTTACATAAATTTTACCTATCAACTCCCACACAATTTTTTCTTGCTTCTGAAAATATATATATCTAGAGGAGGACAACTAGAAAAATGCTTTTAAGACTTTCAATATTCATTTCATTGTAATAAGAGAAATTTACATACACACACGTATGTGCACAGTTCCAACGCGAAGCAAATTCTTTGAAGTTGCCGATATGTACATTGGTAAATATGTGAGTACATAAATAATTTTGACTTTTTTGGTATGATGATGACATTGAGCAGATAATGAATGAATGTTAAAATATACCTACATATGGGCTGAATTTGGGATTCACATTCATAATACGAATAGATATTGTGAAATTCTTTTAGTAAAGCAGTACCCATATAAATGCTTTCCAGATAATTTCTCGTCGAATTTTGTCTTTATCTCCCTAGAATTCTGTCTATTTCTTTAGAGTACATTTATTCATTTATTTAATGAGCCCAACAAGGCAATCACAAAAAAAAAAACAAATAACTGGAAACCCTGCCCTTATGTTTAATTAATTCATTAGCTACCATATATTAACGAAGAAGGTTCAGATTTGGAATGAAAATATTCTATATAGCAGTTTGACGTATATCTCATACTCAATAGTTTATTGAGAATGTTTAGTTTAAAAACATTTAACGATACAGCTAATACGAAGTTAAAAAGGGTGATTCATTATGAGGTTTGATTTTCAATAGGCTTTTTCGACAGATCACGCGTGACTCTTGTCAAACTGTAATGTAATTTTTATTCAGTATTGTTTGACAAATCATCATGGAAAGACTTACACCGCAACCCTATCCAAATGGTTCAGCTCTATTACAAAAATCAGCGTTCTGTGAGAAATGTTTTAGAGCAACTTAAGGTGTGCATTGTCGACCTACCAAAACCACTATCGCCAATACCACCCGCAAATTAGAAATTGGTCGCCTGAATCGTGTAGTATCACACCTTTAGGTTTTTTTTTTGGCTTCAAGAAGTCTCTGGTCTTCAGGGATAAGCCAGCTTCAATCGCCGCTATAGAAGCGAACATTTCTCGTGTCATTCGAGAGTTACCGGTCGCTATGCTGGAACGCGTCGTCCAAAATTCGACCCTCAGGATGGACCAACATTTGAAGCCATGGTCAACATTTGAACGATAATCTTTAAAAAGTAAATGTCCCAGATTGTTCTTTCGGCTCACAATACAATTTTTACTATAAAATTCAATTTTATGCCTTTTATTTGAGATTAAAAACCAAACCTTATAATGAGGCACCCTATATTTAGAGATATAACTCAACTGCCTTCACTCAATAACCTGCTGAGGCCCTTTAAAATTCTTTGAAGTTTCATTGCAATTCCATCACACTACTTTATCTCCAACCATTATGTCGAAACCACCCATTTCCCATTTTAAATATTCCACACGTACCTAACATCCTTAAAAATTTGTTACGGCCTAAGGCTACAACCTTCTTATGACCTTGTGTTTTGCGGTAACTTGATTGACGCTGATAAATTTTCTGTATTATTGCTGCACATTTGTTGGTTTTATTATTATTATTCTTTCAATTCGTTGTCGTTCTTCAGCAGCTATTGTCAACGCTTTTAGTCCGACCATTGATGTTTTATGTAAATACCTCCATATACAAGTATGTATATCCATCAACATCTTTTGAAGGGAACAAATTGAAGATTGCATCTCACCATCATTGCAAAATGCTTATACATATCTATGTACGAGTATATGTTTGGAAATGAAGATGAAGATCTTTTCATCTTGATCTTCACACTCTTTGAGGAATCCTTCGTGTCGCGTCATTCTAATGCACCAGGCCGTAATATATGCATGTTATTACAGTTGACGGTCTTGATGGTTAGAAACCGCAAAATCCTCAACTAATTAATGTACGAGTACCATACCCTTCCTTTTGCCAATGTACAAACGAAGACACTTGACAGTGTTGGAACTGTTAGGATGGTTCGATTTGATGATGCACGCAACCTTCGGTGACAATCTTTCAAGGGCGTTTTGCTCTTTTGAATAATTTCCGTTTTGTTGTTGGGAGTAGATGAATTGAATAGATTGCCTTGTCATTCAGTCTTCGCGTTGACGATTAATAATATTAATGTGAAGTTCATGTAGTGGATTTGTACAGGAAAACCTCAACCTATTCTAGAGAAAATACCACAAAAGATAATTTGAGTTGGAAAGGCAAAGGTAGTTCCTAGATTCCGTTGACTATCAGAATTCATATGATCTACCTTCAAATAGTTTATAAAATGATACCATCAATGGTAGTTCATGGAATTTTCAATTGAAATTGCCCCAAAAGCATCTGTTTTACAAATTGAACGCTCCCAACAGAAGGGTTCTAGACAAGCCTGACCAGGTGATTCGATTTTCTCAGATATGATCCGATTTTTAGAGGCTTAGATCCAAGCGATCCGATTTTTCCTTCTCGCCACGGAAAAAAATGCTATGGCATTTTGAATTTCGCGCGTTACTCTACATTGGACGTTGGTGCTATCGGCAATTGATTTAACAATTGTTTGAGTGACAAGTAATCTCATCATTAGGTTTGAGCATTTTGCGCGCATCTTTCGTTTGACATTTGAATGTAATAATCAAGGTCAGAGTCAAAGTCGAAAGCGCTTCATTCAATACTAATCGTTATAAATTTTAAAAGAATATAAAGCAAATTCCAAATAATGAACATACAAAAACTTAATGGCCCAAGTGGCTCTCTAAATTTATACGTTATCAGTTAAACACATTTTATCAAAAAAAAACTATAGCAAATTCAAATTAATTAAGATTATAACATATTTTATGATTTGATTGGAAAAAGGAGAAAAAAACCAACCTACACTATTTAAAATTATTTATAATTTTAACACAACAGTTAACTTTGATCCTACACCTAAGATGGTCCCAAGCCCGTTTGAGAAAGGAGGAGGGAACCCCTTCTTTACCCAACTCATAGCTTCCATGAATCCCATACCCCCCAATTAAATGGTAGTAAATGCTCTCGGGATCACACATTGGATTTACTGGTTCCCCAATAATGTGACATCAAATGCCGAGAAATGCTAATAACTGTAAACGCATCTTGTGGAGACGTAAGAGGGTGAAGGCAAATCTTCCGCGCCTGATAATGGAATCGACGTAATAACCATGCCGCCGGAATGGAGGTTGGGCGACGGGCTAACTCCTCGTCCTTATAAAACCTTAAAATGTTTCGAAACCTGCAGATCGGCCTCGGAATGGATTGGACTCGCGGCAACGACCTCGCAAGCGAAAAAAGGACTATGGCATTGGATCCTGGAATGTCAGGTCAATCAATTACCCTGACGCTGTTAAGGACCCTTCACAACAGGCCATTCAATATCAATTAAAACTACTGACAATCCAGGAAACAAAGTGGACTGGAAAAATCATTCAAGACATGAGACCGCACACAATATTCAAATGTGGGAAGCCTTGCGCAAAACGCGAATTCGGAGTGGCCTTCATTGTGGATAGGGAGTTGAAATCGCACGTTATTGATTTTAAGGCAATAAACAAACGGTTGAGTGCGATCCGTATAAAAGCGAAATTTTTCAACATCTGGCTGATAAACGTTCATGCCCCGACCGAAGAAAAGGACAACGAAATAAAGAAAATGTTCTACAATCACCTGGACGACACTAAAATAATTCTGGGTGATTTCAACGCTAAGGTTGGCAATGAGCTATCTCACGACTGAAGGATATAGCCTCGACGATGAAACAAATGACAACGGCCAGCGCATGATTGACTTTGCACGTAGCAGAAATGTAGTCATATGTTCGACTTGCTACCCACATCGACGCATTCATAAAATGACTTAGGTATCACCGGATGGCAACACACAAAACCAAATCGATCATGTTCTGATCCAACAACGTTGGGCCTCGACCATAGTTGAAGTCCATACATACCGAGGAGCCAATTGTAACTCAGATCATTACTTGATCAAATTAACATATAGATGTCGTATGTCAAAGACGTATTTGGCGAAGACCAGCCCGCTGCAAAAATTTGACATCGAAAGGCTCCAAATGGCGTCTGTGGTCCAAAATTTCCCGGAGGGCCTCGACAACTAGCTGGCTCCCATCTTATGAGACGCATCGTTAAAGACTAGCAACGAGCTCTGGATGGAAGTGAAAGCGGCATTAGAACCGTGGCAGAACAGACAATCGGACATCAAGCCAGGCGCAAGAGAAATGATTGGTTTGATGATGAGTGCCAGAATGCGTTAGATTAAAAAGAATCAGGCGTACAAAGATACGAAGGTAGGAAAATCAGGACGAAGAGAGAATTCTATGAAAATCTCAGGAGAATAGCGAATAAGATAATTAGAATTAAGAAAAGAAAATACGATGACGACCAATTGAGAAGTATAGATGTAAGCCTAGCGAGCAACAAGACAAGACAAGCATACAAAGTAGTGAAAAGCCTGATACGTGGTTATCAGCCCAAAACCACGCTCTGTCGTGATAACATCGCCATTATCATCGCTGATGAAACCAAGATTAAGGAAAGATGGGCATCATATTTCAAGAACCTCCTTAATCCTCCGCACAGCTCCAGAACGTTGGAGCCTATAGACGTCTGCGGAGAGCATCCATTGGCCCCACCAACTCTGGATGAAGTTTGTTCCATCATCAAAGCCCAAAAGAATAATAAAGCGCCGGGCATCGATGAGATTCCAGTGGAGCTCATCAAATATGGTGGCAGTAGTGTTCATAAAGCTATTCACAAAGTTATCCAGCACATTTGGCAACAAGAACATATACCGAAAGAGTGGAGCCAATCAATTATATTCCCTATCCACAAAAAAGGTGACAAGTTACAGTGCGAAAATTATATAGGCACATCACTACTTTGTACAGCGTACAAAATATTTTCTGAAATCTTAGAAAATAAAATCAGATCATACGCCAACAGTATTATTGGGGAGTATCAAGGTGGTTTCAGATCAGGTAGATCGACAATAGACCAATTGTTCACAGTCAAGCAGGCACTTGAAAAATGCTGGGAGTTCAACATAGACGTACACCAAATTTTCGTTGACTTTCAGCAAGTATACGACAGTATTGATCGTAACGTACTGTACCAAATTATGCTTTGCTTTGGCATCCCAGCCAAGTAAGTCCGTCTTACCAAAATGACAATGACGTCGACGACCTCCCAAACCTAAAGTAGGGAGATGGACTGGCCCCATTGCTATTTAACTTGGCTCTGGAGTAAGTCATAAGGAAGCTACTTGTCGATCCGCGAGGTACAATACTATACAAGTCGAGCCAAGTAGTAGCCTATGCGGACGACATCAACATTTTGTCACTGCCATAGAACTTTTCCTGAAACTCGACAGCGAAGCAAAACTAGTAGGGCTACAAATCAATGAAAATAAAACAAAGCTCATGATGCAGTCGAGGAAAAATACCTCAAATACACAAAATATCACATTTCGCGAATACTGTATCGAAAATGTTAGCGAATTTGTGTATTTAGGCGCCAAAATAACGAAAACGGGTAATCAAAGAGACGAAATACGCCGAAGAATACAGCTCGCAAATAAAATATTTTATTCAGTATTGACGATCTTGAAGACCAGCTGCATACTCGTACACAACAAAACAAAGCTCCAAATATAAAAATCTGTGATAAGACCTACAATCTTCCACAAAAGTCAAGGTACAGTGATAAATATCATGAAAATTGTTTGATATTTTTATTTAAAAAACCTATAGTGATAAAATTGTTTTGGTATTACTTCAACTATAATCATTACACTTTAAATTCATGTAAAACAAAACGAAAATTCTGTCGTATTAATATATTATTACATATGATGTGTTGGAAAGTCAATGAATGAAGTCCACAAAAGTCATGGTACACCTAAAGAAAAATGATACAAATTGTAATTATAGTCTTGCATAGTTATTTGAATTATACTTTTCTTAATATTTTGTCGGATATCCTTTCATCTGAATTACTGACTTCAGTCTTTTAGGCATAGAATATACCAATTTTTTAGTAAATTCGCTGCTGATTCTGGCCCACTCCTCCAATATAACATCCTTAAGCTGCGCCTTGCTTGATATCACTCTTTTTCGGATTTTTGTCTCAAGCTCATTCCAAAGATGGCCTATAGGGTTCAAATCAGGGCTTTGAGGCGGTGTAGCAAGCATGCGAGTATTGTACAATAGCCACATTCGAACTTTATGCGCAGTGTGCTTAGGGTCATTGTCCTGTTGAAACAAGAAATCTTCTCGCATACCTAATTTGGTTGCACTTTGTTTCATGTTGTTTCGTAGAATCTCTAAATAAGAGTTCTGATCCATAGTATTTTCGATGAATGTCAGATTTCCAACTCCAGCAGCAGCCATGCAACCCCAAACCATAACACCACCGCCTCCATGTTTTACTGTTTTAATAGTGTTCTTGGGATTAAATTCTTCTCCTACTTTTCGCCAGACCCTCTTATGCCCATTTACACCAAATATACAAAATTTAGACTCATCCGAAAATAAAACATTATCCCAAAACGTTATTGGTTTGTCAATATATGCTTTTGCAAATGTTATTCTTTTTTGTTTGTTTATGGAACTTACAAGAGGTTTTCTTCTAGGCGTACGAGATGAAAATCCAGCTTCTGCGACAGCTCTACGCACAGTTTCTGCGCTAACCTCCTTCTTATCATTAATTCCAAGAACATCGCAGATTTTTCTACAGCTTAGAAATGGATCTTGTTTTACCATTCGCGAAATTTTTCTCTTGTCCTTTGCACTTAGTTTAGATGGACGACCTGTTCGGGGCACATTTTCCACTCTATTTTCCTTCTTAAATCGATTTATCACTTTTTAAATGGTTGACCGACTTCGCAACACTAGTTCAGAATATGATTTGCTCTGATTTGAATGCAGATTAATAATTATTTCACGCTCCTTAATACTCAACTCCTTTCGACTCATTTTTTAAAAATTTTATTAAATAAAAGATACACCACGAATACGGACGCGATATTAAAGACAGCGGCCTGCGGTTGTTAACTGACTCTGATAATATGAGCTTGGGGGATTCCACTTTTTACAAATAACAGGGCATTTTCTGCAACTGTACCAAGACTTTTGTGGAGTAGAAAAGAGACATCGCCAACAAAAAATTATTGTCTTCAATGATCATTATTGCCGAATCCCTTCAAATTTATGAAAACTTAAATTCAACAGAACTCGTATTATTACCATTTCATAACTTTTGGTTTTCAAATAAAAATATTGATTCAGTAATACAATTTTCAGTTACCGATTCTCTGTACCTTGACTTTTGTGGAAGACTGTATGTTATGCTATGGTTGTGAAAAATGGACCCTAACCCAAGCATCCCCCTCTTGAGCCTTGGCTTCCTGCAAACAGCGCCTACAACTGTATCGGTCCATTGACCGCGTCCTCCAATTCCGAAATCCGAGTAGCGATGAACTTCCTCATCGACCGAGTCAGACCAGCGTTTCCTCGGTTTCTCCACTGGCCTGCGGCCTTCAGTTCTTCCAACGAATATCTTCTTTGGTATCCGTTGTGGCCAGCCCATTGTAGCTTCCGCAAAATGCACCAACAATATTTGTGTCCCCTCCCTACACGATTGGACTCCTTCTTCTCCTCCTCCTAGGTCTTTATGAGTCCAAGGGCAACAAATACCTCAGAAATCAAAATTCACTCGAATCTGTTAATGGTATGATTTGTAAATTTTAACTTTTCCCCCCAAAAAACGAAACGGCGCTCTTAAACTTCTTAAGTTTTTACATTTATGTAGGTTGACATATGGCTACCAAATTACATGGAAATCAAATCATAACTAAGTGAGCTATCGCAATTTCAGTTTTGTGGATTTTCAAAAACAATGACACATGTTGAAAGTTAAATATATTTCAAATCGACCAAGACACTCTTATTTTCTTCGGATTTTCATGAAACTTTAAGAAATAGTGGTTTAATGATCCGAGCATTCAGAAAATTATTTAACATGGAACAGAATCGCGGCTGTTATGTGCTTATGAACTAAACTTTATATCTTTTGAATAAATTTGAACGGTTTTTAAACCAGTATTGGGTGAATAATTCAAATCAACGGTTCATGACATCAGAAAAATTAGTTCGAACCCTAGAATGGTTAGAAACCGCTTCTCTTAGGAGCACTTCCCTGCCTATTCCACTTGTTTCACCTATGAGTAATAAATATAGGTACTCATCTTCAGTCATTCATTCAATTGAATCAAGTGTTAAAAACATGTACCTGAAACGTTGAACTTGGGGAAAGATAGCTCAAAATTAGTCAATTTTCGCATTTAACTCTTTCAGGCTTGGTGGTTAGTTTGCAAATCACCCATTTGTCGATCTTTTTAAGGGAATTTCCCTCTTTATATGTTTACTTTCCGGGAATAATACGTTTCCTTGAATCTTCCAGCATACAATGTAAATTTGCTTATGCAGTGCAGCGGTCAGTTCAGTTCAGTGTGTTATAGAAGTTACATCGTGCAATTTGAAAAAGTGATTGTGAAAAACCCCATAAAAGAAGTATGAGCATTGTTTATGTTAAAGTTTATGCATTATGTCATCGATTAGGACGTTGAAAATGTGTTTATATTAGGGAACAAACATTTTATCTCATATTTATTTTGTCCTCGGAAATAAACAAGATGGTTTGGTTTCTAACCACCATGACTGTATTCGACATAAATTGTCTTTTCGTGTTTGTATTGTATATTTAATTTTCAGATTTGCCTGCAATTGGTAAATTAATTTAATAGCATGAATATGTCAATGGAGGACATACCTTCAGATGGTGAGAGCATCTGCAGCTCAGAAGCGGATGTAGAAGATCAGGATGAATCAACTCTAGTGTATGTGCATGACGATTTTCCTGAAAGTTCAGAGGATTCTGACTCAAATGAGGAAATACCGTCAGCCACCACAAGCTCAACGAACGAAATTAAGTTTAGGGCTCTTTCACGACGACGTCCTGTGAAGGAACCAAAGTGAAAAAAAATCGTATGGAGCCACCTGGTGAGTCCACCGATTGTGGCGAGATACTGGACCATATAATTCAAACAGAGTTGATTACACCTACATAGCTCTTTCGCTTGTTTTGGACAAATGATTTAATTGAAATTATTTGCTTTCAAAACAATTTGTATGCCACTCAAAAGGGAATTCGCTTTACACATACAACGCCAGAAGAGATCGAAGTTTTTTTTGCAATAAATTTGGTGATGGGTGTGAAATACTTTCCTAGTTACAAAGATTACTGGTCTTCTGCTCCCGATCTGCATGATGAATATATAAGCTCTTCCATGACATTAAACAGATTTGAATGGCTTCTTACCAATTTGCATTTGAATGACTATAACCTCATGCCAAAAAGGAGCTATGTTGGCTATGATAATTGGTATAAAGTTCGCCCTTCGCCGAGCAATTCCAAAAAAATTACAAAATACAGAAAAAGTGGCTATTGGCGAGAGTATGGTCAAATTTAAGGGCAGGAGCTATCTCAAACAATAAATGCCGAAAAAACCTGACAAACGAGGCTATAAAATTTGAACGAGGTATGTCTAGACTCCAATATACATTATGACAAAAATATATCCGGAAATTGCAAATAAAACACAAAATATTGAATTGTTCATCAATATTTATTTTATCGCCTTCAAAGTAATCCCCATCAGATGCAACACACTTAGGCCAACTATTTTTCCAGTCCTCGAAATACTTTTCATAAGCACTTTTTGGGATGGCCTTCAGCTTCTTCAGTGAGTTTTGTTTTATCTCTTCGATCGACTGAAAGCGGGTTCCACAGAGCGGAAATTTCAGTTTGGGGAACAAGAAAAAAACACACGGAGCCAAATCTGGTGAACACGGTGGTTGATCGATGGTATTTATTGCGTTTTTGGCTTTGAATTCGGCCACAATCGTGGCTCGATGCGATGGTGCATTATCATCAAAATTCAGCTTTATCGGGACGAGTCGAGCAAGAACGCGTTTCATACCCAAAATATCCACCAAAATCATTCGAACAGAGTCGCGAGGGATGTCGAGCTCTCTTGCCATCTCTCTAACACTTGCAAGACGATTTTCAAGCACCATATCCTCCACTTTTTAGTGTTTTATCAGTTGAAGAGGTCGAAGGTCGTCCAGAACGAGGCATGTCTTCAAGGATCTCTCAATGGTCTTTGAAGGCTTTGTACCACTCGTAGGCTTGTGTTTTTGATAAAACTGAATCACTGTAAGCCTTTTCCAACATTCGCAACGATTTCGCACACAAAATTTGGTTAAAAACACAAAATTTTAGACAAATTCTTTGTTCGATATTTTTATCCATTGTAAAAATCGCAACGCACTACTGAGGTGAACCGACTCAAGCAGTTGCTGTAAACAAGCTGGTAGACAGGTCGCGCTCATATTTGACATAGTAATTAAGGACAGTGCTACCAACTTAACAGAATACATTTTTTTTAAATATCATTTACCAGGAGAATTTAAATTACAATTTCCGGGTACTTTTTTGTCACAATTTATATAACGGCAAACAAGGTGATAGTGTAGAAACTGACCTAGGAGGGAAAATTGTTAGACGGTTTAGTGAAGATTTGAAGTTTAAAAATACAAACTGTTTTTCGACAACTACTTCAACATTTATACTCTACAGATCGACTTATTCCAAGCCAAAATATAGGCTTATGGTACAGTCAATCAAAACGCAAGTTCTTACCTAAACTTAAAGAAGACAAAAGCCTGAGACGACGAGAATACGATTATCGAATCAGCGATACGAGCATCGGAGTTTTAAAATGGAAAGACAAAAGGTCAGTTTTTATACCATACAATATAAATCCAAGAAGTCCGGGCAAAGTTACTCGAAGGGAACGAAACATAGAAAAAGTAGAAGTATCTTGTCCTGAAGCACTGATACAGTACAGCAATAATATGAATTTCGTGGATAAATCTGACTAATTAAAGATTGCCTATGCCATTGACAGAAAGTCTCATAAATGGTGGCATCGAATTTTTTTCATTTTCTTGACTGTGTTTATCAAGGTATTCTCGCACCATCTCAAGCAAGGAAGCGAAGATCCAGTTCCAGTAGCTCGACTACTAGTTCTGCGCCATTTAAAAACTTGGCTCTCCTATTGAAACACCATAAACCGACAGTGCCTACAGTCACGCTTGGAAAGCAAAATGCATCAGTCTGTGCGGACCACGTCGCGAAGATCTGCACATTGTAGTACAAAAAAAGTTGGGTAGACAGGCCTACGCTCATGTCAGAAGGGTTTTGTACTCAACTTAGAAAATGCAGTCACCAGCAACGAATAAAATTAAGAAACATGTCAAAGAGATATGCTCGTTTAAAAAAAATCTATTGCTTCTCCATTTTCAACTAATAAAAATCACTCAAAGAATGAAATCCCAAAATCATTAATGTCATCGATTTTATTTGAAAATTTTAAGATGATCAAATCAAAACTCTAGGGTCTGATTCGATGGAAAGTCCATAAAATACCAAAATAGTGTGTTATTTTTGTTGTAATTGGAGAAATTGAGGACCTTGCAGCAAAAGGGGGGCAAGTCCAAATTTCAAACCTGTTGGGTATTAAAGAAAAACATTTTTAAAAATGGAATAATACATTAATATTTTGGAGCTAATGATATCAAATAATATGAACATTTTTACATATATTACTCAAGTTTTTATGATGTACAAATAAGTTTTAGAATTACTACGATTTTTAGGGTTTTGTAAAATAATTTTACAAAACCCTACTAGTTTCGCGGCCAGTCTGTCCGTCTGTCCGTCCGTGTGTCACAGCAGTTTTTCTCGGAAACTACTTAAGCTAGAAACATCAAATTTTATGTGTAGGTGTAAAGTGGTGATCTCTTCAAAGTTCAACTACAAAAAAATTTTATAAGGTATTTAAGGGGGGTCTCCCCATATAGGAGAGTGACCCCCCGAAAAGAAATTTCATTGAAGGTAGCCGATATGGATATCAAATGAAAGGTCTTGATGAGAACTTTTCAAAACAGGTCTTAGTTTGGCAAAATTTGCTTGGAGGGGCGCACAGGGAGGGGAAATACACGAAAAATTTGTGTCCCCCCCCCTCGCGATTGGACACCTGTGATCCGAAAAATCTGAAAAAAATCAGAAATGTAGGCTTTGGTGAGTACAACAACAACAAATACGTGAGAAGTCGCAATTCACTCAACTTTGTTAGTAATAGTATGATTTATCGATTTTATGTTTTCTTGAATAAAATCTTAACGGTACCCTTAAATTCAATGAAATTCAGTACGTGGATGTCTATTTATAAGATTGATCTATCCTGAAAGTTTTATAAAGATTGAATCATTTTCCTGTATTGGAACAATATGCGCTGCATGTATTACTATGGAAACATATGGCTATGGAACAACATGCGCTTTTTACCTACTCAGATACTACAGTTTTGCTAGGATTTGCATGAAAATTTCAGGAATGATAGGTGTCATGAATATCTTTGAGAATCGGTTCAGCTAGTGGTATCAGTAATCGTGAAACAAAATAGTGGCTGTTTTAAATGCGAAGATTGAATAATTTTGAGTTATTTTTTCCCAACTTCAACGTTTAAGTGAAACAAGTCAAGGAGGCAGGAGATAGCTCCTAGCAAAAGGGTTTTGTAACCATTCTAGGATTCGAAAAAATTGGCCATTAATCGATGATTTCAGTACAGGAGAGTGGCCCCTGAAAAAAAATTCATCAAACGTAGCCGATATGAGTATGAAATAAAAGTTTTCATGGGAGCTTTTCAAAACAGTTGTTAAACTGTCAGTTTTTGCTTCAGTGGGGGCACAGGGGGGAAATACATGAAAAATGTGTTTCCTCCGTCGCGGATGGACATCTGAAATAATTATCAAGGGAGATATTTATGAGTATAACAATTCTATAAACCTCAATAGTCGAAATTCGTTCAACTTTGTTAATAATAGTATGATCTTCGTATTTCATATTTTCTCCAATAAAATCGTCTTTGACATGTTTCTTGATTTGATTCGATCTGGTGACTGCATTTTGTAAATTGGATACAAAACCCTTCTGACATGAGCGTAGGTCTGTTTACCCAACTTGTTTAAAGTTTGGATTTGCCTCCGTTTTGCACCAAAGTTCAAGAGAAATACTACGCTATATTGTACTATGGATAATAAAATGCATAAATATAAGGTTTTTTTTTTAATTTAAGAACTATTACTCAGCATGTGGTAGATAAAACAATTTAAAGAAAAAAAACAAACAAGTGCTTAACAAAAATTATGAATTTATAAGTCAAATTCAGCTTGATCGTCGTCGCTTTCGCGAGAAACGTGATCATTCGGTCCAACAGCTTCACTTTTAAGGGCTTTGTAGAAATATAATTTATTTGTAGGAACATAGTTCTTTACCAGCTGCATCATATCTTTGTACTTAGCCGTTTTCAACGGCAATGCACTATCATACAACCGTTGCTGAGGCAGAACCGATAGGTTGGCTTGTACATTACTCATTAAGGAAAAACTATAAAACAATAATAATAGTAATACTAACAGTAATACTTTGAATGTGGGCCTTAGTGTATTCAAAAATTCGATATTAAGATATTTTAAACTGTATCTTCTCTACATTTGTTATAACTTTTTTAAAATGACTTTCAAAATGTTTAATAAAGTTGAGAATCATGTTTTTTCACAGCTTTAAAATTTTTATATGCTTGCTTAATGCAATCGGAATAATCAGAAATTGTATAAATGTAGTCTTTCTTTCTATTGAACTACTCTATTACGCCAAAACCCCGATCACATTGCAAAAAGCTGTGTCCCGGCTCAGGAAATCGATAAACAATCTTCTCAATAGATGAACACCTCATAAGAGTATACAGATACTGAACTAATGTTGAGGTCTTATTTTGTGCTGCTGCATTATCCGAGATTAAATACAGTATTTTAACTGTGCTTGATAAAACGTTATCTATGTAGTGATTTATGAAAGATACAACTTCGTTTGGTGATTTTCGAGCTATGGTTTCAACGTATAAATAAAAATGAGCGATGCCTTTTTTTGCTGAGTGGATACAAAAATTATATGCCCAAAGTTGACGTTTATAAAATACTTCGCCTGCTGGAATTTTAGGTAATTGCATGTTCTGAAGTTAACACCTCACACTCGTCATTAGAAATAGCAAGTTGACTTTTCTCTTTTAAATCAATAAAAGAAGTTTCAGCTTTGGCTTGGTGGAGACTCTTTTCTACCTGTATTTGCCGGATTTCATCACTATCTAATGTCTTATCTTTTAATTTGTTATTCAACATGTCACACTTCTTGGATGTATCGGAACGTGGTGATCCAAAGCTGTATTTAAAATTTTGTAGTAAAAATCAAAGGATACTATTGACTGAGCAGATGCTTCGAGAATAGGCTCATTCTGCTTCAAACATAAATCGTACATTCTCTTAACATTTAACTCAGGTGATAGATAATAACGAGAGCTTTTATTTCTGCTGTAGTGAGACTCGCGTCGTGGAAAACTTCTAATGTGAGAGTCAACTTTGGAAACCTTGGAAACCCAATCACTCGAAATATGATTTCGTTGATTTGGATGTTTTCCACGCTTAGATTTAGCTGGTATAATTACAGTAGGGTCACGATACTCCTTAGAAATATTGTCTACTCACTTTTTAGAGATTCCATGGATAGATGCAAAGCCATTTCGACAAATTTATATGTTTTTATTCCCAAATGCAATGAACAACTCCGTTTCTTCCTCGTACCAGTTTTTGGTCTTTCCCTTTCAACATTTCCAGTTTTAATAAGGCCTCTTAAATATACGTTTTGCACATAAATTTCTACCAATTTATTGAAATTTTTCAATATTATTTTTCGCATTTCTTCATTAATTTGAACAAAAACTTTATACTTTTTGAAACAGAAATGCGGTCCTGTTTTTCTTTCTCCCTTTTCGCGGCCTTTATAGTTTAAACAGCTTTTCCCAGTAGCAATAGCCTTCTTTATAACATTGCGTTTCTATTGTGAAATATTTACAGGTTTTCTTTATTTTTTTTTTGAGATTACACCACTCGTTGATGGGAATGGATGATTTACATCAAATTTGTCCGAAATATTCATACCTTTATCATTGTCTGAACTAGTTTGGTTTTGGAATGTTGACAAATCACGATCACTTGAACTTGGGCCGTGTTCAGGAGGCTGGTAAATATCAGATGATCCACTACTAAACGATTCGGACTCACTCATTTTATGCACACTTGACACATTCAAAGAATATATAAAATACAAAACAAAACGTTTATCCGTTTGGGCCAGACTCGAAACATGCACTGTATTGTCACAGATGATGCAATCGAATCGTTGGTTGCAAAAAGGAGGCAGGTCCGGATCTGCTGCCTTCTTGCAACAAACGGAATAGGGTGGCACATATTAATTTTTTTACACCGCGCTTGTTTTTAATCGGATCTGCCCCGTTCATGCATCAAACGATAACCCCAATTTTTTTCAAATTATAGGCAAAAAACGGTAATTGATAAAAATTTGGATCTGCCCCCTTTTGCTGCTACTCGATTTCGAACGGCTATAACTTCCGTGAATATGATACAAACTTCATCAAACTTACAGAGTATTAGGATCTTGTGTTAGGCTACTTAAATATTTTGTTGGATTTAAAGGCATCCATACGTTTTCATTGGAGAAAATTTGAAATTCGAAGATCATACTATTATTGAAAAAGTTGAACAAATTTTGACTTCTAAGGTATTTTTTACTGTTATATTCATAAATATCTCCCTTGAAAATTTTTTCAGATTTTTTAGATCACAGGTGTCCAATTGCGAGGGGGAAACACATTTTTGTGTATTCCCCCCTCCCCCTTTTGCGCTAACTAAAGCAAAAACTGTAAGTTTAAGAACTGTTTAGAAAAGTTCACATAAAGAACTTTCATTTTTTGATATATCGGCTACCTTTGATGAAATTTTTTAAGGGCCACTCCCCTGTACTATAATCATCGATTCATTGCCTATTTGTTCGAACCCTAGAATGGTTACAAGGCCCTTTTGTTAGGAGCTCTCTCCTGCCTCCTCGACTTGTTTCACCTATGAGTATTATTTGCAGGTACTCATCTTCAGTCATTCATTAAATTGAATCAAGTGTTCAAAGCATGCACCATAAACGTTGAAGTTGGGGAGAAATAACTCAAAATTATTCAATCTTCGCATTGAAAACAGCCACTATTTTGTTTTACAATTACTGATACCACTAGCTAAACCAATTCTCAAAGATATTCATGATACATATCATTTCTGAAACGTTCATGCATCCTGGCAAAGATGTAGTGTCTGAGTCGGTAAAAAGCGCATATTGTTCCATAGCCATATGTTTCCATAGTAATACAGCGCATATTGTTCCATCGTAATATAGAAAAATTCAAATCGCTATAACTTCGTTGAATACCATTCGATCTATGTGAAACTTTCAGGACAGGTCAATCTTATAGTCATCTGTGTACTGAATTTGGTTGTATCACTGTTTTATCGAATGATTACCGCCACACCGATTTCGTTCAAACTTTATATTCCGGAGCACTTTTTAATTCTCAAACCGATAAGGCGAAGAAAAATCCGATTCAAAAGTTTTTCAACATAATTTCCTCAACTTTAGTTTCGAACTGACAGATGAGAAGCACTACAATTATTCGACAATTGACAACTAACACATTTATTCAATTGTGATCAGATGTTATATTTAAACACAATTGTGTATTGTGAATGCAAAGAAATAAGTATTATTGTATTTAAACACTATTTTTATTAAATGTTCAGAAACAATGTAACAATAACAATAAAGTATAGAAAAACAAAAAGGAACGATATTTTCATTAATGTTGTTTTATTTCACGTGGCCCTTCAATTGAATTGTGTGATTTTATTTCACGAACAGTAATATTAAAAGTCTTCATTATACAAGTATAGCTATGTTAATTATCTGCATACAATAAGTAATTTTAAAGGATGCCTAAATCTCCGCTATATTGTGCATGGCCAGACATCTTGGACATAACTGGTCCAATCGACTTCTGGGGACCAATGAAATATACTTATCGCCGAGCATTTTGGGAGTCATCGATGGATTATCGTTCCATCCTTCTGGCTGCATCATTCTGCTACCAGAATGGTTGCAGTATACACATGCTGGTGCAGTTCTACCAAAATTTAAAAAGAAGTGAAAAAAATTATAAAGATTGAACAATTATTCAACTATTGGAATGATCCAATCAATGGACTGGAACGTAGAAGCAGATATTGGGCGTACAATATCTGACAAGGATATTTCGCATTTTTAGATGGTACTACGAAATCAGGACAAATAAATTATATACTATAAATTTATTATTAAATACTTTAAAACTGTGATAAGTGTATGAACTTTCTTAATAAAAAATAGTTTTAATTGCAAAAAAAAAACATTTTTTATAGCAACCCTACAAAGAAAAACATACAAACTGGAATAAAGGTGCACCTTTATCAACATTAATTAAAATAAAGAGAATAATTTGCAACTCCAAAACATTTTCCTATTTACTTATTTCAAAAAATTAAACATTAAAAGTTTAGAAAGCAAACTTATTCTCAAAGCGCCATCTAGTTATTAATATGATGCCAATAGGTTACTAACTCAAAAATTATAAATTTTTATATTTTATAAAATAAAGTGCACAGTAGACTAAATTCATAAGCAATGCTACTTTCCGAAGTCGCCAATATAAAGGAATTGTATCAATTCTTTAATCAGCCCCAATTGGAAATAATAACGGCCCTGCAGTTAGAAGGCTACTTTCTCCCCTTTGGAAGAAGTGGCAATAGGCATTGTAGGGCAAATTTAGTTTTAATGATAAACAATGCCTATAAAGGGAGGTATGCAAGCACTGCAGAAAGTGTAAAAAATATTCTTCCCTTACGAAGAACGCTTTTTTCGACAAGACGAATGTTTCATTCGAAACAATTTTCACTATATTACGGTTCTGGATATGCCATGTTAACCCAACCGACACGTCAAAATTAACGGGTATGAAGCGGAATACTGTTCTACAATATTTTCGATTTTATCGGTAAGTACAATTTCAATTAGATACAAACATTCTAATTAAATAATATTTTCAGAGATGCTGCACCTTGGAAAATTATTAGTATGCCCAGGGAGAAGTTTGGTGGACCAGGCATCATAATTCAAATTGATGATCTGTAATCTCCAAATGAAAATACAATCGAGGAAGGAGAGTACGTTCCACAAGGTATGAAAAGTGGGTGCTGGGTATCTATGATACCAGTACAAAACAAGTTGGGTAGACAGACCTACGCTCATGTCAGAAGGGTTTTGTACTCAACTTCTCAGAAATGCAGTCACCCAAAGAATAAAGTCAAGAAATATGTCAAAGAGATGTGCACGTTCAAAAGAAAATCCATTGTTTTTCTATTTTCAACGGTCGCCATTTTGTTGAAAACCAACAAAAATCACTCAAATCATGAATGCCCAAAAATATTAATGTTATTGACCTTATTTCAAGAAGATCAAAACAAAACTGCAGCGTCTGATTCGATGGAAAGTCCATAAAATACCAAAATCATGTGTGATTGTTGTTGTACTTGGAGAAATTTTCAATAGCTATAACTTCCGTGTATATGACTCGATTTTCATCAAACTTACAAAGTTAAAGGACTTTTTGTAGGACTACTACTGTTTTGTTTAGTTTAGGGGTACGTATACGATTTTATTGGGGAAAATGTGAAACTCGAATATCATACTATTATCAACAAAGTTGAGCGAATTTTGACTTCTAAGATATTTGTTGTTGTTGTACTCGTAAACACCTACCTCTATAATTTTATTCAGATTTTTCGGATGACAAATGTCCAATCGCGAGGGGGACCTGATTTTTTGTGTATTTGCCCTCCCTGTGCGCCCCTCGAAGCAAAAAGTGCAAATTAAGACCTGTTTTGAAAAGTTCTCATCAAGACCTTTCATTTGATACCCATTTCGGCTACCTTTAATGAATTTTTTTTCCTTAAATACCTTATAAAATATTTTTGTTGTTGAACTTTGAAAAGCGCAGCTTAAGTAGTTTACGGGAAAAAGTGCTGTGACACTCCGACGAACAGATGGACAGACAGGACGCAATTTTAGTAGGGTTTTGTGAAATAATTTTTCAAAACTCTAAAAGGGGTCATATGATATGTTGTCAAGCGAGATAAAAGTATCCTTGTCTCACTCATCAGGGAATACGTGGAAGAAAGTTCTATTATATGGACCGATGAGTGGGCCGCCTACATAGTTCTACAACGGTTTGGTTACGTACACAACACCGTCAACCACTCAATACAATTCAAAGCTGCGGATGGAACCTACACTAACGCAGTAGAGGGCTACTGGTCTCGCCTCAAGCGATATTGTTGGCACACAAACGTGCTACAAAGCAAGTTCCTCGCCGAGCCCATCGATAAGTTTATGAACCGGCAATTTTTTTAAGAATTTCATTCATTGTCTTATTTTTCGTCTTTTTTTCACTTTTTAATAATAAATGCTTAATAAAACATTCTAATCATAATTTTATTAAAGTATAATTTCACATTTGTTTTGATTATTATTTATAATGAAGAAAAGGATGGTCTCCTCAAGAATAGAAGGGTGCCCTTCTAAAGAATCGAAGAATGCCCCTCTAAAGAATATAAGTGTGCCCTTTTAAAGGCTAAAAGGGTGCCCCTTTTAAAGAATAGAAGGAGACCCTTCTAAATAAAAGAAGGGTGCCCTTCTAAAGAATAAAAGTTTAGTCTTCTAAAGAGTAGACTGATACCCTCTTCTAAGGAATATTCTTAACAATAGAAAGGTACCCTTCTAAAAACTAGAAAGGTGCCCTTGTCAAGAATAGAAGGGTTCTCTTTCAAAGACTAGAAGGATACCCTTCTAAAAAATAGAGCCCTTCTAAAGAATATAGGGGTGTCTTTTTAGAGTATTGTAAAATCATTTTACAATACCCTACTAGTTTCGCGTCCTGTCTGTCCGTCTGTCCGTCCGTCCGTGTGTCACACCACTTTTTCTCGCAATCTACATAAGCTAGAAACATAAGATTTTGCAAATAGGTGCAAAGTGACGCCCTCTTCAAAGTTTCAACACGAAACGAAATTTATAAGGTCTTTAAGGGGGGTCTCCCCATATAGGGGAGTTGCCCCTGACAAAAAAGTTTTTATCGCATGTAGGCAATATGAGTATCAAATGAAAGGTCTTAATGAGCACTTTTCAAAACAGGTCTTAAAATGACAAATTTTTCTTCGAGGGGTGCAGGGGAAGGGGAAATATACGAAAATTTTGTGTCCCCCCCCGAAAAATCTGAAAAAAGTCATGAATGTAGGCCCTTATGAGTACAACAACAACAAATACATGAGAAGTCGAAATTCACTCAACTTTGTTAGTAATAGTATGATTTATCGATTTTATGGTTTCTTGAATCAAATCTTAACGGTGCCCTTAAATTTAATAAAATTCAGTACACAGATGACTACTTATAAGATTAATCTGTCCTAAATGTTTCATAAAGATCGAAAGGTATTTAACGAAGTTATAGCGATTTGAATTTTCCTGTATTACTATGGAACAATATGCGCTGTATTACTATGGAAACATATGGCTATGGAACAATATGCGCTTTTTACTGACTCAGATACTACAGCTTTGCTAGGATTTGCATGAAAGTTTCAGGAATGATAGGTATCATGAATTTCTTTGAGAATTGGCTCAGCTAGTGGTATTAGTAATCGTAAAGCAAAATAGTGGCTGTTTTAAATGCGAAGATTGAATAATTTTGAGTTATTTTGCCCCAACTTCAACGTTTAAGGCGCATGCTTTTAACACTTGATTCAATTTAATGAATGACTGAAGATGAGTACCTACAATTAAAACTCATATGTGAAACAAGTCGAGGAGGCAGGAGAGAGCTCCTAGCAAAAGGGCTTTGTAACCATTCTAGGATTCGAAAAAATTGGCCATTAATCGATGACTACAGTACAGGGGAGTGGCCGCTGAACAAAAATTTCATCAAAGGTAGCCAATATGAATATCAAATGAAAGTTCTTTATAAGAGCTCTTCAAAACAGTACTTGAACTGACAATTTTTTCTTCACAAGGGCAACGAATACCTTAGAAGTCAAAATTCGATCAACTTTGTTAATAATAGTACATTTTATAAATTTTGCTTTTTTGTCTATAAAATCAAGATGGGACCCTTAAATTTCCCAAAATCTTTAATTTAAATTTTCTGAAAGTGATTGTATATGGTTCGATAATTTCACAATAATTGAACAATAAACAGCTAAGTTACAGCCGATTGAATATTTAACAATTACAACAACATTAACACGTGATACTAGGGAGATAGACGCTTGCAACGGACCGAGACACTACAAATATGTAGGAATTTTGATAAAAATTTTAGAAATGCTTTGTAATATCCATGTGTAATCATGACTAATCAAGCGACGGGGTGAAACCACTTGAAACAAAATGGTGGCGAGTTTAAAATCATAAAAACCATAATAATTTCCGAACTCAATTTATGGATTCTATATATTAGTCAAGTTTTGATATGCAAAATATATTGTTTGATTTACTAATTGTTTTGCAATACCCTTCTGGCAGGAGCATCCTTCTGATACTTCAACTTGTTAAAAACTAGAAAGGTGCCCTTGTCGAAAATAGGAGAGTTCTCTACCAAAGAATAGAAAGGTGCTCTTGTTAAGAATTGAAGAGTTCTCTTTCAAAGAATAGAAGGGTGCCCTCCCGAAGAATAGAAGGGTAGCCTTCTAAAGAATAGGAGAGCACTCTTATATTCTTTTGAGGAGCACCCTTCTATTCTTTAGAATCCTTCTAAAGAATAGAAGCGAACCCTTCTATTCTCTAGAGGAGCACCTGTCTATTCTATAGAAGGGTACTCTTCAAATGAATAGAATATTCTATAGAAGGGTACCCTTCTATAAAATAGAAGGAAGAATAAAAGAATGCTTCCCTAGAGAATAGAAGGATGCTCTTCTATAGAATAGAAGGGTGCACACCGAAAGAATAGAAGGGTGCTCCTCTAGAGAATAGAAGGGTGCCCTTCTAGAGAATAGAAGGCTGCTCTTCTAGAAACTAGAAGATTGACCTTTTGACGAATAGAAGGGCGCACTTCTAAAGAATACAAGCGTAACCTTTTAAAGAATAGAAGAGTGCCTTTCTAAAAACTAGAACAGTGCCTTTCTAAAGAATAGAAAAGTGCACTTCAATTCTCTAAAAGGGAAGAATAATTTATATTGAATTGCCTTGACATATTTGCCAGTTAAACCCGTCCTTGCACAAAATATTACAGCAGCATCGGGGATCTGCCATTTCAAATATGATAATTTAATGCCTTAAATTTCACCAAAATGTTGTTGAAATACAATTCCCATCCAGTTATTTTCTTCAATTGTGTTATATGACAACATCTGATCACAATTGAATGAATGTGTGGGTTGTCAATTGACGAATAAATGTAGTGCTTCTTATCGGTCAGTTCGATACTAAAATTAATAAAATTATATTGAAAAAGGTTTTGAACCGGATTTTCCTCACTTTATCGGTTTTAAAATTAAAAAGTGCTCCGGAATACAAAATTTGAAAGCAATCGGTGCAGCGGTAACCATTCGATGAAACAGTGCTCCAATCCTGAATTTAAAGGTACCCTTAAGATTTTATTCAAGAAAATCTAAAATCGATAAATCATACTATTATTATCAAAGTTGAGTGAATTTCGACTTCTCATGATTTGTTGTTGTTGTACTCATAAATGCCTATATTCATAATTTTTCGGATGAAAGGTGTCCAATCGCGAGAGGGAGAGGTACGCGAAAAATTCGTACATTTCCCCTTCCCCTGCCCTCCACGGTACTGGTAAAGCAATTTTAAGACTTGTTTTGTAAAGATCTCATTAAGACCTTTCCAACGACACCCCACCGACCAGTGGTGAAAAATTCTTTTAGAAGGGTCACCTCCCTACATGGGGAGACCCCCTTAAATTCCTTTGAAAATTTTTTAACACCCCAAAGCTTTCAAGAAGTCACCACTTCTGACCTTTCCACAAAGCGTTTTGGCTGTAGCTTCTCTAGTTTCGGAGGAAAAGTGCTGTGACATACAGACGGACGACCAGACGAACACAGGTCGTGATTGCAATAGGGTTTTGTATTTTAGTACAAAACCCTAAAATGTAGAACAAATTGGAAGAATTCTCTCACCTCTAAGCAAGGTATTTGCCATCACCCTTGTGCATTTAAAGTGTGATGAGCTGAGGAGACTTTATGTAGTACACACACGTCGAAACCACAGTCTTCTGACATTTTTTTCCTTAATATTTTTTCTGAAAAATCATTAATACAATTCAGTTAAGTAGTTACATACAAAAAATTTTCATAAGCAATTTAAATTGGAAATTTACACTCTAAAATTGTGTTTTTTTGTGCTAGCAACATTCGCATCTGCATACGCTGATGTACATCCAACAAGATCTGCACTCACAGATGTCGAAAATTGAGCATCCGTAATATCCCTGATAATAACACTCTTCCAATCAATAAAAAGAAGGTCAATCACTTCAAAAAAGTTATAAAGAATATGATTTGGGAAACCTTAGAATTTTCCTATCACATTGCGCCCAATTCGTTATCATTATAGATCCATTACTTGATTTTGTGTAAAAACTGATTAATACGAGCATTCCTTTCAAATTTCATTACATCCGTATTAAATTTTGTCCCATTTTTTAGCATTTCTTTTACATTAAGTGGAAAAACAGTTTAACTTTATGTCCTATGTGGTTCAAAGGTTCTTCAGCATATCCTTATTGAAACTTTCTTGGGAAAATACTTCAGCGGAAGTAGTCCCCCAAAACTTCTTTATGAATTTGATTGTTGTAAAATTTATCCTTTTTATCCAAAACTGACGACAGATACAAGCCATATGGCAGCAGCGCTTACTACCACACACATGACCATTAGTAGGCCGACTTTGCTGGCTAACTTACATGGCGTTATATGAAGAATTGTGGAGGTGCCAACAAAAATTCGAGGTTTTGTACGGTTTAGAGACGGATTTCTACAGTGAAATCGAGACGATCCGCGGAGAACATAATAGCGCTCGTAGTGAAGTGAAAATTATTTCAGTACTTATACCCGTTTAGTTTTTATCGCCTTCCAAAGTGAATTTATAGGAGTTTGTTTACATCTCAACGCTGAGCTATCAGTCGAAGGTGCAAAACGTGTGCTTCATTTGCTCGTCTTGGAAAGTTTAGGAGCACAATGGGCTATACAAGGTGAATTTATAGCATGCACGGAATGCGTTCGGCACGTTTTTTATTCGGAAAATAGTATATATGACGAAATATAAGCATTTGCTAATGCCGCAGTTGGGTGACAGCTACCGGAAGCTTGTCCATAGTAGGCCGACTAATACATATGCAAATTGCTACCATATGGCTTGTATCTTTCGTCAGTTTTGTTTTTATCCCAAGCATGCATTTTTGCGTTTTTCTCAAAACAAAGATTTTAGCGTTGGTTCATTTATCCACCTACCGATACAATTTTAATTGAATCTTCTCCACCTTTTCAGACAAAATCCGCAGCATAATTATCTTCAACATCCTATTAAATGATATAAATAATGCTCCAACAGCATGAGAGGCGCTTAAACGGAAAACAATGGTTTTATTTAAACGAAGATTTGATGTACTCGTACGTTGAGTTTATTCATTACGGGTGTTTGCATAGTATAAATTTCAGTACAAACCCCTTCTAGCAAAAGCATTTTTCTATTCACCCAACTTGTTAAGAATCCATTGTCTGTATAATAATGGATTCCAATCAGATATGTATGTTATGCATATCCTTAAAGGCCACATCATAAGTCCTACAAATTTTCATTAGCCAGTAACTTGGAAACAAGCAACAATTTAGCGCCATCTCATAATTGAAAACGAACCACGTTTTCCACGCTTTTTACATTCCATGCACAAATAAGTGAAACCCAACATGACCATAAGCAAATCCATATAATCCAAAAACGATAAAATTTCGATTGCAAAAGTAGATATAGAATCAATCAAAATAATAGTTTAAAGATCCAAGCAATAAATAAGAATTAGCTGACTTATCGACCAGTAGGCAAAACCTACCTCTATTTGTTAATTAAAGCGATGTTGTTGCTGTGAAATTCCCATCGAAAAATGCTGCGGCTCAGTTCCAGGTTTCAGCAGTGTCGACCGCCCGTTCGAGACCTCGTCGCGAGTTGCTGGAATTCGTGCATTGGCGGGCAGCAAGCGGGTCCGAAGAGCGGCAATGGCGTCAGCAATGAGCCTACGGCAAATTCAGTTCCAAATTCGATGAATACTTCTCGACTAAAATATTCGAGGAATGACGGCAAAAAACACAAAATGACGGCCAAGCGCCAAGAAAACGGTGGCGTCGTCGGAGTCTGAGATGTTTCTATTTGGCCAAATCACAACCAGCGAGCTCCATTGAGGTGCTGCCAGTTCAAGCTGAAGAGCAACCGCGCTGAAATGTGGAGCTTACGAGCGCGCAACACGAAAAATATTAGCCCCGCGGGCTTAGCACAATTTACAAAACAAATTTCCAAGCATCACAGATCACCTTTTAAATTATCATAAACTGAACCGAACTAACGAGCCGCGAGCTCGGAGAATTTTCCACAGCATCCGATCGCGAGGCACTAACATACAAGCACACACTGCGCCAACCGCCAACGAAAGTATTGAAATAATGAGTACCACGTCGAGCAATGCCGCACTATTTTGCACTGAATTCCATTCGTTTTCGCGCGGTTATTTGTTAATAATATTTTAGTAACTTCCAGAGCCGGTTTTGCACTATGAATGGGCACAAGCGGATTTCTTCTTGGCATACGCAAAATGCTTTCTTCTCGCTGCGCTTCTTGTTCCACGCGTAGCGCATTAGGAGCACATGTGAACCGAGAACCTACACTTCGCGTTCAGCGAGAGCACACCCAGGATCAAACCGTGAGCCACCAGGCAGCGTTTAGCACAGGTCACGCACAAGTTCACAGGAGTCAAAAGGAGTTGAGGTCACTGCGGCAGCCGCGCGTGTTTCAATGGAGCGCCGCAAACTACAACAGAGTCGCGCAACTTCGTGCGCATGTCCAACAGCACCGAGAGCCAGACTGGTTAGCAGTTCTACGCTGAACCATGCTGAACCTCAATCAGCTTCAGCACAGCAAGCACGCAAACAGCGCAGACCCATGCCGGGGCTTCGGCTAGCATTCAGCCTAGGTCTTGCTGGGCTCGAGCCTCCGTCGGGCAAAGCAAAACCAGCACCAATACTTGGGTCCACCAGAAACGACACGATGATAGCGAACCGAAGCAACAACAACTGCTGCAGCAAATGCGTTTGGTTGACGCTATGCCACGATGTCGGCTTCGAGTCCGACTCCGACTTGAGGTCCAACTTCAAATCTGAAGACAAGCCGAAGAATAGGAAAAGCATCTTAAGACCCAAAGAAATGCCTCGCGCCAAGATCACATCCCATTGAGAAATTTCGTATCAGGTAGGCGAAGAATCTTGCGCATTTGGTTCGTCGATCGTTTTTCAAACCGGAATCCTGAGCGCATTGTCCCCGAAGGATTATTAGCATATAGAGATATTTTCGGTTCCACGAGAGAAAAAACAATTTCAAAATTGGAATATGAAAAATACGTTGATTGCATACTAAGCTACGGATTGATAAATAGGATGTGAAAAAATTTTTTTTAAGACTAAATTAGAAAGATATTTTGGGTTTTTAAATACCCAAGCTAAATCAACGGAAGATTAATTCGCCTAAATTCTAAAAGAGGAAATTACAACACGAGTGGCGCTTCGCAGCAAATAACAAGTAGGACTTTGCAAAATTCGTTTTAAAAAGTCTTAAAAATTGATATTCATTTGCAAACATTTATCACTTTTTAGGGTTTTGTACTAAAATATAAAACCCTATTAATATCGCGACCGTCCGTCCATATGTGTGTCACAGCAGCTTTTCTTCGAAGCTACAAACATGAAACTTTGTGGAAAGGTCAGAAGTTTTGACTTCTTGAAAGTTTTGGGGTGGAACAAATTTTCAAAACGTTCAAAGGGGGGTATCCCCATGTAGGGTGGTGACCCTTAAACAATTTTTTTTATCAAGAGTACTCAAATATGGTTTCATATGAAAGGTCTTAATTAGATCCTTCTAAAACAGTTGGCGACAACGAAGGACGAACTTAAAGCCCGTTCAGTTATGATACGTTCTGGTTTAAAATCAGAATCTATTGGAGCTTGTTGGACGGACACACGGCCAAAACGTGGTGCGGACCATATCATCTTCCCGAGTCCCGGTACATTCGATCGAGATAATGATATACTCTAACTATTTCTAATGTAAATAAATAAGCAGGATCGTCATGTAAATAAATAAGTGTAGGGGTGAAATCATTACAATCTGTTGTTTTTTTTTTGGTTTGGAGGTGAATGCCATTCACACATAGAGTGTGGGACTCCCATGCTCGCAAGAAGGCGACTGGACTATCCACTTAACACCTCCTTTGTGAACCCGAGAACATAGCCTGGAACTGTTTGACGCGTTACCTTGGACCAGGCCTCATTTTGTTACGCCGTGAGGCGCCTTCAAGCTAAGGGACCCCTCTTCTAGTGGGAGGAGAGGCAAGCGATCCCCCAGCCCAAACGCTCTCAGCAGCGATGACTCTTTCAGGACTGTCCGAACATAATGTGCCACCTGGTTCCATTTGTCAACCGATTCGAGCATCACTGCGACCATATTATCCGGGGTGAGCTCTCCCATCACCCTGTAGAGGTCCCTTCGCAACCTGTCTTATTTTATGCACGCAGAAAATGTGTGGGAGGTATTGTCTTCCTCTCCTGGGCAAAACCAGCAATCGGGGGACCGTGACTTACCAATCTTGTGCAGGTCAGGCTGAACACACCCATGCCCGCTCAAAAGCTGGGTCAGATAGAAGTCAGTTTCACTATGCCTTCGATTAAGCCAAGGTCCCAGATCCGGGATTCCCTTCGTGCAATTCACCCAAGACTCTTGCCAACCGTTGAGTGAGCGCTGTCTCTCCTCACGGGCAATCATCTCCCTCGCATCCTGGTTTCGACGCAAGTAAAAAGCGCGGCACTCTCTAGCACGGAGGGCAGCAGATATCACGCCTGCAACAAATTTCACCGCCGAATCAGAGACTGTCGGATACGAAGATGCCATCCTCAGTGCTCCTGTTCTGGAAATGAAAAAAAATTGCTTCTTGAAGCGGCTGCAATGTTAAAATGTGAAATGAAACTCCCGTGTTCAACTTCTATTGATCACAGATGCTTTATTGTATTTTTACAGTAATTTTTATACATTAAATTTCATCAGCTTGCATTTCATTCTGGTATGCAAGTTCATTAATTCATCCAAACGCTCAGCAAATTTCATTTAGGTTGCATTTATTTGCTGATTTGCAGAATGCAACTATTTACCCCACTGTTGATCTGGTGGGCAATGATCTCTGTTGGAATTTGCTGATCGATGCGGTCGATCATCGATTGGTTTGGTGTTGGATGGTTGTTGACTTGCTACTGTTGGGCGATGTTATATTGGGACGCATTTGAGGTTCCGCAAGCAAATGATGTATTAGCATTTGTTGGTGGTATTTTTGATGTTTTTGTTTTAGCATTATTCCTAAAAGCCCCTCTTCTCTGTACCTGTGCCAAGAGTCGCCCCATACCTCTGCTCCGTACAGTACCACTGACCCTACAGCACTCATCAATAGGCATCTTCTTGATGGGCTGGATCCCCCTACGATAGTCATAAGTCGACTCAGAGCCGATAGTCCCGAAGCAGCCTTCTCAGCCGTTGCCCTAATTTGCTCAGAGAAATTCATCTTCGAGTCAATCAGTAGCCCCAGGTACTTCACCGCTGGCTTCGATTTAAGTAGTATGTCTCCAATGCTGATCAGCCTTACTCTAGGAATTCTCTGTATTGTCAAGATAACCACTTTGGTTTTCTCCAGGGCTAAACTGAACCCGCGAGCAGTCATCCAGTCTCTCACTCGGAGCATTAGCATACCTAGTCTAATATGTGCTTATTCAACGGTGCGTCCAACGACCAGAGCCGCAACATCATCCGGACAGACAATCAAGCGCGACTCATCTGGCATCTCAAGGCTCAGTAGCTCATTGTAAGACACGTTCCACAGGTCTGGACCAAGGATAGATCTCTGGGCAACACCCGATGTGACTTCCATCCTTTGTTGGCCCTATTTCGTGTCGTAGAGCAGACTCCGGTCCATCAGGTAGCCCCTCAAAAGCCGCATTAGATATTCTGGAATTTGAAAATGGTTTTCCAGCGTATCCAGGATATCCACCCACCTAGCAGAGTTGAAGGCTTTCCTGACGTCAAGTGTCACCAACAGGACGATCCGTCGTTTGGTGCGACTATATGCCTCTGCCTTTCGTACCGCACTCACCACCTCTGCAATCGCATCAATGGTGGAGCGTCCTGTTCTAAAGCCATACTGCCGAGAAGAAAGGTCCCCAGCAGCACAAATCCCGTCAGTGAGTCTTCCCTTGATGAGTTTCTCTTGCACTTTCCCAGCTGTGTCTAGCATGTATAACGGGAGATATGTAGACGGCGATCCTTCCCCTTGCTGATCAATACGAGCCTCGCCACCTTCCATTGTACCGGGGAAACCCCGTCCCGTAGACAAGCGTTGAATGTGCTGAGCAGCAAGTCAGGACAATGGTGATAGACAAGCCGCAACACCTCAGCCGAAACACCATCTGGACCTGGAGCCTTCCTCGCTTTCAGTGAAAGGACTGCATCTTCCAGTTTCGGCTGTGTGAGCCCTCCAAAGCATTAAGCTTGACTTGGAAAGATGATAGCAATTCGTCCGGCGTTAGGTACACACTAAGCAAGGTGCTCCCTGAGAACCGAACCCACACAAATCAATCCCCTGTCCACAGCTCTCCGCATGGGAATCACTTTTTCGAACCCATGCAATGTTTTTCTTTAATTGTAATGATTTAACAAATATCCGTGTAGGACACGGGTGCCGATTGTCTGGCACAAGTGTCAGCGAGCTATAAAAAACACCAAGCTCAGCTAACTAGCTTCGCTTAACGACCGCGTACGCATACTTGACGACTAGCATTCGCGGGATCATGTGAGGCAGGTTCTTGTCGAGCCAAGAAGCTACACTACAAAATATTTATCACGCGTACTCTACTGTACGAGACGTACCAATCAGTTTTTTTTTATCTTTAGAAATGTTCTATTATGTGTCAATTAAGCTACTCTGCAGTGATCCAACATTTTTTTGTCTCGTTAAAGTTAGCGGACACGGATGCTTGAGACAAACGCAAACATTACACAAAAAGCAACCGTTACTTTCTCCGAAGAAGGTCGCTGCATTTCAAGGGGAATGTCAAACCTGAAGATGTTAAAGTGGCTGAAGTGAACCACTCATCTGTTCCTAAATGATGGAAACTTGACGGATGTAGTTTACTTTACACTAGTAAAACAACAAACTAAGCAGTTTCAACGGGGTGACCACCTTATCTCTTCAGGAGTAGCCGCTCCTGATCACCACGGGGCTGCTCGACTGCTTATGTTTATTACAGGGCAGTCTCTGTGGTGCCGACACAGACATGGAGAGACTGAAGGATTTTGCTCTTCATTATTGAAGAACCAATTGTTCCCGCAGTGGAGAGATGGTTGTTGTAATTTTAGGTCCCTCTCCTTGAATACAAGTTCCTGTCTTCTACGAAAGTATGCTAATAAAAACCGCTAACCAATCATAAAAACAAACCGGGTGTCGGTCAGGACTAATTGATGATGCGGATTTTATCACTGCCGGTCATCAGATTAGCTCCCAGCAAAAACTGACGCAATTCCAAGCAGTGTATTGGAAAACCCCAGGCACCATCAGTTTGTTCAAAATTAGAGCTGTCCGACTTCAAACTGCATATGTGCAAACCTTTCTTTTAACAACATTAAGGACGTACTGCTCTATAACATCATCGGCATGTTCAGGCGGCAGAGCCACCACGAACGAAGAATTCCAGAATATGCTATAGACCTTACTATGAAGAAGACAAGACAAATAACATCAAAAGAATGTTTATCGGTGACTCTATCTTTGCTTTACGGAACCCTCCAAAGTATGCTACGTTAATATCAAATGGTGAGGACGACAATAAAAATTGAATCGATTTTTCTGCCGACAGCTAAATTAAAAATGTGAGAACTCGAAGGAGAGTGTTGTTTTCCCCTTCGGGCCTCACGTTGGGTGCCATTGTACCCAGATGGCGGCAATCTCTTCGACCTCTACCTCCGTGACGCAGACAATGTCTCGTCTGCGTCACGGATCTGGCCAAGGTTTCGATCGTTTCAGTCAGCTCGAGCGAGGCTATAGTTGCGCTTTTACCGAGGGCTTTCTTTACTGTTTCGCAGAATGCTTCTCTATTGTCGGCCTCTGCTCCAAATTCGACCAGTATATGGCTCGACCACGTTGGTCGTACTGCTATAATGGCAGTGTTGGTGTCTTCGGGCCTTACTTTTGCCCTGATGTCCCGCACAACCTCCGCGTAGGATTCACCATCTTGGAATTTTACGAGCAGTGCCTGCTGCCGGGGTCTTCATCGGGGCATCTTTCTCTCCTGCTTCGCATCAGGTCTTTTTTCTTCTTGGGCTTCTGGCGACCTTTATTTTTTGTCACTTTTCGGAGCAGGTTCTATGCGGCTTTCTCCGCTCCTTTTGTCAGCACTAGCTGGAACCCCTGATCTGGTGCTCCGCACCCATCAATTGCCTCTTCCTTCCTTCTTTAATCCCGATCTCCTTCGATTGGGCTAGATGCCATTCTTTTATTGATTTTTGATTGTGGAGCTATCTGCACGTGCCTTTTAGATCGTCTTTAGTCTTCTGCCCTTCTCCGGCCTTCTGGCCCTCTTTGGCCTTTAACCAGCTCCTCTCATGATGCCCAATGCAGTCTAAGAACTCCTCCAGTTCAAGGAGCCCAATTTTTACTGCTTTGGTGATTTTTGACGAGTCGCATGTAGATTGTATTCTTTTTAGAACAACTTCCGGTTTTTGGAATAGCTTTTCTACTTCATTTGGCTGGGCGGCAATTGTACTTTGCAGCCATTTTCCTTGGGAGAGGTTATCAGCTTCTGTATCCGAATGCAGTACTTCCGCCAACTTTTCGACGTAGGCGATGAAATCACACATCGTTGCTTTATTTGCGGGGTCACTCGTTTCTTTTCCTGCCGTAATCTCCTCGTTGACTTTAGGATGGTTCTTAATTATGTCAGGATTTACGACCCTTGCTTCAATCGCTTCGGGAGTGATCGCAGCAGTAACCATCGAATTCTCGAATTTCTTTCTATTTTCTTCCTCCGCTCGAACATCTGGTGCGTCCTGCAGAGTTTCCAACTTTTCCGCTGTGGCGCTCGCATCACTTTTTTGCTGTGCCCGAACGCCGCAGGAATCTCAGTCTGGGCGAGACTGTCTGCTAGTTTCCGTTTTTCGTATGTCATTGTATTCATCGTCGTTTTTGTCATCGCTAGTACCGCTCCTAATGTGCTGTTAACATCGTAGCTGCAGCCGCTGGTTGCGTCGTCACTGTTGTTATTTTTGCATTCTTTTTTTGGGTTTTTTTAATCTTTTTTAGGGGTTTTTGGTTGCTCCAGTTTTATTGTGTGTGCAGCCGCCTTTTTGGTCGCATGATTATCTTTGCAGAGCAGGGACGCCATGCGAGGGTTGGCATAAGCCCTTATGGAGACAAGTGCTTAGAGCCAGACCAGCGCTAATCGGGAGTCCGTCTTAACCGAACCTACACTACCAACCCAATGGTGCGAACTTAGAACGTGCTCTGACGGTATGAGAGTTGAATTGGAGCCGTTCACACACAAGTGTCGCCTCGGAGCTACTGTGCAAAGCAACTAGGTCCAAGCCATCATATCTGCCAGCCCAAAGCGTGAATTCTGGTTTGTTGTGCAAAGCGTAGTCCAGATCCAGCCAGGGTCGTTACCTGTCATCCCAGGAGGGAGCCTCACAGCACCCCCCATATCCTCGGGTATGTGGATGCGGCACTCCCCAAAGAATGCTAGCCTCCAAGAGTGCTCTTGTCGACCGGCATTCCCCCTCCGGGAATTTGCTCAGGTACATGGGGGCGGAACTCCCCAAAGAATGCTAGCCTCCAAGAGTATTCCTGTCAGTCAACATTCCCCCTGCAGGAGAATGAAGGTTGGATGCATAATATGAGTTGAGTGCTATTAATTTAATGTGTGCATTAAAAGATATAAATCTCAGAATTTTACTCAACTCCATTCAACTGATTGTATGATCATGAAATTCTATTAGAATTAAACTATTTCAAGAAAGAAAGAAAAACAAAATAACAATTAGTCTTAGAAACGGTTGCATGTATGGTGAAGTGAACTATGATTTACTGTTTGTTAATATTTTTGTTTATATAAAATAATAATAAAAGTAGAGCGAATTGCGCAAGTAGAAAATAGAATCAGTCGGGATATACTCAACTCTCCCTGTTTTAGTCTGATATTTGTGTCAAAGGCATCGGTGAATTGGTTTTTGATGCGGACTCAGGAGGCTGTTGACGTCATTGTCATTTTGGTAAGACGGACCAATTTGACTGGGATGCCAAAGCAAAATAATATGTTGGCATGTGATCTGATTTTATTTTCTAAGATCTTTGAAAATATTTTGTATGCCGTACAAAGTAATGATATGCCCCTATAATTGTCGCACTGTAGCTTGTCACCTTTTTTGTGGATAGGGAATATAATTGATTGTCTTCACTCTTTTGGCATATGTTCTTGTTGCCAAATTTACTAGATGAGTTTGTAAAAGCTTGATGAACACTACTGCCACCATATTTGATGAGCTCTACTGGAATCTCATCGATGCCCGGCGCTTTATTATTCTTTTGGGCTTTGATGATGGAACAAACTTCATCTAGAGTTGGTGGCACCAATGGAAGCTCTCCACAGACCCAAAGGCTCCAATATTCTGGAGCTGTGCGAAGGATTAAGGAGGTTCTTGAAATTGGATGCCCTGCTTTCCTTAATCTTGGTTTCATCAGCGATTATGTTGCCACTGTCATCACGACCGAACGTGGTTTTGAGCCGATAGCCACGTTTCAGGCTTTTCACTACTTTGTATGCCTGCGTTGTTGCCCGCTCAACTTCCATCTATACTTCTCAATCGGTCGTCATAGTATTTTCTTTTATTAATCTTAATTATCTTGTTCACAACACTTCTGAGAATTTCATAGTGTTCTCGCTTCGTGATGGTTTTCCTACCTTCATATTCTTTCTACGACTGATTCTTTTTATCTAACGCATTCTGGCACTCATCATCGAACCAATCATTCCTCTTGCGCCGGGCTTGATGTCCGATCGTCTGTTCTACCACGGTCCTGATAGCCGCTTTCACTTCCATCCAGAGCTCGTTGCTCGTCTTTGACGATGCATCTGGTAAGATCGGAGCCAGCTGGTTGTCGAGGATCTCCGTGAAATGTTTGCCCACAGACCGCCGCTTGGAGCCTTTCGATGTCAAATTTTCGTAGCGGGCTAGTCTTTGCTGAATGTGCCTTTGACATGCAACAGCGATAGGTTAATTTGATCAAGTAATGGTCTAAGTGACAATTGGCTCCTCGGTATGTACGGACGTCAAGTATGCTCGAGGCCCAACGTTGTTTGATTAGAACATGATCGATCTGGTTTTGTGTGTTGCCATTCGGTGATACCCAGGTCATTTTATGAATGCGTCGATGTGAGAAGCAAGTCGAAAGTATGACTAGATTTGATAAACGTACACGCCCGGACCGAAAAAATGAAGGAGACATTCTACAATCACCTGAAAAAACTAGTCGGCACATTGCCTACAAAAAATAGCATATAATTCGAAGTGATTTCAATGCTAAGGTTGGGAATAAGCTACCTTATCGGGGAACGACTGGAGGATATAGCCTCTACGATGAAACAAACGACAACGGCCCGCGGCTGATTGACTTTGCATGTAGCAGAAATTTAGGCACACATTAGATTTGCTTCCCACATCGACACATACGTAAAATGACCTTGATGTCACTGGATGGCAACACACAAAACAAAGATGGGCCTCGAGCATACTTGACGTCCATACATACCGGGGAGCCAACTGTAACTCAGAGCATTGATTGATCAAATTAACTTATCGATGTCGTATGTCAAAGGCATATTCAGCGAAGAACAGCTCTCTACAGAAATTTGATATTGAAAGACTCCAAACAGTGTCTGTGGGAAAACAATTCATGGAAACCGTTGACAACCAGCCGTAATAAGCAATACCCGATAGAGATCTGTCATCCTTACATAATTTGCTAACCAGTTGACAAGTGTCAGATGATAAATCTCTGTCAGTGACCCGCCACGAGGCCTCGAGTTTTGTTGGATCGTGTGAGGCACCCAAGCGTTTATTTTGCACCTAAAAGTTAGTGCGAGCAACGTTTATCGTAAGTGTTCTCTCACGGTTCCACCATCCTTCTCAACACCAAGCAAGGTGATTTAGAGTGTAGGTGTAGTTCATTTGTGACGCTGTGTAGTTCTGCACGTATCTAATCTCAATTTGATCTCTTCGTCCAATTTTGACCCGAGGGCGCGGAACTCGTACGGCTTGTGGACCAGTGGCCAATGCTATGGGATCGGACTTACGTGCAGTACCTCAACAATCGCCAAAGATGAAGCTTGGAACTTTCAATCCGCTGCAATCACCGCAAAATCTCATTATCTTCGCGATGCATGTATGCGTTCAGTTGAACGCAACCAATATGCTGAACAAAACGTTTAAGTTTCAAAAAATTTTATCTACTCCAATCATCATGAATTTCTTCTCAATCCTTAAAAAGGTTAAACGAGATAATATTGTGCACCAATCGGACTTGGATTATGGGGAAATTGCTCCGCAAGAAGTCACCCCCTCAATCATATTTTTTTGGTATTGTGGCTTTTTGTAGCAAACAATGTGAATAGATTCTCCAAGAAGTTGAACTCAACTTTGAGCGGGTGAAGGGGAATTAAAGCTGCTAAGCAACTGATCGTTTTTAATGTTTTAGTTTCACCTTAAAATTGTTGACAAAGCGTAGTTAATACATGGGTGGCAGTATAACCAGATGGAACAACTTGAGTGCTGGAAGAACTAATGGGTGATTTCGATTGTATCAGGTGTATTTTAATATGTTATCTTCATAATTATAAAGGGTGGTCCAACCAAAACGCACGATGTTAATTGCAAATAAAACGAAAAGTTTATTACAACAGAAGGATCTATGATAATATGAGTGAAACAGAATATCGCCCAAATGCTCGCCACGGCTACAGTGGCATACTTCTATCCGATGGTCCATATCTTCAATCACACTGAATTATCTTATCCTTTAGCTCTTGAATTGTTCTTGGCTTATTGACGTACACATTTTCTTTTAAATATTCTCAGATAAACAAGTCCAACGGTGTCAAATTAAATGATCGTGGCTGCCAATTAACATCACCACAACGTAAGATAACACGGATTGAATTTTTTGCGCAAAAGAGCCATTGTTTCGTTGGCTGTGTGGCAAGTAGCACCGTCTTGTTGGAACCACATATCGCCCAGGTCCATAACCTCAATTTCTGGCCACAGGAACTCCGTTATCATCTCGCAAAAGCGAATACCATTCACGGTGACTGCTTGGCCGTCCTCATTTTCAAAGAAGTACGGGCCGACGACGCCGCCAGCCCAAAAACCGCAACAAACAGTCCCTCTTTGTAGATGCATCGGCTTTTCAACAATCACTCGTGGATTTTCATTTGCCCAAATGCGGCAATTCTGCTTGTTAACGAATCCACAGAGGATAAAGTGTGTCTCATTGCTGAAGATGATTTTTTTTTATTAAGTCACCATTCCCTTCTGTCTGTTCAACCATTCATTTGGCGTATTGCTGACGCTTGGAATGGTCAGCAGGCTTCAGCTCTTGAGTCAATTGAACCTTGTAAGCGTGTCAATTCAAATCTTTATTCAAAATTCGCGTAAGTGATGTTCGTGAGATGTTCAATTGTTGGGCACGACGACGAGTTGAGGTTGACGGCTCTTCCGCTACACTATCGTGAACAACCGCAATGTTTTCCGCAGAACGAACTAGGCGAGCATACACAAGTGATTTCACGTTTCCTTTAGACCCGGTTCGCTGTAATTTGCTGCCCAAAAAATCACGATGTGCACGAAATGCATTTTTAATTGAATTAACGTTTTCGTAAAAGGCTTCAATAACCTTAACGTACTGCTTAATTGTGTACCTCTCCAACGTTAAATTTGTCAAACACAGAAACAACGAAATTAGGGTGAAAGTTAATTAAGTTGGGCGAAAAACTTGACGTTGAAATGTGAATAAATATCGTGCATTATGATTGGACCATCTTTTACAAGCTTTATTACTTCTTCGTTAAAACTGAAAGAAAAAAGCAAAGACAACGAAAAGAATTACAGTTCAACATGTTTTTGAATCTATTGTTACTTTAATTTTCTGATCAGATCTTATATAACGTCAGTTTTACTCTCAAATGCAAGTTCTCAATTGCATTCTCTAAACTTGAACTTGCTACCTCATTTTGCTAGGTTTTCAAATAAGTCAAAAACGTCATTAGTCTATTCCAGTCAACTTTCGATTCGATTTCTAATGAAATGCATTTTTTTAGAATTAATTGTATAAAATGCTGTTTTGATGCCCCAAAAATTTAAAATGGGTTTCAGCCATTTTTCTGAGAATGAAAGTTTTTGGGAGGCGAATGCCATTTACGCACAGAGTGTGGGACACCCATGCCCGCAAGAAGGCGAGTAGACTAACCACTAAACGCCACCCCTGCCAACCCGAGAACCCAGCCTGGGACCGTTTGACCCATTACTTTGGACCAGGTCTCCTTTTGCGGAGGTGCCTTCAAGCTGGGAGATCCCTTTCCTAGCAGGAAGGGAGAGGGGAAGAGGAAGTGCCAGAAAAGCGATCCCCCAGCCCCAACGCTCCCGGCTGCTGTGACTCCCTTTTATCTTTTAGGACTGCCCGAACATAATTTGCCACCTGGTTCCATTTATCAACCGATTCGAGCATCACCGCGACTATATTATCCGGGGTGAGCTCCCCGTCTCCCTCAAGAGGTCCCTTCGTAGCCTGTTCCATTTTGTGCACACGAAAAATGCGTGGCAGGCATTGTCTTCCTCCCCTGGGCAAAACCGGCAATCGATAGACCGGGACTTACCAATCTTGTGCAGGTAAGACTGAAAACACCCATGCCCACGCAAAAACTGGGTTGGATGGAAGTCAGTCTCACCATGCCTTCGATTAAGCCACAGTATTACATGCAGGATGAGGTGCGCAGTCCACCTTCCCTTCGTGCAATTGACCCAAGACTGCTGCCAATCGTTGAGCGAGCACTATCTCTCCTCGCGGACAACCATCTCCCTCACATCCTCGTTTCGGCGCTGGTAAATAGCGCGGCACTCTCTAGCAAGGAGGTGGACAGGTATCACGCCTGCAATAACTCTCACCGCCAAATCAGAGACAGTCGGATACGAAGATGCAATCCTCAGTGCTCCTCTTCTCTGTACCTGTGCCAAACGTTTTCGGTATACCTCCTTACTGAGAGCGTCGCCCCATACTTCTGCTTCGTAAAGTAGCACTGACCCTACAGCACTCATCAAGAGGCGCTTTTTGCTGGGCTGGGTCCCCCTACGTTGGCCATGAGTCGACTCAAAGCCAATATTTCCGAAGAAGCCTGCTCAGCCGTTTCCCTGATTTGCTCAGAGAAACTCATCTTTGAGTGGATCAGTAGCCCCAGGTACTTCACCGATGGCTTCGATTCCATTCGCATATCTACAATACTGATCACCCTTACTCTAGGGATTCTCTTTTTGTCAAGATGACCACTTCGGTTTTCTCCAGGGCTAAACTGAAGCCGCGAGCAGTCATCCAGTCCCTCAATCAGCGCATTAGCATACTCAGCCTAAGTTGCGCTTGTTGAACGGTGCGTCCAGCGACCAGGGCCGCAACATCATCCACATAGCCGATCAAAAGCGACTCATCTGGCATCTCCAGTCTCAGTAGCCCATCGTAAGACACATTCTACAGGCCTGGACTAAGGATAGATCCCTGGGCAACACCCGATGTAACAAACATCCTTCGTTGGCCCTTTGTCGTGTCGCGGAGCAGGCTTCGGTCTTTCAGGTAGTCCCTCAAAAGCCGCATTCAATATTCTGGAAATGGAAAAGGCTTTTCCAGCGTATCCAGAATATCCACCCATCTAGCGGAGTTGAAGGCGTTCCTGACGTCAAGTGTCACCAACAGGATGATCCGTTATTTGGTGCGACTATATGCCTCTGTGTTCCGGACTGCGCTCACCACCTTTGCAATCGCACCAATGCAAGAACGTCCTGCTCTAAAGCCGTACTGCCGAAGAGATAGTTTCCCAGCAGCACGTATTGCGTCAGTGAGTCTCCCCTTGACGAGTTTCTTCAGCACCTTTCCAGCCGTGTCTACCATGCATAACAGGCGATATGCAGATGGTGATTCGGGATTTCCCTTCCCCTTACTGATCAGCACAAGCCTCGCCACCTTCCATTGTACCGGGAAAATCCCGTCCCGAAGGCAAGCATTGAATGTACTGAGCAGCAAGTCAGGACAATGGTGATAGGCAAGCTGCAACATCTCAGCTCGACTGCTGTTTCACCATAGACAGCGTCAACACGTACGGGATGGGTGGGCAAGAGTCACCGCACTATCTCGTCTACCTTTTTCGCATCATGAGTAAAAGGTTTCCGTAGGGCACTAAACTTCCGTATAACTAGCTTGTAGCCAAGGTCCCACGGATCCTTGTTCATATTGTCCACTAGATCTTGCCAGCAGCGAGCCTTGCTGTTGTTGATCAATTCTCGAACGCATTTCTTGGCCAACTGATATGCTGCTGCGTGGTTGCGTTGCTCGTCATGGTTCCGTCCTCGTTGAGCCTTACGCCAAAGCTTGTGACACTCCCTTCGTTTTTCAGCGATTTTAGTTGACTACCAGTACACTGGGGGCTTGCCGCGCCGGGGTTTTCGACGGGGAGTAGAAGCGTTGCAAGCAGCCGTGATGATGCTCATAGTTGACTTTACTACGTTTTGAGCTGCCAATTTTTCTGTCTCCTCCAAATCTCCCTGCAGCGGTGCATTTGCTGTGAGCATCTCGTCGGACCTCTTGACGTCCATCCTTCCGATGCTCCATCCAATTGTAGAAAGCCGAGAGCACGGAAGTCGGGAGACAACATCACTGATCTCAAGCAGAACACACTGGTGATCACTGGATGAGTAGTCCTTTAATACTCTCCAATTGTGTATCCTCTGTACTAAGGACTCTGAGGCGAATGTCACGTTCGGTATGGTACATTCACAGCCAATACGGTGGGAAGTTGGCGATGCAAAACAGGAGGGGAAGAAACCCCAACGAAGACCCCAGCAGCAGGCGCTGCTCGTAAAACCCCAAGATGGCCGATCCTACGCGGAGGTGCTGCAGGACAGCAAGGGAAAAGTGGCATTAGCACTGATATTAAAGCAGTACGACCAACGCGGTCGGGCCACATACTGGTCGAATTCGGAGCAGATGCCAAGAATAAAGAAGCATTTTGCGATGCAGTAAAGAAAGTCCTCGGCAAAAACGCAGCTATATCCTCGCACGAGCTGATGGCAACGATCGAAATAAGAGACATCGACTGCGTCACAGATCTGGCCGAGGTAGAGGAGGCCATCAAAAAGGTGTTCCCTAGCGTGGGAAGGATCAAAGCGAGGCTGACATCAGAAAACCATAGGGGACAACGCATGAACATAGTTGACTTGACCGAAAAGGACGCCGAACAATTCCTGAATAAGTGCAAAGTACGGATAGGGTGGGTTGTCTGTAGGATACGGCGAAGAGCAAATGCCTTGGCTATGGTCACAACACACAACTATGCAAAGGACCCGATAGGTGTGCCCTATGTTACAAATGCGGTGAAATGGGACAGAAATGAAGAGTGTACGAAGGTGGCACACTGTATTCTTTGCAAGGACGCTGATCCAAGACTTGATTTTGGACACGTCTTGGAATCAGAAAAATGCCGGGTTTTCCAGGAAGCCCTAGCCAAGGCAAAATTAGAACTTCGATGACCCACATCCTGCAGCTAAACATACACCACAGTTCAACCGCCCAAAATCTGCTTGAGCAGTTTGTGGGGGATATGAAAGCTGACTTTATGCTGCTGAGTGATCAACACTATGATAAAAGTTCAGCATCATGGTCTCCTGATGAAACTGTTACTGCCGCCAATTGGGTTCGAAATAGTGATTTCTAGGCGGAGAGCTGTGGACGTTGGGATGGTTTTGTGTGGGTTCGGTTCTCTAGGACCACCTTCTTTAGTGTGCACCTACCGCCGAACGAATTGATATCATCTTTCCAAGCCAAGCTTAATGCTTTGGAGGGCGCTGTCTCGAACGCAGACGGGAATGTTCTCGTTGGGGGTGACTTCAACGCTAAAGCAATCGAATGGGGCATGCCTCAAACAGATTCACGGGGAAAACGAATCTTTGAAATGGCGGCCAAGAGGGCGCTCGTCATACTAAACACTGGAAACCATTCTTCAATGCATAAACATGATCGGTACTGATAAGCTCCCTCTTTTGATAATCGGGAAATCAAAAAGGCCTAGATGTTTTCAAAGCGTAAAGACTTTATCTGTTGATTATGTCAATGACACAGGAGCTTGAATGACGAAGATATTATTTAAAGGTTGGCTGAAAAAAGTTAACGAGGAAATGAAGATAAAATACAAAATAATTTTATTTTTCGTTGACAACTGTGCTACCCATACGGACCTACCAAGATTTAATAACGTAAAAGTCATATTATTGCCTGCCAATACCACAAATAAACTTCAACCTTTAGATCAAGGTATCATACACACATTCAAACGCTTTTTCCGTAGAGAAGTTGTTCAGCATACTCTTACGTGCCTCGAAGCAAACAATAGTCCTGATATTAACGTACTTCTATCAAAAGCTGTTTAAAAAAAGCGGGATTTTGTATCAGCACAGATAAACAAGAATTTCTACCAGAGGATAATGAAGTTGAAGCTGAACCTAGTAATGAGGAATGGATCAAGCTTGTGTGTCACGAATCTACTAGTGATGTGTTAACGCCAACCTTTGAAGATTTCGTACAATTTGACGACGACCTGGCTACCAATGGAGAATTTACCGATGACGATATCGTGGAGAACTTGGTGACAACGTATACTGACGGAAATGAATGTGAAGATGAAACTGACCGATGCAGATTTTGGATACAGAAGAAGAGAACTTTCCAAAGAGGAAAGAAATTTCAAATGCACTAGATAAGATACATAAGTTTTTTGAATATTCGGCGGTTGGTGATAAGAAAATATTCGATAAAATTTACGAATTAGAAGAGCATGTAGAAAATGCAAATATGGAAAAACAGAAAAAATAACAGATTTTTAAAAATATATATGAAGATTTATTGTTTCATTTTGCTCGTAAAATTCATATAGTACACATAGATACATATATGTAGAATACATATGTACAATACATTTATTCACTGCATATTTGCTGTATCATTTATTTAACCTTTATGAGTGATAATGGTAATATCTACACCTCTATAAGGTAGAAATTCGGGTTAGTGAGAAACCTCCATAAGCGAAAAAGAGGTTTCCATCCCTTGAACTCTCACTTATTCAGGTTCGACTGTATTTTTAATAAAGTTGGTTGGTTCTTTTACCTTTTTTTAGGTCTTTGTAAAAAATTTTTTTACAAAGACCTACTAGTTTCGCGACTTGTCTGTCCGTCTGTCCGTCCGTCTGTCCGTCCGTCCGTCTGTCCGTCTGTCCGTGCGTCACAGCTGATTTCCTCAGAAACTATAGAAGCTAGAATGCTCAAACTTTGTGGAAAGGTCAAAAGTGATGATCTCTCAAAAGTTAAGGCCTTAACAAAAATTTAAAAAATGTTTAAGGGGGGTCCCCCCTAATAACGAATTGGCCCTTAAAAATTTTTTTTCATCAAAGGTAGTCGAGTGGGGTATCAAATGAAAGGTCTAGAAGAACTTTTAGAATCTGAAATAAAAACATCATTTTATGAATTAGGGGGTCCAGGGGAAGGCAAAATGTACCCAAAATTGGTGTCCCCCCCTCGCGATTGGACACCTTTGAGCCGAAAAATCTGAAAATTATCAAAAACGTGGATCTTTATGAGTACAAGGGCAACAAATACCTTAGAAATCATAATTCGCTCAACTTTGTTAATAATAGTATGATTTGTAGATTTTACATTTTTGCCCATAAAATCAAAACGGTACCTTTAAACTTCTTGAAATTTCGCAATTATATAACTAACATAAGATATATATATTCACAAAATTTAATTGAGATCGAATCATAATCAAGTGAGTTATAGCCATTTCAATTATATGGAATTACACCAACAATAACAAGTGTTTATGGTTGATATAGGGTTTTCCAATAAGAGGTGTTATTTTGATATTAAAAGAAAAATGCCATTTTTAATACAAATGATCGAATGTTTATTTCATTATAAAGAAGAAGATATGCCGTTAATAGCAATAATTAACATTGGGCAAATAACCACTACGACACGCTTACAGGACCATATCCTCTGCATGAAATTTTCCATAACCAAATCGCAAAGTGGTTGCCCTATGTTCTCGATAGCCTCACGAATTTCATCTTTGAGATCTTGAATCGACGCTGGGCTATTATTATAGGCCTTTTCTATCACGTGGCTCCAAAGGAAGAAGTCGCAAGGTGTTAAATCAGAAGATCTATTCAAAATAACACCTCTTATTGGAAAACCCTATATACTCGTATATTTAAAATTGACCTAGGCACTTTTATTTTCTTTCAATTTTCATGAATAATTAAGGGATAGTGTTCAATCGGCCGAGCATTCAGAAAAATCATTTAAGCTAGATTAAAATGGCGGCTGCACTGTACTTATGAAAGTAACAGTGCATCTTTTGTATAAATTTGAACGATTTCATATCTAAGTATTGGATGAACAATTCAAGTTATCGATTCACGCCATTAGAAAACTTGTTTCTAACCCTAGGATGTTTACAAAGACCTTCTGGTAGGAGCATTCTCCTGCTTACTCAACTTGTTTATAATTAATAAAGAATATTTTGCAATCCTTATGCGATAGCACAGGATATTGTTTGTTTTTATGACTAATTAGCTCCTTGAGCACATTTTTTTACGAAGACCGACTAGTTTTACGTCCTGTCTCTCCGTCGTACGTCTGTCCGTGCGCCACAGCAAATTTTCTCAGAAACTAGAAAGCTCGAACTTTGTGAAAAGATCAGAAGTGGTGGTCTTTTAAAAGTTAATAGGTGTTATCAAACATTTCAAAATTTTTTAAGGGAGGCCCCCCTTGTGTAAAAGTGGTCCTTGGGGTATCGGATGAAAGGTCTTGATTATAACTTTAGGAACCTGAAATAGAAAAACCCATTTTATGCATTAGGAAGGGAGGCAAAATGTACGAACAATTTGTGTCCCTCCTCGCGATTAGACATCTTTGAGCCGAAAAATTAAAAAAAAATTACCAAGATAGGTCTTTATGAGCCAAAGGGCAACAAATACCTCAGAAATCAAAATTCACTCAACTTTGATACTCGTAATAAAAGTATGTTTTGACAATTTTATAGTTTCTACCCATAAAATCAAAGCGGTACCCTTAAACTTCTAGAAATTTTACAGTTGTGTAGATTAATACGAGTTGATCAAGTAGAAGAGTACTCCTACCAGAAAGTTTTGTAACCACCCTAGGGTTCGAATCGGGTTTTCTAAAAGTTTGAATCGGTGACTTAAATTATTCATCCAATACTTGAATAAGAAATCGTTCAAATTTATGAAAAATTTGCAGAATTTCCTTGTAAAGCGCATCACAGCCGCTATTTCGTTCCAGCTTAAATAGTTTTTCGGAATACTCGGCAGATTGATCATATTCAAATTGAATACTTTTCCTTAATTTTCATGATAATTGGAAAAAAATAAAAGTGCATAGGTCGATATGAAATATGTATCAAACATCAACACGTGTTCTGTGTGGGGTTTTCGGTCACCCATCGGACACATCTCAGTTATCGGATAGAGGATACTCTAACCGACTAGCCGGCGGATATGTGGGAAATAAAATACCACTTGTGGACTAAAACTGACTGAGTCAAAGCGCTGACAACACCCTTCTTAGTATTTTCTTGTCATGGAACCAGGACAACAGCTTCGGATCGTATCAGATAAACGGCAACGAAAATCGCAACGTATAAAAGACTATACTTTTGGAAGTTGAAATATTAAATCATTGAACGGATGAAATAAAGAAATACAAAATCAACAATCTCACAGTGCAAGAAACCAGACAGTATGGTGAAGTCATATTTGACATGCGAACGAACACTGTATTTAAAAGCGAAAAACTGCAAGGAAGCCATGAGTTCGGATTGGCTTTCATTGTTAACAGCGCACTTAAACAAATTGTCGCCAACTTGAAGCCTGTTAACGAAAGGCTCTTTGTGATAATTATCAAGACCAAATTGTTCCACTGTCACGCACCCACAGAAGAGAAGGAAAAGGTAATCAAGGACGAATTTTACAGTCCCCTGGAATGCACTGTCGATACATTGCCGTCAAACGACACTAAAATTATTCTGGGCGACTTCAATGCAATGTCGAGAAACGACAGAGGAACAACCGGAAGATACAGCCTCCATGTAGAGACCAGCAACAACGGACAGTAGCTGATGGATTTCGCTACTAGTAAAGGCTTTACAGCATACTCCACGCGCTTTCCACGTTGTAACATTCATAAGAGAACGTGGGCATCCTCCGACGGTCGCACATTCAACCAGATTGGCCATGATCTCATACAAAAATGAGCCGCCACCAGCATTCTCGATACGCGCTCGTTCCGCGGTACTGTCTGTGATTCGCTCCACTTCCTCATAAAGGTCAAGTTCCGATGCCGCGTCTCCAAGAGCTGTAAACAAGAAGTATCAATTACTCCAAGGTACCAGATACACAAGCTAAATGATAGCTCCACATAAATACCAGTACTGGAAAATCGCTTCAACATATCCCCGCAGCCAGGAGAAAGTAATGGTGACATCAAAACCATGTGGAAGACAGTAAAAGATGCTGATATAACAAAGAATGCAATGAGGTGGTTTAAAAAAGGAACCAGGCGCACAAAGAATAGATTCAGCGACCAAGTCGGGCTAAAGACGAGCAATATAAAAGCCAAGATCCAACAAATAAACGAAAACATGACCCTAAATGAAGTCAGATCGGTGTATGCCTCTATCAAATACTAACGGACAGTTTCAAACCACTAACAGGTCTTTCCACAAGAACAAGAACAATCTTAGGCAGTCCAGTCGAAATTAAAGATAGATGGCTGCAATATTTCCAGAAGCTATTCACAGTGTCCCCAACAACGGCTGAAGCTGTGAAGATTCCAGAAGCAGTGCAAAAGGTTCCAGTCTCGCCACCAACCAAAGAAGAAGTACAAGCAGCAGTACAAGACCTCACAAAAAATAAGGATTCTGGAATAGATAGAATGCCAGCAGAACTACTCCAGAGCGGGGGTCTCCATCTAAATAACCTTCTGCATCAACTAATATGCAGAATGTGGTCAGAGGAGCAGTCTCCAGAGGACTGGCGAAAAAACGTAATATGTCCTTTGCACAAAAATGGGTACAAATTAAAATGTGAAAATGATAGAGGTATCGCGCTACTGTGCGCATCTTGTAAGTGCTCGCCAAAACCATAGAAAGAAAATTATAGCCGTACTATGAAAGCATTATAAGAGAGTATCAGGGAGGCTTTCGAAGTAGACAATCTACGATTGACCAAATATTCTCGGTAAACCGGGTGCTCGATAAGAGCTGGGAATATAGCATCGATGTGCTCCAACTTTTTGTAGACCACAAGGGGTCATCCCAACAAAACCTGTCCGCATGGTTAACGTCACAATACTAAATACAGAGTCCCAGGACAAGTTAAAAGGTGAACTAGGGGACAAATTTAGAATAGAATCAGGCTTAAAACAAGGAGATAGACTTGCCCCAATGCTCTTTAATGTACGTCGTCAGGTACACATCAGCTGAAACCGTTGGGGACTATAACCTTGAAAGTGTAGATAATTTAATCGCCCTTGAAGCCAACCTGAATAGAAGAGACGTAGAAAAGGACGAGATTGGACGCCGCATTATTGCTTCGTACTTCCCATTCTAAGGTCCAGAGCTAGCACAGACAAAATAAGCTCCGCATTTACAAAACACTGGTGAAACATGGATCCTGACGAGCGAATTCAAAAGGTAGTGGACAACTTTGAACGCAAAGAGCTCCAGAAAATCCACGACGCTGTGAAACAAGGAATAGAGTGGAAAATACGTTACGAAGGTGTATTGTATGAACTTTTTGACGATCCACCTATTTCCTGTTGCGTAAAGTTACGTAAATTGCAATGGGCGGGCATTGTAGAAAGAATGAAAGAAAACCGCCTACCCAGATGAACATTAATGGGTAGAGCACAAGGCAGATCTCCAGCGGGAATACCAAGCATTTGATGAGAAGACATGATAGAAGCTGACAACAGATCCTTGTTGGAAGTAAACAACTGGCGGACAAGGTCGTGGCACCGTAATGATTGTAGGAGTTTAACCCTGGAGGTCAAGGCCATGGATGATGATGATAAACACGTGTTATTGCTGTTGTAATTGCATGCAATTAAAATGGCTATAATTTACATTAACTATGATTCGATTTCCATAACTTCTTGTGAGCCTACGGATCTTATATCTTCTTCTTCATCTTCATAGCACGACAGTCCCTCTCGGGCCTTCGCTTCCTGCAAATAGCGCCTCAAACTCTCTCGGTCCATTGACAATGTCATCCAATTTTGAAATCCGAGCAGCGAAGAACTGTCTTCGTCGACTGCGTCGGACCAGCGCTTCCTCAGTTTCCCCACTGGTCTCCAGCCTTCAATTTTCCCAGCAAATACCTTTCTGGGTAACCGTTGTTCGTCCATACGATTCATGTGTCCACTTCATTGCAGCTTCTGCAGTCTTACAAATGTTGAGACCTACGGTTTGTCAAAAATTTCATTCAGCTCATGGTTGTATCGAATTTGCCATTGGTCCCTGGCTTCACTCCGATTATTCGCCTTAGGACCCGTCGCTCAAAGATGTTCAATATATTTGCGGATGCTTGGGTTAGGGTTCATGTTTCATACCCATA